>NNCF01129955.1:892314-919974 GCA_002313205.1 Laupala kohalensis
TGGAAGAAGAGGATGGATGAAAAACCGCGTTGTGTACCAGATTGTCGGGTAAGTGTAGTACGTAGCAAAAGTGTCGTAGCATGAGGATTTACCGCAGGAGGTAAAGAGATGGTTCGCTACTCTCGACATACAAACTCGGAATGGGACTAGTGCGGTATGCTCCCGTAACTAGTCGAATTCCTGCATGGTGGACACTATCCAACTTCTTTAAATAGCTTGCACGAGCAGAGCTATATACAACGCAGCCATAATCGAGCCGAGATCTTATGAATGCTCGATAAAACTGGTGCAGGGAGTAGCGATCAGCGCCCCATTCCCTGCTACTGAGGCACTTCAATAAATTCAGAGATTTTAATGTTCTTGCTCTTAGGTCTGTTAGATGTTCAATCCAATTCAATCTCTGATCAAAAATCAGACCTAGGAATTTCACAAAAGGATAGAATTTGAGAACGTTGTTTCCCAGGGCGAGGTGAGGTTCTGCCAGAAGGCTTGGTCTCCTACTGAAAAGAACACAGCGTGTTTTCTCAGCAGAGAAACGAAAACCTGTCGTTTTCGACCAGTGGTATAATCTATTCAGGACGAGTTGGATTTGTCGCTCCGCACCTGTGACACTCTGTGATGAACAAAAGATAGCAAAGTCATCGACAAAAAGAGAGTGTAAAACAGGATTCTTTACAGCAGACGTTATGCTGTTTATGGCCACTGCAAATAGGGTCACACTCAAGACTGAGCCCTGAGGAACACCGTTCTCTTGAAGAAGGAGATCCGAGGTGTCTCTTCCAATTCTATAGCGGAAGGAACGTTGATCCAAAAAGGACATGAGCATCAGAGGAAGACGTCCTCTAAATCCCCAGGCATAGAGTTGTTGTAAAATGCCATGACGCCAAGTAGTATCGTAAGCCTTCTCGATGTCAAAGAATATTCCGATGAGATGTTGTCTTCGGACGAAAGCATCTTGAATTGCTGATTCCAGGAGAAGTAAGTTGTCCAGGGTGGAATGGAACTTTCTGAAACCACACTGAGATCGACTCAGCAAGTCATGCCGTTCAAGATACCAGACGAGACGTCGGTTGATAATTCTCTCCAGAGTTTTACCAACACAACTCGTCAAGGCAATGCTTCGATAACTACTAATGTTCGTTTTGTCCTTACCTGGTTTTAATAAAGGGATAAGCGTTGCTTCCTTCCAGGAATTAGGGAATACTCCCTCGGACCATGAAAGATTAAAGATATCCAGAAGGTATTCTTTCGACTCGAGACTGAGTTGTCTCAGCATTTCATAATGAATTGAATCAGGGCCAGGAGCAGTGTTGTGGACTGTCGCTAGAGCTGACTCAAGTTCCCACATAGAGAAGGAAGAGTTGTAGGGTTCCCAGTTGGTGGAACGAAAGTCAAAAGATGTGCTCTCTGCTGTTTCCCTTTTTCTCGCGAAATCAGGATCGCAGTTTGCTGTAGATGTTAGGTCAGCAAAATATTCAGCCATTGCTGTTGCCATTTCTCTGTTGTTGGTGAGAACCCGACCCTGATAATTGAGTCCAGATATTGGGACTCGAGAATACGTTCCAGATATCTTTCGTATTGACACCCATAGTTTAGTGGACGATGTTGTTCTCTTAATGGTGCTTAGAAACTCTTTCCAGGAGGTGGATCTGGATGCTTTGATAGTTCTGCGCGCTTTTACTCTAGGAATCCGATATGCGGCGAGGTTTTCCGGAGATGGACTAGCCTTAAATCTCCGCAATGCTCTTCGTCTTGCGCGAATGGCGGACCGAAGTACGTCGTTCCACCAGGGGACATGAGGTCTTCGCGGAAACAGAAGTTTTCGGAATGGATTCTTCAGCGGCGTGATGAATCACCTGGGTCAGATGGTCGACCCTCTCTTGGACACTACCCGTTTCTCTAAAGACAGACAGGGAACGGTACTGTGTCCAATTAGCCTTACTGAGAATCCATTTCTGTGGCTTGCATTCGGGAATAGTCTCACGTTCCTGCAAGGACAACCAGATAGGATGATGGTCGCTACCATGCAGATCATCTTCTACTTTCCATTGAAAGCACCTGCTTTCATGAAGCACACCCTTATTGAGCTGGGGTAGATTAGGAATATGCGAAATGGGAACCTTACAGCTCGATCAAATGATGAATCGAAACCGCGCTCTCTCGCTCAACAGTACAATTCGAGAGAATGGGCTACCACTTACATCACCGTTGTAGGCGAATAATAAATAAAATATTAATTATTTATTACATGAATTTATTTCGTGTCGTGTCTGTGTCTTCCGACATTCCACGACAATTTCCTTGTTAGTCTATTTTTCTTTTTTCTCAGTTTTCATTCTGTTCAGTCTTCTTCGTTGTCCCTCATTCGTCATTTCCGTGTTGTCTTTTGTAATTTCGAGACTTTGCTGCTTTACCACGCATGTGATCCCATTCCCATCTACTGGGAGAAGGGTGGTATTCAACCGTTCAGCATTTTATCGCATCCTTTATTTCTTTAATGCTTGTTATATACCTTTTAAATTTATAATATTTCATCTCTGTATCACTCATTGCCTTCCTTAATTTTCTCACTATATCTTCGGTCCTCATCTGACGAATGTACTCCGCCCTTTCCGGTCCGTTTAGTAAACACTCCCAAGAAACATGATTCCTTGTCTCTTCTTCCATTCCACAATAGCATGTCTCGTCGTTTATCTGTCCGAAACGCCGCGAATACCTTCTGAAATCACTGTGCCGTCAAAAACTCCGCTTCTGGTGATTCTGGTCGAAACCATCTACGATTCTTTTCTGCGACGCGTACATTAGGCATAAAGGTGTAAAGTTGCCTCCCTTTCTCAGATTTCTCCCAGTGTATTTAACAGGCGATGAGCAGTGCCTCCGTTATTTTCTTTTTCCACCCCTTATCGTGCGTGTCAATGTTTTCCCATCCAGATCTATTTTTCCTCTCTACGCACGACCGCTCGTAGGACCCATTTCTGTACACACATATCTACTGGCAAGGCTCCCAGTACATTCAGCGCATCGATTTTATTTAAACTTCAGTAATGTACTAGTATCGAGTTTTTGTCATCTGACCCATTGATAACACAGGCACACAAAAACTAAAAAAAGTGGTCTGAACCAAAGACTAGACCTATGTATCCTCATGTATTTTGACGCGCTGCATCCGAATCCGGATCCAGAATTGTTCCATCACCCTCCATTTGATTTAAAATCACGTAAAACCACCTTTAAATAGAAAAAATACAGAAAATCTTTCTTTCGGATGGTTCAGCATCAGATATAACTGATAAGAATTAGAAGTTTTCCTACTCTAACAAGTTGATGAACTGTTCAGATTAGTCTATGACTGGATTTTTGATCTTATCAAGTCATTTATTGCGTATTATTATTAACTACAAAAATTATAACTGTGAACCTTTGGAAGTTCTTTTATTAGCAAGGTTTTAGAAAATGTATTGATATTCCCAGTGCCGGCTAAACAACTTTTTGAAAGTTCTCGGAGAAAGGCTATTGCCACTTTTGACCCCTACTAGGATTATAAATGTGAATGTTCAACGTATTGTCTGCTGAACTATCGATCATAACCGACTGTTGAACAATCATAAAAAGAATGTGATGCAAAGATAGCTTTAAACCTGAAAAAGTGCTAAAATTTATGACTGTGAGACTGTGTCATAAATATCAGAGATCCGATAAAATTTATGATTGTTTGGGTTAGTCTGTTTATGAGTTAAAGTTTTTTTCTTTTGTTTCGATTACTGATTACTGTACGATTCAAATTACAGAATAGGTTTTAATTCACGACTTCGGAGTACCTACTCGTGGAAGAGAGTTTGCAACGTCAACAGCCAGGTGAAAATGGCGACGGACCGGTACTCGAACCCGGGATATCTGCTCTGGCCGCAGGTGGATAAGTGACCACAGGCAGCTCCAATGCTGTTAGCTCTTAAACCAGGTTTTCGCGTAGCTACGCGTCGGATGCATATTTCAACTTATTTTCCCTCATTATCTTTAGTTGCCGGCAACCACCTTGTCTGTGTTGCATACGCAGTTGAAAGTTCTATATTGCTTTCAATCTCTTCTTTATTTTGATTTTAAACTTTGCCATCATTGTTGCGTTGCCCGTCACTGCCGTCCGGGAGCGTGCATTCATCTACTATCTTATCCAACGTAGTACTGTGCGTATTCCATTTATCTTACTTATAGACTCCATGAATAATGTGTACTTCTCCTCCGTGTTTATTAATCTTTTTTATCTTTAATATTCAGTACGTATATTGTTTTACGTAGTTCGCTCGTATATTGTTGTATGTAGTTCGCTCTTCCTGGTCCATAAAATGGACAATCCCATAATATGTGGTCTGGTGTCTCTTTGTCATTTCCACGGTCGCAAGTTTTACTATATTTTAACTGAGTTAAAAAATAATTCAGTTAAAATATGCATCCGACGCTTAGGTACGCGAAAACCGGGCTCAAGATCTATAAGCATAGGAGTCGCCTTTGGTCACTTATCCCCTGAAGGTGGATGTGAACCTGGTTCACCGGATCAGGTCAGGTGGAAGATGCGCACGGACTTGGCAGTCGAGGCGGGTGGTACAGTGGATAGCACACCTGCGGCGAGAGCAGGAGCTCCCGGGTCGAGTCCCGGTCCGTCACAATTTTCACCTGGCTGTTGACATTATAGAATAGGAATATTTCTTATCTTATAATAAGCAAATCCTAATGTGTCTTCAAACTACTAGTATGAATAGTTATTTTGTTTGTGAATAAGTATCTTTTTCTCGTTGATTAATTTGGACCTACATTTTAACACAACTGAAAAAACAATGTCCTATTTGTTTAGAGTGGATATTGGATAAATCAGGTGGGTGTTCATCGAGAAGAAAGTAGATTTCGTCAGCAAAAATGTTCTCGACATCAATGTCCAGAGCGTCTTGCTAAGGTGTCTACAAGCACGTCAATTTTCTCTGGTAAGTTCTTCCTAGAAAACATGTGAGAAATCACTTTCTGGTTGATCTCAGACATACTTTCCGGAAATACCTCGAACGTGTTTTTACTTGCTGCTGTTTCATGTTGCTAGAGTTGGCGAATTCCAAGTAGAAAAGTGTGCGAAGTTATAAGAATCGATCGTGCTGTGTTCGTAGTATATTGTGGGTTACGGTGTGTGAAAGAGGTTATGTGTAGTCGCAATAGCGGTCGCATTAGTATTGAAGAGGATGAGAAGAAAAAAGGAACGTGTTGGTTAGATGCTGCGAACAAATGGCATTGGTAACCCCAGTCAAGTAAACCAGTTCTTTTACGAATGTCAAAAGAACATTTTACTAATCTTTAGCCACTTCTCACTTCAAAAATAACAAAAAAGTATATCAAAATGAACAAAGCAACATTTTTGCAACATGATGTTGAATACTTGTGTGTTAACCTATATTTTTTATCAGTGGTATTTTCACTGAAGAAGCTTTTAATGAAAACATGCTTTGTTTATAAATGATCTATTTGGTTCCAGAGAGCTGTGAAGCACTTAACTAGTCCCTGAGTGACATCCATTCTAAGAGAAATACTATTAATGGACATTTAATATCCAACTCCGAACTAATCTAATATTTAAATACCAAATATACTTCCCTAAATTGCTAAAGGAACCAAATGAAACTTAAGGCAGAGAAGAATTACTGCTCGGATTACCCTTTCCTCATCACAATAGTCCTCTGGTTGTGATTTTTTTGTTTCTTCTCTGACTTAATCGTTATTTAATGATCTAATTTTTTGCTTATTTTGTTTTTATTTTTGGGGGAATTGATTCCCCACTACTCGGGTTACTCTTTCCATAGACAAATAAAGTAGGCGCTCTTTTCTAAATTGTTCTCACAGTCAAGTAGTTAAGATAATATTGAAGTGAAAGTAAGTTTTTTGGTCTTCACAATTAAATGTTCTGTGGGTATTTTGAATCTTATTTGTTATTGTTCATTTTAAACCAATAACAGCACTATGTATTTTACATCCTAGAGAAACTCATCCGATATATACACACCACTGACAAATATTTTGTGGTTGTTTGGTTTTTACTACACTTCTGCAGCACTCCTCGGAAGTGAGACCAAGATAGGTGACTTTCTATTCCTAAGTACATACCTCTATTCTGTGATTATTCCTAAAATCATTGGAGACATTCTCGAAGCAAAATACAGAAAAATGAACACACACACAAGCGATTACTGTTAACGTAATAATACAGGATATATACTCAAACCGTGTAAAGTATTTAGTTGTGTAACCGTATTTTTTGGCTTATACAGAATAAGATTACGATAAATTAACACTTGACCATAAGAAAATAACTATTCTGAATTGCATGTCTACAATCAATCACACAAATCGATTATTAGTAAGTTTAAGTATTTAATTCTTAAACTTATGAAGAAATATATGATAGTAAAAAGTAACTTAATAATTTGAAATTTTATCAAAAGTAGTTGAACCTGAGTGAATAATTCGTGGACATAGATGAAAAAGGAGAAATATTAATGCACCATATTTCTCTTAAACTTTGTTACGACTAACTTCCAGTACAATGTTTGATATATATAAATAGAAAAGTTTTAAAGTTAGTGAAACAGAAAGAAAAAAAACAACTCACAAATTGGACGAAACTTGGCGTCCAACCTTAGACACGTAGAAAATGATTCGAGACTTCTATCTTGGATTACGTTGACTGACCGTTAGACTAAAAGAAAGAAATGTAGGAGGGAAATTTGAAATTGAATTTGGAAGAGTTGTCTATTTAAACCGTGATGGGTACATGCTCTTAGGGACCGGATGAAACCTAATACACGTGTTTTACATCTATGGATTGGGAATGTTTACGAGAGAGTTTTCAAAATCATAACTTTAAAACATTCGTTAATTTTTTTATTATGTAATTTAGCGTGGGAGGGGACATGCAAAGAAGAAATAAATTTATCTTAAGAAGTTCTACGATTGTTCATCCTGATGTTGAGAGTAGTAGTTTTTCTTCCTACATAAAAAAAATACACCTAGTGCAAGCTAGAAGGTTTCTGGAGGTACATGCACAAGAAAGAAATATTTTGTGGACGTATAACGTAGTCGTTACTACACCTACCATGCCCTCAGTATTTTTTCCTTCCACTGCCACCACTAACTTTTCTTCTAAAAAGTTAGAGAAGATTAAAAAGATTTTTATATAGATAATTTAATTTAAAAACACTATATACAAAGTGTTTTCCACAGTTGAGTCTATCATCTATCTACTACTGCCGCGAACTCCCGCGTACATCAGCGGACTTTCTACTTCCTACGCGCTCGGGCGTAGTCTCCGTGACCAACGGAGTCGATCTTAGCAAAAAGCACCCGGAGGCCGGCGACTTCCGTGAAGTCACCACGCCCTCCGGCGATTCCATTTCCCTCCCTAACAGGTGGTGTCATCTGCAACTCGTTAGGACCGCGTGCAATGTCCTTTCACCACCTGCCAGGGCCAGGTGCAAACTTTCGCCGCGCGAGTTTTCTCGACAAAGGGTGGCCACTACCGCCGTTGTCACGATCCCGTTACGCGGCGTTGCGAAAACCTTGGTATCAGGAAAAGTCTCTCTTGGCTGCATCACAGCCCATCCTGTCTTTAAGTCCTTCACTGGGACGAAATCCTAACGAATTGCACCCCCCACGAACAACTCTCGGTTTTGGGTTGTTCATCACTACCTTTCACAACACACGCAACTAGATTTTTGTTGCACTCACAAAAACACACTTCATAGTACCGGACCCCTTCCCATACGGAACAATTCGAGGTCGGACTCTATCATACAATTTCTTTATATAATACCATTATTATTTCTATTTACACAGACACAAAAATGTATTAAACGAGATGCACAATTAATTTGAATTATTGAACTACTATTTTTTTCAAACATAAATATATAAATTACAACACCCTTTACCCTATTATTTACATAAACATTTATTTACTTATTGTTGTCTTTTTACCGTCGTATAGGTTTACTATTCTTTGAGCGGTTACCGGCTCAAGAAGTCAGCATTCCCGTGTTTCACTTCCGCCCTATGTTGCACAGAAAAGTTGAACTCCTGTAAGAGCAACGCCCACCGTTGGACCCTAGCGTTCCCGGTTGCGCTTTCTTTTAGCCACGTCAAGGGGTTATGATAAGTTTAGATCACGAAGGGTTTGGCGTTGCCTAGATAGCAACGTAGTTTCTTTACTCCATGTATTATTGCTAAAATCTCTTTTTCTGTGGTGCAATAGGATCTCTCTGCTCCACTAAACTTCTCACTCAGAAATGAAATGAGATGTTCTTCTCCTCGTTCGTTTATTTGTGCCAAACACACCCATCCTTTCTTCTGACGCATCACATTGTAAGATGAACGATTTCTCGAAGTCCGGCGCATGCACTACGGGCTTCGATGGAAAGTTCTTTTTTGTTTTTCAGCACCTTCTTGCGTAGTGTAGTCCAGATAATGGCCCCTGTTTGGGTTTTCCTTTTAACAGGTCCATTTGTGGACTCACTATCTGGGTAAAATTCTCAACTTTTTTCCTGTAGAAGTTGATAAAACCTATCAAGGTTCTAACGCCTTTTTTGTTAGTCGGGGGAGACAGTTCTTTAATGACTACTATTTTCGCTTCCGCCGGCTGCAACTTTCCCCTTTCTACCTTATGACCTAAATAATCTATATGTCCTTCACCAAAATGACACTTAGTGAGTTTTAAGTGAAACCCTGCATGGCGAATTCTTTTCGGAATGTCATGAACATGCAAAACATGCTCCTCCCATGTATGTGAAAACACCGCCAAACCATCAAGATATGGTACTGCGAAGAACTCACACTCTTTCAAGAGTTGTGCCATGTATTTACTGTAAAATAACGGTGCGTTGCAGTGACCAAAAACTTATCGCTGATATACGCCGTGACGTCACGAATTCCGCGTTTTTTTGTGCCTCGGCGACATCCCACTTAGGTGATACCTCTCGATTCATCGAGTAAAGTAATGCATCGCGCTTTAGATACTGTCTCAATTCGCTCTTCCAAGTTAGGGATGGGAAAACTGCTCCTGAGTTACTTTATTTAACTTTCTATCATCAATGCAGAGCCGTGGCTTTTTTCCCGATGCCTCAACTAAGTTGACCGGTGAAGTGAATTCCGACTCACCTTCTTCAATAATTCCCTGATCGAGAATTTTCTGTATTTCATGTTGTACTATTTTATATTGTCACAGCGACATTTTGTATGGTCTGAGTGTGTTTGTAGTTTTGTCTTTTAAGTTTTAAGGAGTAAAGTTTTACATCGTGCGTCATTTCGATGCAGAACCCTGACAGTAAAGAAAATACGTCACGAAACTCCTAAGCCGGGTTATCATTTCTGTTAACGCAGTGTCGTTGTTGCGCTTGCGAACAGCGGTGGATTAGTTTCCTCCTACTCAACCAGATTTACTACCTCTGCGCGTGTCATATATTTTAGCATATTTACATGGTATACTTGACTACGCTCATTTAGTCCAGGAAATTTAAGAAGATAAGTAGTATCCGATATCTTTTACAATATATCTCCCGGCTCTAATCATTTGGCCCTGAAATTTTCTCTTTTCATGTTCAGAATTAAAACTAAGTCTCCAACTTTCAATTCGCGTAGTCGCGTGTATTTGACATACCACGCTTTGCGTTTCTGGCTTTGTTCGGCGGCGCTATCCACAGTAGATTCAGAGCTCTTATTCTGAATAGTAAACACTTACTCCAACAGTGATATTAATTTGAGATCCACATCCGCAAAGAAGTTTTCATATAGCAAAGTTTCTGAAGTACGTAGATGTTCACCAAACACCATCTCTGTGGGTGTAAAACCAGTACTTTCATGAACTACATTTCTGATGGTGAATAGAGCTAATGGTAAGTATTCTTCCCTTCATTCTGCTGCGTCGTTGCAAGCAGCAGACAACATTTGCTTTAGTGTACGATGGAAACGCACTACATTGTTTGATTGTGGATGATACGGACTTGAATGTTGATATTTTACACGAAATTTTCCCAAAAATATCGATGTAACATTTTTAGTAAAATTTCTTCCTTGATCACTCTGTACAATTTTAGGAAACCCTATTCTACAAAAAAAATTATAATAGAGCTTTTACATTTTCAGATGTCATGGCCGGTATGGGTATTGAATCTGGATACCGCGATGCTTCGCAAATTGCTGTCTACAAATACCTATTTTCCTTTTCACTTATCGGTAACGGGGCTACGATGGGTGTTAAGTATGGGTGCCTTCATGCACACATACTTGTGCCGATCCAGTGTGTGTTCGAGCATCTACTCCTCCCTTCTCCTACACTTGTGGAGTCTTTCTGCGTCGCACACCTGGAAACTACCTGGTCCTACTCGTGTTTACTTCGGACCAGAATGAGCTGAACTGGTAGGCTTCTTTTCTGTCACCTATCAAAGTTCCCCTTTCTTCGCACTACTCTCTTCTGTCGGATCAATCTGTTGCCCAAAAATCTTACTCTGGCTAAACTATTACTATATCTGTCACTCATTTTCCCTTTGGCGAACCCTAAGGTGTCAAGCGACCCGCGCCGATGAAGTGAATGGTACCGGCCTTAATAGTATCACAAACGGACCTTGCAGGATACCAGGCGACCTCCTGCAGTATACAGCCTTACCTGACAATGCGGCGCTCTGGCCGGGCGGACTAGTTTGATCCCTAGCTATTCGTGGGATCACCATCAACAAAAACAATAATGATAATACCGAAAATACTGCTGAGTGACACTCTGAGCACACAGCCATTACCACTAAGGGACCTGTCGCTCAGACGTTCACTGAGGAAGTCCCCATGTCTACTGAGGAAGTCTCCAAGTCTACTGAGAAATTCCCCAGACAAACCTCTGTTGTTGAGGAAGACTTCGGACAAACCTCTGTGAACAATGAGTTAGACGCTCAAGCGAGAGTGGAAACTCCAACACTCTCTGACGCTGAAGAAGATAACCTACTTAAGAGCCCGGATACACCAGGGTATTCCGGACAACTGACAATTCAGCAGACACGCTTAATGGGTTGAAACTGAAGACTAGGTGGTCTGGCGCACAACGTATAAAGGGCAAGAAAACCAAGCTAGTTGAACGTGGAGAAGTCTTCGACTCCAAGAAATGGAGGCCATATACGTCCCGTAAGGTTAATGAGGCAGCGGGTGCTCCTGAGAGTAGCGTCAAACGCAGTATCTCCAAGGGATCCATCCCGCAAACCTCAGAAACTACACGTGATTGTAAGCGTCTCAAAGGCACTGGAAAAGCAGAGAATGTCCGGGAACCTCTGCGGACCCTAAATTCTTTAGAGAAACGGTTACCTCCATAATACTGGCAATTGTTCCAGAATCTTACCCAGAATTGAAACTTAAAGACGAACGAAAGGAGTTTTTTAAGATGTTCTCATGGGCCATATGCAGCCTCTTGAGAACGGCAAGTTCCCCAAATTCGTCACCTCATACATGGAAAGGGGAGCGCTCATCCTTTCCTCTGATGATGATCCGACCAGGAAATGGGTGGAGGCCATTGTGCCTACATTAAATCCTTCGGAGGATGCTTAACTCAAGGTTGGGAGCAGAAAGGACATATTGAGGTCCACAAAGAGTCCTCAGAACTCCCAAAGAATTTGCCAAGATGACCTGGACAAAATCCTGAACATGTTTCGCAAGCAAAACGAAACCTTCAAAGTCGCTGACTGGTAGGTAATCAGCATTAAGAGTGAACCTTCCGGCTACACTCTTGTGTTCCTCATTGATGACTCTGAGTTGGCTGCTCTGAAGAAAGCCAACTGCAGAGTATTTAGGGGCATTTGGCGCGTCAATATAGTAATCATGAGGGTTAAAGACCTTGCTAAAGGTCGTACAGATCAACCAGCAATACAGTAAGGCAGCTGAAGCTGAATCTGTCTTCTGGAAATTTTTCCTTAAAAGGGGCATCGACCTAGCTCTTATCCAAGAGCCTTGGCTACACAAGGACAGAGGTTCTGAGCTAGGCGAAACAAAGGGAGAATTAATGTATAACATAGCCATCATCTATACCAGGACCTGTATCCTGGTTAGGAGAGGTATACATTCTCTCCCGCTTATGAAATTCTGTTTCAGGGACATCACTACCGTGAAAATATTAAATTGTATCGAGAGGGTGAATGGAAACTAATTTTGAGCACCTTATACCTTCCATATGATGTAAAAGAACTTCCACCATCCAGGGGATTAGAACTCCTGGTGAGCAAACTAAACGGCAACCATCATCTACTGGTAGGCGCTGATGCCAACGCCCACCATGAAGTGTGGGGAAGCACGAAAACCAATCCTAGAGGTTAGTCCCTACTCAAATTTTTATTAACTCATAATTTATTTATCCTAAACGTAGGTAAGCAAGCCACTTTTAGAAATAGGGAGAGAGAGGAGGTCCTGGACATCACATTCTCCACGGGCGCTATCTGCAACCTTGTGGAGAACTAGCATGTCTCTTCTGAGCCTTCGCTCTCTGACCACGAATGTATATCTTTTTCCATTAAAAAACGGGTAATAGATGAACAAGTGCTTTTCAGGAGCCCCAGGAAAACCGATTGGAATGGGTACAAGGTCAAACTGGCAGCAATGATTGAAGCACCTCGAATGATGAAATCGTACCTAGATATCGATTTGACAGTCTCTAATTTTCAAGAGGTAATCCTAGATTCGTATAACAGTAATTGCCTTCTTCAGTCGAGGTCGAGACAACAACGCACACGTTGGTGGTCTTGTGATCTAGAGGAGAAGCAGAGGAAAGTAAGGAATGTTTTCAAGAGATGTAAACGCTTTGGTAATTGGACTGAGTATCTGACTACAAAAGCGCAATTCGTAAGTCAAATTGGACCTCCTAGAAAGCCTTCTGTCAGAACATAAACAAGAAGGCAGAGGCAGCCTGACTTCAGAAAGTCCTAGCCGACTACTAAATTCAACCCTTAGTGACCTTAGAAAAACCTACGGGAGTATTCACATCTACAGCCCTGAAAACACTCGATCTCCTTTTCGAGAGTAATTTCTCAGGGTGTATTGTTAGTGACTTAACTAATGGCGGAAACGTCTAACCTGCAACTAACCCTTGGCCGAGGTCATCTGCGGAAGACTGGAAGACATCCAGACGAATAGTCACCGTAGCTCAACTAAATAAACAAATTTGCTCCATACAAGATCCTGGCGAATACGGAATTTTTCCAGCCCTCTTTCAAAAGGGACCAGATTTCTTATATCTAAAGCTCTGTGAAATCTTCAGGCCAAGCAAAGCCTATGGTTATATACCACACGCTTGGAGGATAAACAGAGTTGTGTTTATAACGAAACTCGGACGTGCGAGTTACACGAACGCGAAATCGTAAAGGTCCATTAGCCTGTCATCTTTTCTGTTGAAAACTATGGAGAGGCTTGGGGATAGCCAAATTCGAAGGAGTCGAACACATCACTCCATTCAAATCAGTGTGTACCAATCAGTGTGTACCAATCCTGCGAATCTACACTTCATCAACTGGTCAGCAGGTTAGAGGATTCCTTTGATCGGAAAGAAATAGCTCTGGGAGCATTTCTGGATAGCGAGGGAGCTGTTGATAAAACCTCTTATAACTCAATGGTCACTGCCGCTCGCAATCGAGGGGTTGAATTCACTATTTGTAAGTGGACAGACTTCATTCTGCGATATAGAAAAATACTATCTTCTCAACTCGACAAGAGAAGGGAAATTATTGCCACGCGGGGCTGTCCTCAGGGTGGAGTTCTTTCACCAAACTTTTGGAGTCTGGTGGTTGACGGTATTATTCAGAGTTTATCTAAGAAAGGTCTCTACTGTCAAGGGTATGCTGACGGCGTAGCTCTAGTTGTTTTTGGGAAATTCACAAAAACGCTATCAGACCTGATGAATGAGAGTCTGAAAATGATCAACAACTGTTGCAAAAGAGAAGGGCTTCGAGTCAACCCTTCAAAAACTGTTGTAATACATTTCACCAAAAAGAGAGTCCAAGGCGCTTTTAACAACTTGTTGCTCAACTGTGAAAGGGTTATCCCATTTGAGAAAGTTAAATACCCGGGAATCACCCTAGATTGTAAACTAACCTGGAACCATCATCTCAAAAATGTTACCCACAGAGCGCGGTGGTAATTTTTGACCGTCAGGGCTAACTTAGGGTCTGAAATTGCACATAATTCATTGGCTCTATGTAGCGGTCATCCGCTCACAAATTGCCTATGGAGCGGTAATCTGGTGGTCTAAAACACAACAGAAAACAGTCGCGAGCAATCTATCATGTTTGCAAAGATTGGCCTGTGCCTGCATTACTGGAGCATTCCGTAGTGCCCCTACTGCAATATTAGAAACTATATTAGGCTTGGCGCATCTTAACAATCACCTCAAAGCTGAGGCAAGGATGGCGGTCTTCCGATTAGCTAGTACCGGCAACTGGAGGGGCAGTACACGTATGAAGGGCCACTCTCTCACTACGGATGAAGTGCTTAAAGGTTTAGTTTTGGACATGAGACCTCACCACATGCCACCTAAATCCCTCTTACACAAACCGTTCTCGGTCGAATTTGGTTTCCAAACAGATTGGAACGACAAGAACCATCAGCCGGTTAGTACCGCAAACGAACTCGTTTTCTTCACAAATGGGTCTCACGTTCTAACAAGAACAGAATTTGGAATGTTCAGTAAATCCCCTATTACAGAAGTCTTTGATATCCTCAGGGAATACTGCACTATATTTCAGGCAGAAATCCACGCTATCCTTATCTGTGCATTAAAGGAGCTTGAGAGGGGTTATTACAGTAGGGACATTCCCATCCTCTCAGACAGTCTACCGCCTTAAAGGCACTAGATTCTGACCAGACATCCTCGAAAAGTGTCTGGGAGTGTAGACAATCTCTCTGCAACACTATGGAGCTCAGATGGGTGCCTGGTCATCAAGGCATAGAAGGGAACGAAAATGTTGATAAACTTGCGAAAAAAGTCTCCCTGCTACATTCCTTTGGAACGTTCATGCAGAATCAGTCGTTCAACGGTTCATAACTGGGCAGTGGAAACACAGCTTAGATTGTGACTGCAGCTGTCCGGTCAAAGGTTAGGGAAACTTCTTGTCAAGAAATCAAGACCTGTTCTAGTCAAATCTCTCATTCACATGAAGAAGGAAGACATCACGACAGTGACAGCGCTAATCACTGGACACGGCCATGTCCTGAAACACCTAAAAGCAGTAGGGCTGTTCAAAGGAAACGTAACCTGTCGTTTGTGAGGGTAGACTGAAGAAACTGCCCGTCACATTATCCTGGACTGTGAGGTCCTGGAGAAGAGAAGATCGATCTTTGAAGACTCTACACCAGAACAAAACTTCGATGCTGACATTGGCAGGAAGGTTCTTTCCCTAGACAAGGGTAGAGTTATAGGACGCCGATACTAGGATTACGTGGGACGCAGAATGGGCTCTTCATAGCCTACGTACAAAGGTCAGTCTGAGCCTGTTCAGAAGCCCTCTTATAAACTAACTAACTAGTTAACGGTTTCACGATATCGATATTTACTTTGGAAAATACCTCCTCAATTTGAGGAACTAATTTAAGTGACGCTTTTGTAGCGTCGGTTCCATACCATATGCGTTGACCGCACAAAATTCTCAATATCTGTGTATCAATTTGGCCCCGTAAAAAATCGACAAATACGATCTTTGGTTTTAATGACACCCAAGTGACAAGAAATATTTATATGACTATTCTCTAAAATTACCATTCTGCATTTTTCTGGAATTACTTACCATCCGCCATTCCCAGTTCATAGTCATCTAATAACTTAGATAACTCTCGAGAAGCCACAATACTACACCCATTTATCAATAAAATGTTATTTTATGTGAGCTGTTACTCGCCTTCGCATTTGGTCCACAACCATGAGATTTTTCAATTGATCGAACCCTGAAATCTTTAAGCCGTCTACCGATTCCGAAAAATGTTTTCATTTGATAGTCAAAGTCTTCCCATCTCTCTTCAACTTTTTGATTTTCCCGAAAAAACATAATACAAAATATTTCTAGACTTAATTTAAACTTGGAAAGCAATAAATTTTTTACTTCTTCATAGTCGTTCGACGTGGGTTCCCTAGAGATGTATTGCTCCATGTCCACAGGTAACAAGTTAAGTAAATGAGTCAGCCATTATTCATTTCCTACGTTCAGCTGTGTCGCTTGCCGTTCAAACAACGTCAAATATAATATTAAATCTCCTTCCTCAGCATTGTATTTTCATACAATACGTTGTAGATAGATTTTGATTTCCGAACTACGTATCGATAGTTGACTAAAAGATTCCGGGGTACTATTTGTAATTCGTAGTTTTTCTAACTCGAATTCATACGCTCGCTGTTCGCGTTCTGTTTCGGCTTCCCTTTCCCTCTGCTCGCGTATTGCTTTCATTCCCGTCTTAACATCCTCTTTGCTATATCTTTTACTTTTCAGAATTAATTCTTTTAGGTCCCACTTCGACGTACCATATCCACTGCCATAGATAGAAAGTCTTCTCTACGGTATTTCATGAGGTACGACATTTTGAAAAACATCTTATTCTGATATTTTTTCTCAAATATAAAAACAGCACTACTCATCTACACTGACCCAAAAGAAAACAAATATATCTCTATCTTGGTACAAAATACGCAGAAGAACTATACATTTGTTCTGATACAGAAATAATACGCAATAAAACTATACACAATGAACACGTCTGTCTGAATTTACCCGTATGTAAAGGAGTAAGGTACTCACCACTCGAAGTCTTCGTTCGCTGCCCATCCTTCCTTCTAGATACTTCACCGCCCGATGTAGACGTCGACGCCCTCGTCTCCCTTGATGTGTAGAGACCAGATACGGTTCAGCATCCAGATCCCTGCTTCCAAATTCGGCTTCCATCAGTTCCGTATATAGCTGCTTCCACCTGTTCCTTGATTTAGGTTCCCATCTAAATAAGTAAGCCTTCGATCGCTCAGGTTATCGAATCCCAAATTAAACTTCAATCGTTCAGGTTATCGAATCCCAACCACTATTACCACCAGTAAATTACTGTAACGTATTCGCTACTGCACCTACCACACCCTCAGAATTTTTTTCCTCCACTGCCACCACTAACTTTTCTTCTAAAAATTTAGAGAAGATTAAAAAGATTTTTATATAGATAATTTAATTTAAAAACACTATATACAAAGTTTTTCCACAGGTGAGTCTGTCATCTATCTACTACTGCCGCGAACTCCCGCTTACATCAGCGGACTTTCTACTCCCTACGCGCTCGGGCGTAGTCTCCGTGACCAACGGAGTCGATCTTAGCAAAAAGCACCCGGAGGCCGGCGACTTCCGTGAAGTCACCACGCCCTCAGGCGATTCCATTTCCCTCCCTAACAGGTGGTGTCATCTGCAACTCGTTAGGACCGCGTGCAATGTCCTTTCACCACCTGCCAGGGCCAGGTGCAAACTTTCGCCGCGCGAGTTTTCTCGACAAAGGGTGGCCACTACCGCCGTTGTCACGATCCCGTTACGCGGCGTTGCGAAAACCTTGGTATCAGGAAAAGTCTCTCTTGGCTGCATGTTCTCCTACGTCACACGTTTATTGGGTGACAGGAGCAGTGAAAGACCTAGAAGAATCAATAATGTTGCTAGATTGACACTTAGGTTTTCACAGCGTTTTAAGTCAAATGAGGTGAGAGGTGTGTGGTTGTTATTAAATTTTTTGTGGACATTAGGGGTTTGTCTATAAACAAGTTGAGGGAGATTGTTGAAGAGAGATTTTGTGGAGGGGTTGGAGGCTATGATGTGATACAAGTATTTGAGAATGGTTTTATTTTGCCAATACCAGGAAGACTGGTAAACTGATGCAGGGGATTGTGAATTAATTAATTTAGGTACTTAGATTGAACTGGAAGGTAAAATTATTTTTCTTTTAATAAATCAGTGGGATAATGGCGTGTATTGAGGATGTCATGTAATTTGGTAAGACATTGATGGAGATCTGAGGGATTGTTACAAATTCTATGCCCGAGGATAGACAGAGCCCTGGGAAGAGAGCCTGTAGCACGGTGTGGGTCGAAATAAAGGTATTTTTGGTTTCTTTGTGTAGGTAATTTTAGCTATCAATTCTTGTACTTTACTTGCTTTGCGCATTGCTAATTTTTTTGTGTTTCATTTTATTTTAAACTGGAGATGGCAGTTAAGCTGGCGAAAGTATTTTCATTAGAATAAAAATTGTACTTGTAGACAACTCCACAACTGTCATTTATTATGATTTAATATTTATTCATATTTCATAAAACTTATTGAAACATTATTGAAATTCGGACAAATTAATTTAATTTTCGGTATAAGACTTAAATATTGCACCATACTGAGACCAATGGTTTTAAAACTTACAATTACCTATGTTTTAAAAATCAGTTATTCAGTGCGTAGTGAGATCCTGTCAACCCGTCTGACCCCAAAACAATTCGATTAAGTCGGTTTATTTTGAGTTCGGTTGAAAACCCGACCGACCCGAACCGATGTTCATCCCTTGTCTCTAGGTCTTTGGAAGAATCGCATTACGCGAAGAATATTACGGCAGATACTGTTGTCAAATATGGACTGGAGCAATACGTGACAACTAACCAAAAAATTTCGAAACAAATTTAATTATTCAAACAAACCAAACCGTGTCCACATCAGCTAACTCGATAAAAAAGTCATGTCTCTTTTCTAGGCTCATGAAACAATTACAAACGACTTTCCCAAAGGAAACATCGAGGAACAATTAATTCAAGTAGATATACAAAAAAGAAAATAAACCCTTCACGTGATAAAAAATTATTTACAGATAATGTTTTCAAGAAGATGCTTCTGCCAGAATCGATTAAAGTGAATTGTCGAAATCTCTCAAGCAAACAGTTCATTGTTTCAATATCCGTACTCAACTTCTGTATATTCAATAGTTTTCTTTCTCAAAAATTTTCGTCGCTCTGCGATTCGATTACGCATAGGTACTGGCGTGTCATCTATCGAAATAAAGTTATTTGCACGATGGCCATACGAACAATTTTAACAGAATGTTTTGAGAATCCAACTTTTTTACCAACTTAAAATGCATTTGGACATACTGGCCCTGTAGTAATGTAAATTTGCGAGCTGTCGCTGCAGCGTCATTGATATCAGCGTCCTGAGTGACTCTCGAATACTCTGACTGGCTCTTGTTAGTCACAATATATTTGCAGTTCGGTTTCCGTCATAGAGAGATCTCCCGTTGTCTTAGTTCGCAACGCACTAAGTTCGCAGCAACTAACGGGAAAGTGAGACGTTTCAAACCTTTGCTATTCTCTCCGACGACTACCACGAGCGTTGGCACTCACACGCGTACGACACAAGGAGCGTATTTTCAATTGTCCGGAGAATATATGTATTACGAATATTTGAAAATAATGCGGCACTACTGTCTTCTATAAATGAAAAAGTTTGAAAGATAATTTAAAAGAAACAAAATAAAACACATATAAACCACTCACATATTTGTAGAAACCGTTTCGGTTTTCGCCTTCGTCAGTCACGTTGGTAATGCAACGATTCTTCCCTCTTCGGTTGACGTTGATCGGCGGTTAGAGGAAAGGTAGAAAAAATTGCGGAAAATTTGAATTTTGAGGAATTTCTATTGTTTGCTACTATTTAAAATTGTATATTTAAACCGGGATTTAGAGATTACTATCGGCCACATAAAACCTCATTGACGTGGTTTTACCTAATCCACAATCAATCCTTACACACATCTAGCACATCTTAGGATAGAGATATAATGAAAAAATTATCGGAAATGACATCAGATTCATGCCCACATTTTTGGTCCACAGTATCGCTGAGATGATTGTGACATCCTCATATCGTGTGAGTCTAAATTACGGCGTCTTGGAAAAATAGACACCCCTTATCCCTCGAAGGGGAGGGAGGAAAAAAGTAAATGAAAAGGATCGATTCGCATTGAATTCATCGTTGTCAGGGTGTCTGAATATATAATTATACAACCAATGGCGTCAAGTTCAAGTTCAGATTTCATCGGTGCACGGTATCCATAGAGCAGTGGATGGGAAGATAGCGATGTAAAAATAACCGATATATGTAAATGACGTTAAACGACCGATATTGGGGTCGACACCATGATTTTCGGTATTTTTGAGATGAATAATACACTCTTGATACCGCTATGCAATGATTCAGACCATATGATGCGCACGACATCTCCAGAGGTAAGTGTTGGGAAGTGTGTGACACGAGCAATTATGGAGAATGGACGATATTAGTATCGAATTCTTAGAACTTAGGTTTACTGAGATTTATAGAGACATTTTCGATGTTGAGTTTGTGCCCATTGGGGAGAAAGGGGCCAAATGATAGGAGAACCCCCATGGGTGGAGTGGGAAGAGAGTGTAATGTAAAAATATTTAATCGAAAGGGGCAGTATTGTGTATAATCTACATATTGCGTTTGAGATGAACAGTGACATTATGTCGTATAAGAACAAGTTCAGAACCTATTAGGTGTCAAATTTCCCATATCTCCTAATGGTGACCAGAAATCCTCTCCTGGTGCGCTAGACTAATTGTTGAGATTTCAATTGATTTGTTTCTCTCACGAGCAACTTTCGGTTGCTACGTTATACAAACGTTTGATCTGACTTAATGAGCGTGGAGCTGACTGCTATGTATGTAATTTTACCTTCATTCGAGGTTCTCTGGCAGCAATGATCTTGCAAAAGGCTGTAAGTGCAGCTGCACCACCTAATTTGACCAGGGATGTGGAATGATTTTAGGGGCGAATAATAATCATATTTCATAATCTAACACACACACACGGATATATATATATATATATATATATATATATATATATATANGGGGGTCAACGTAATCTAAACCATATCAGTAATTTAAGCCCTACGTCTGGCAAACCAATTACAACATAATTAATTTTGGAGGGGCTGAGTCAAAGTCAAGGTAATTATTAATTATGACTTACCTCATTCACTTAGCCGGCTTACGCGGAACCGCTCACTTTGCTAAATACAATAACTAAAAGGAAGCTCGGGGTTCAGTCGATGTTTTTAGTCGTGAAATATACACTCGTTCTTAATAAAGGAAACGCAACAATCCGTAAAGTTGAAATAATTATTTATTCATACTGTCGGGGAGGATCTCCGATTGCTCCGCAAGCCTCAGCACGTAGGCTTGCTTCGCAGTAAGATTTCCTCCTCTCCAAAATAAAATACTTATAGGTTCAATTGGAACAAGATTTATTCTATCGTCGTAATGTTGAACAATGAACGACACCAGACGGCGAAAACCAGCGTAGAAAGTTCAGTGCGAAATTGTTCGTGTAACTCACGACTGATTTCTGGCGAATCGGTGGTCGGAGATGTCGTGCTGTGTCTTGGAATTGTAGAATAGGTTTCTGGTTGTCGATAATCCAGGTTCTTGGACCTAGGATTTTTTAGCGGAGGTGGGGCTTCTCGTAGGAGGCTGCGATGTAACCTCGAGGAAAATCGTCAGCGTAATAATAACTTAGAGTTATTTCGTGGAGCCGGGTTTGGTGTTGTGGTAATCGGATATCGTTGTGCTCTGCTCAAGAGTTTTCAGCGTAATCAGCTGGAGTTCTTGTTCGAGGTAAACGGGTGACGATGCTACCACGACCAAAGTTCCCAACGTAATGTCTAGTAATCTGCTGTTTGAGGAAATCGGGCGGCGATGTGACCTCGACCAAGTTCAGTGCGTAGACTCTAGTAATCTGAGATTCTTGTTTGAAGTAATCGGGCGGCGATGTGACGATCTGACCTCGACCGATGCGAAGATTCAAGTAATCAAAATTCGTTGCTACGGGTAGGGGCGTAACACTATGTCGAGGTTCGTTTATTGAGTAATAAACGAAGGTTTCTGGTTGCACGCGGCACGCGTTATTAGGATTCTTTGGAGTTGTATGTTAACTCTCTTGTACAAAGAGTGATATCGTCTTGTAAATTAGTTAACAACATGGCGCATCGTCGTAGTTTTCGGCTCATAGGGGAGATTCATCGATACGTATTAGGTATGTACAATGAATATGTAGGAATGTACTCCTACACATACAAATTACATCTTCCACATTTCCCAATAGAGAAAGAAACACTACCTATTTAGAATATTGCATATTCATTCTCCCATTTTAATAATACCCTTAAAATGCACAACCTTATTCTTATACAATAATATATTTTACATTCATTCCCTTTGATCACTACATTTACCCATGAATTAGTTCGTTACTGTTCAGATTATTGATCATCTAATAAACCTTGATATTTTACTCATAACAAACCCATCTGAATCGGTTTCAGAGATTTAACCGTGTTTGAATAACCAGCACTAATATGCCCCAAAAGTCTTTTGCAATCACACACGCTTTAATTTAAGTTCACTGGCAAGTTGATATAAATATTCGCAGAGTGCTGCACGCAGCAAGTCATGCAATTACCTTGGTGTTTACTTGATTGGCTTCCCGCTACAGAACGTCGTATCTTACGCTCCTCCATTTATGTGTAGCCGTCTTTCGCCACGTTCCATTCATAACGACGACCCAGGTCGTTTGTCGAACGGTCACTGTTGGCGCCGTTGCGTGGCTCTCACACACGGAATGGTGAAATGTCAATGACACTGTCGCCCCGCTCAACTTGACGAGAATAGTAATTATGAAATGACTCAAGAACTGTTCATTGCCATTAGTCTTTCGCAAAAATTTTCATGACTCACTAAAGAAATTCGACTTTCGATGAAAATTAATTCGCGCCAGGTTCATTAAAGATGCCAAAAACTGTTGACGACCTCAAAATTCAAGGAACTAGTCGCTCGCCGGCTGACAAAAATGAACAAGTAAGCAACTGATTGTCGCAATTAATCAGATATGCCGTCAAACGAGACATACAAAATTGTTCAGTCTCGGAGATATATCGAAAATAATTTTCGTAATGACAGTCTTGTAATATCATGTAAAATCTGACTTATCTCTCTACTCGGTACTCTAATCAACATGAAGAATCTCGGTACTCTAATCAACATTAAACCTCGATCTCTCTGTGATCCTTCTTTTTGTTGTTGCTTCCCCACATAGTAGCGCCAAAATGTTTGAATATCGCTCCTCCCACTCTGACGTATGTTTTCTTTAGCCAATAGCTTATCAATTTTTAATCCACGTGGACTACCCCCGATTGGCTTCTCCTTTTGTGACGTATGTACTTTCTAGGCCAATGGCCGTATTTGTTAATACTGACGCTATGTCTCGAGTATTTTTTTCATCCATCTGTTCTCCGACGTTTTCCATATCTGTAACCCTTTTCTTTCTCCACAGCAATATTTAATTTTGACCAGGGGACCTTATACCTCGGCGTTCTGACAATGCCACTTTGTTTTTGGCTTGTCTGTTAAATTTCATTCGCACCTCTTTCCTCTTCGAGTCCCGAAACGTATTTTGCGCGGTCGCTCCCCACTCTGCGACTCTGTCCCAAATCACTCGTCATCGTGGTTGCGACCCCCCGGCACGCGTCACAGCGGTTAACTCCCCCGACCGTTCTTCACCTCTTATGCGCCTTCTGTCCAGGTTCACTCGCCTTGCCTTGTGCAAGCGGGATCTGCCCCGCACAATGAATAGTTTTCGTTCAACCGCGTCCTTTCCTACAATTAACCAAAAATACCCATATCTTTTCAAAGCTCTGCTCATGGAACTTTCCCTTCGCATAAAGCTCTAAAACTTGTCCCTGTCTTCTTTTCTTTGACAAAACACTTCTTGGTCCTTCTCTTCCAAACTTGTCATCTTCTATCAATTTTAATTTTGAATGCGTTGTGGCCGTTTTCTATATTAAATTTAATACTGCCATATCCTTTTCCCGAATTTCCAAATCCCCCTTTTCCGAAAATATTAGCACAGCTGCTTGTCATAAACTGCGGGTCGTGCATTTGCAGGCCCAGGCGAATGCATACGCTTTCTCAAAAGCCTATTGTTTTCAACTTCCTCCCTGGCTTAGTCTTGTATCGCTTTTGCTTGCGCGTGGCTAAATTTAATTATTTATAATAGTTTTATTTGTCGTTTGATTTAAGTTGGGGTTTCTCCATTATTTATAAGAAAATGTTAATTAATAATTATTCACTACAGTATATATAGATAATATATATATATAATGTGGCAGAACAAAAATTTAATTGTTAATAATAATTAATTAAAGCAAAGCGCCTCGACTAGCTCTAACTCAGGGTGCCACTAGTAATTGGGTTCGTAAATTATTTATCACAGGGAAAAAACCATACTTGGGTTCCAGATGTAGGAAAACGCTTTGTGACAAATTAATTCATTAATTTTATTAACACTAACTTGTACAATAAATGATAAACACCCTCATGCAATNTAAACATACAAAAATTCCCGTCAACGTTAGAATGAAAGCGCTCTGACGTGATGGCCGACTTCGGTTTTAACACAAAAAACATTAATTGTAATCGAATTTAAATCGTAAATAAACATTAAATTTCTCCTTCAGCAAAAATAAAAGGACACTGAATTTACATTTATAACAAAACACAAAAAAGATAATTCGGCTGGATTATCTTGCGATAATAGGACCCTCTTTTCTATGATCAGGTCCATAGTTCTAGGCACCTTTTTGCAACAAGTTCCGCACTAATCTTCTCGCCTAAGCGCAGTACGACGTGCGTTGGATGCCACCAACTGTCGTACAAATACCTCAACAGATGACCAGTCAACCCAGACAGTGGGGAGTAAAGGGTGCGTTGACCTCACAACGCACCGGCCAAGCCCCGATCTCGCGAAGACTCTTTGATGGTGGCGCCACCAGCGATGGCTCCTCCGGTGGTAATTCCTCTCCCTCAGCATTGCGGCCCTGATGGTAGCGCCGCGCAGTCCTGGCCTCGGTTTCGCAGAAAATCTTGCCAAAAATATTGGTCGAAACTAAAGGTTTCGATCCGAACTTCGGAATCTAATCGGATGTTTTGAACTAATCCGATATTTTTGAAATAACTGAGTAGTGGCTCACCTTACGACCACTCCACCGGACTTGTTCGGTGCTCCCAAAAAATTAATAAGTCTCGAGCCGCGCGAAGCATCTTCGAGAAAGTGAAACACTGGTGAAAATCTCGAAAATAATGGTCTGCGACAGAGTGCTCGGAAAGTGCTCCAAAAGTTCTAAAAACTCTTCGAAAATAATCGAATTAATGTCGGTGTAGAAGCCTCGAAATACTCATCTCAGAGTAGTACTGAAAATGTCCGCGAAAACTCTCGTGTAAAGCGATTTAAAATGTCCGCGAAATAATCTCATATATTGCCATTCCTTAAATGGATTTCATCCCGTCCTATACTTCTTTTCCACTTCTCAAGTCTTCGAATTTTAAATTTCACATGACGAAAAGCTTCCAATACCACAACTGTTCCTTTCCTGTGCCTAAATTCTGATTCAGGATTTTGAGGATTTTTCAACTATCTCCAATCGCTGTTTTGTAACGTTTACCTTCTTAAGAAGTCGAAACTTTGTTTCTGCCGCTTACGCGTCCTTTTAACAATACTCAGTTATACGACCGGGATGGAACACCCACCCACACCCTCGCTTCCCTGCAATTTCTAAACAGCAGAAATTTTTCTCCTCCACCTGTCTCTCGTTCCCTGAATTTGAAACTCTCGAACGAGGCTGTTTCCTTCCGTTTAATTATGAAATTATTCAAATCTCACTATATATGTATATATATATATATATATATATATATATATATATATATATATATATAGCGCTTAATATATCGAAAGAAAATATCGATATATCGATCATTTTATCTATCGAAATAAAATATCGATATATTGGAATTATTTCACGAAATAACTACAAACTTGCCTAAATTGTTCAACGGTACTATAAATACTATTTGGCAAAGAATCATAAATTAACCCTAGAACGGTACTGTGACTTTTAGTACGTTAATGGTATCTACACGCTTCCCAGGCGTGTACGCCCTAATTATGGGTATTTAGACACAACAAATGGTTTATTTCAGTCTTATTTCATAGTATTCCTTGTGATATCTTCAAAGGTTAGTTTAAAAATGATTAACAGTTCTGGTTTTGTACAAAATAACCGTTTGATTTTAAAAAAATTTGAATATAAAAGTGAAGTTGTTCACAATACAATTTTAGGAAGACTAGTACAAAGTTTAAGGAAGACTAGTTCCTACACAGTTTTAGGAAGACTAGAAGAAAAAAATCACGCATTTGAATGTTAGTAAAAACAGAAGGTATATGAAAATTCTTCTTGAAACTCAAATTAGGGATTTGTGCAATTAACACAAATTTTGAAACAGTGCTCACCGCAGACAGGCTTCTTGCAAGTGCGACAAATCATTTTAGACATCCTCTTCTTTTTATAGGAGCAATAGCTACAATATTGCCGCGTTGCAGANTCTCATTGATTCATACAGATTCGTTCTCATTTTTGATACAGAAATTCTTCGGAGCTCATTTTCGTAGCTCATTGATATATTTTCGGAGCTCATTTTGATACAGAAATTCTTCGGAGCTCATTTTCGTAGCTCATTGATATATTTTCGGAGCTCATTTTTGATACAGAAATTCTTCGGAGCTCATTTTCGTAGCTCATTGATATATTTTCGGAGCTCATTTTTGATACAGAAATTCTTCGGAGCTCATTTTCGTAGCTCATTGATATATTTTCGGAGCTCATTTTTGATACAGAAATTCTTCGGAGCTCATTTTCGTAGCTCATTGATATATTTTCGGAGCTCATTTTTGATACAGAAATTCTTCGGAGCTCATTTTCGTAGCTCATTGATATATTTTCGGAGCTCATTTTTGATACAGAAATTCTTCGGAGCTCATTTTCGTAGCTCATTGATATATTTTCGGAGCTCATTTTTGATACAGAAATTCTTCGGAGCTCATTTTCGTAGCTCATTGATATATTTTCGGAGCTCATTTGATACAGAAATTTTCGTAGCTCATTGCTACAGATTCGTAGCTTATTTTCGTAGCTCATTTGATACAGAAATTTTCGTAGCTCATTGCTACAGAAATTTTTCGTTACTCACTCAGAGAGATTTTTTTTTGGCAGTGCGTAGAGGTGCGCACTCACATAGATTTTTACGCGCTCAGACAATGTTTTATTACTGCTCAGAGTTTATGTTCTAATACTTCGAATTCTTGAGTGATTTGATCTGATCGAGCATCAATATTTTTGTCATGTGGTGTGCGAGACTTAATCGTAGACATTGAAAAGATAATACCGCACATAAAATATTTCGAGTGGTTAGTCGAACGGGCAGTGCAGATGCTGACGCTGTGGTCGGGGGAGCTGATCACACAAAAGACGAGGACGGTGACCTTTGGGGTTGTCGCTCGACGCCATCCGCAGGTGCCTGAGAATCGGAGTCGTGCTGACGTCTGAGAGGGTGCTACTTTACGACCTGTAGTCGTATGTCATCTAGTGAGGTATGGGGCGATGGGTGGCGAATGTTTAAGCCAACCTCGCACTGCGCTGGCGCATTATTAAGTACTG
>NNCF01129955.1:920330-950149 GCA_002313205.1 Laupala kohalensis
TTTTAGACAAACACAGGATCATATATATATATATATATATATATATATATATATATATATATATATATATATATATTCTAATGCACTCTTTTATCGTTGGTTGTGAACAACATCGTGCATTACGATAGTTATAAAAAAAGGATTCGGTACTTTAGATGCGATTACCACAAATTATTCTGAAAATTGTTTGGCACAAAAATATACAGAACATGTACAGGAATACACAACTCTACTACCCACACAATACAATAAAAAAATATAAAAAATCCCTCGCAATTGATTGCGCAATATTACATTGGGCTCATTCTCTGGGTCCGTGCATTTACATTTATCACTTATACAATAAATTGTGGTCAAAAAAATATCAAAGCAAGCACGAAATGAGCAATAATTAAATCCTTTTTTCTGATATTCATTTAACAGTTCTTTTAATACCTTTTTCTCTCTTCTTTCTTCTTGAAACAACCCCAAATTTTACAATAACTGCGACAGACTCGATTCCAATGAAACTTTCTCTTTTGCAAGATACTTGCTTTAACTGAATTACA
The DNA here is from genome assembly GCA_002313205.1 of Laupala kohalensis. Taxonomy (NCBI): domain Eukaryota; kingdom Metazoa; phylum Arthropoda; class Insecta; order Orthoptera; family Trigonidiidae; genus Laupala; species Laupala kohalensis. The sequence goes on from NNCF01129955.1 coordinate 920,879, forward strand.
AAATTAATGCAAATCCCTAATTAACGTAATCACTTCGCATAATGTCCGCCTCACAGAGACGTATACTCACAACCAGCGTATTTTCTTCGAAATCGTGTCCAACCACCACGGCTAGATACACCCCTTTTCCTCCAACACAGGCTGCTACAGCTGCTACTTGGCTCGTACAGTGACCTTGACTCGACGACTGCTTCCAACGCGGCTTTGCACGTGCTACCTCGTTTGCGATCGGCTTTTGCGGCAAATTCTTTCAATCACAGACGTGCGACTGTTTTTCGTATTCGTACGATTCGTAACTCGGAAAACTTTTCCAATACGTAACTGGCTTCTCTTGGAGCCCTTGATAAACTATTTCTTATGCGTTCAACTTGCGTTTTACTCGGCCGTTTCTTAATAACTTCGACTGTGATAAACACCACAAAATTTGAATTTCGTAACTTGCGTCTTTACGCCCTCTCGAAATTATCGTATTTAAAATCAACGTTTTGATAATTTACTAGAAATTCGGACCGACTCGTCCCCTCTCAATAGTTTGCGTACGATTGAAACTGGATTCTCATCGCCGATGATCCGCGTGATAACGAGACAGATACCTGCAGTGTTTCCGCCTTCTCAGTACTAATCCCCACTCCTCCCAAAATTCATGCACGGTGCATTCCGCCAATGAATCGTCTCTTCCGATGGCTTCGCGTCACTAACTTCATAAGGTGTATTCACACTTTCTTAGTTCTTACAATTGGATTTCAAAATCTTTGGTCTATGTCTTACAACTCACAGAACTCGCTTTTCTTGGCGCTTCGTTCTAATCGGTATTATTTGTTTTTTTGTCACTATTTAAGCTATTCTTACTCACATATATTTCTACATAAACTCATAATATCCTCTAACGAATCCGGGTCGTTAGAATATATATATATATAATGTGGCAGAACAAAAATTTAATTGTTAATAATAATTAATTAAAGCAAAGCGCCTCGACTAGCTCTAACTCAGGGTGCCACTAGTAATTGGGTTCGTAAATTATTTATCACAGGGAAAAAACCATACTTGGGTTCCAGATGTAGGAAAACGCTTTGTGACAAANCCACACAATACAAACTAAAAATATAAATCCCTCGCAACTGATTGCGCAATATTACATTGGGTTCCTTTTCTGGATTCGCGCATTTACATTTATCATTTATACAATCAATTATGGTAAAAAAATATCAAAGCAAGCACGAAATGAGCAATAATTAAATCTTCTCTTCTGATATTCAATTAACAGTTCTTTTTTAATGCCTTTTCTTCTCTTCTTTCTTCTTGAAACAAACACCAATTTTTACAATGACTGCGACAGACTCAACTCCAATGAAACTTGTTTCCACTGAATTACAAAATTTAATACAAGTCCCTAATTAACGAAACCACTTCGTATAATGTCCGCCTCACAGAGACGTATACTCACAACCAGCGTATTTTCTTCGAAATCGTGTCCAACCACCACGGCTAAATACGCCTCTTTTTCATCAACACAGGCTGCAACAGCTGCGTCTGAGCCCGTCCAGTGACCTTGACCAACGACCGCTTCTAACACGACGACTTCCCCGTGCTACCTCGTTCCGATCGGCTTTGCGGCAAATTCTTTCAATCACCGACGTGCGACTGTTTCCGGATTCGTAAGACAACTTTTCCAATAATTTGCTGGCTTCACTTGGAGCCCTTGATAAAATATTATTACGCGTTTAACTTGCATTGTACTCGACCGTTCCTTAATAACTTCGACTGTGATAAAATATCACAGAAATTGAATTTCGTAACTTGCGTCTTTACGCCTTCTCGAAATTACCGAATTCAAAATCAACTTTTTGATCCTTTACTAGAAATTCGGACCGGCTCGTTCCCTTTCAATAATTTACGTACGACTGCAACTTGATTCTCCCCGCTGATGGTCCGCGCGATAATGAGCTCGCGTACAAATGAGCAAGTCAACCGTCTCTTCTGATGTCTCGCGTACCAATGAGACAGATACCTGTCGTGTTTCCACCTTCTCGGTACTAATCCCCACTCCTCCTAAAATTCATGCACAGCGCATTCCGCCAATCAATCGTCTCTTCCGATGGTTTCGCGTCACTAACTTCATAAGGCGTATTCACACTTTCTAATTCTTACAATTGAATTTCGAAATCTTACGTCTGTATCTTACAACTCGCAGAACGCACCTTTCTTGGCGCCTCGTTCAAATCGGTGTTAATGGTTTTTTGTCTCTATTTGAACTATTCTTACTCACATATATTTCTACATAAGCCCATAATATTCTCTAACGAATCTGGGTCGTTAGAATATTGAAATTAGATTGAGATTAAAGATGCAAGAATAGGAAATTGAATTTACCCATCTTTGTGAGTGCGATGTTAGCCTAAGTTAATTGATTTCTGAATACCAATAAACAAAAACTTGGAATGAAATTCAGAAGTTGAATTTATATGAAGTAATGATACAGAATAACTTAACTTGATGATACTAATGACTACAAATAAAGGAATTGAGATGAATCATGAATACTGACACAAAATACGCAATAAAGAATGATTGATGATTAGCGAACATGATAATTTTTTGATTAAACGTAATGTAGTTAAAAATACGATGCCAGAAACGATTGAGTAATACGTATGTATCACTTAATTATGACGTAATGAATGAGAGAAATCTGGCATATTATTCAAAATGTTATTCAATAATCATCACTCGATCAAATTTGGGATGTCTCAAAATGCATTGAATTGCATTGTGTTAAGCATAAACCACACAAATAGTTGAAAGGATATTAATGTATTTGAAAACGAACACCAACGAAAGACAGGTGTTGTTCTGAGTAACGAAAGTTTCCAGATACATTTATTAAGAGATGAAAACAGAGCCTAGTGTGTAAAGTAATAAATGCCAAACATCAGGATAATTAATGAAATGTCCCCAATGTGAATTCAAAATATTTTTTTCGTAGGGCTTTAGGGGTCTTCAAAAACAAGGTCGTTAGAGCCCATGCAGTTAGGGAAAAATGTAGTTTCTCACCGTAGAGAAGTGCCGTACTGACTCCTCCCCGTGTGTGGTACTTGCCGAATATCTCGACCATATCCACTAAAAAACCTCCCAAACTCAACAAATATTTAAATACAAAGATGAAAGAAAAAAAGAGTTTCCTAATACATTATAGAAAAAGAAAAAAATTATAAATATCATATTTTCTAATTACAGAAACAAAGGATGAAAGAAAAGAAGACAGAAAAGATGAAAAAGAATTAAATTTAAATTTAAAGCAAATTTTAAACCCTCCCGAGAACGTGTGAGAGGGGCCCCGATCTACTCATAAAATTCAATAGTTTATTAACATTAACCGTTTCATTTCCGAGAATTGTTGCTAAATCTGAAGCCAGACCAATTTTTCTCCGTATACTAGAGTATCTTCTGCAATCAGTTAGTAGGTGATGCACTGTCAGAAAACAGCTACATTCATCACAAACAGGTTCATCATCAAGTAGTAAGAGATACCGATGAGTTAGAGGACAATGTCATATGCGCAGGTGGGTCAGCACGACCTCACGCCGGGCTGGCCTACCGGAACAGCTCCATGACAGACGAAGATTTGATAAGTCGGAGCTTATTGCTTTTAACAGCTAACCACTCATTGTTTCATTCACTCAGAATCCTTTTCTTGATGGAATTTAGGAGATCTCGTTTTGGAATCGTGGAGTAATCCATGCGATTTTTGAGGCATGCCGTCTTTGCGGAAACGTCTGCTTCCTCATTACCTCTGATACCCACGCGTCCGGGAACCCAGCAAAACATTATGTCCTTTCCATCACTTTCGTGTGAGAAAAGCACATCCTGGATGTTCTGGATCAGTTTATCTGCTGGATACACATTCTGGATAGATTGAAGGGCACCCAGTGAATATGAACAAATCAAAAAATATATTATACGCCGGAGCACATTGTTGATCGCAATTCTCTTAATATGGCGTATCACTCAGCAGTGTAAACACTGCACAAGTCGCCTAGACGGTAGCCACAAGTCTCGCGGGGAAAAACCACGGAGCAGCCGACACCATCAGCTTGCTTTGACCCGTCGGTAAACACAGGGGTGCACCCGGTATTTTTCGAGGATTAGGTGAATGTATACCCTCAACATCGCAGCTGGAGTGTTCTTCTCGTCGTGATGCAGAAGATCAAAAATAATCTTCGGCTTGTACAAGGTCCAAAGAAGAGTCTTACTGATACCTTGATTTAAGACATTAGGAGTGCGTATATGCTAGGTTTCCTTAATTTGTTTACATCGATATCCGAAAGGTTTGGTTGCTCTCAGTCTGTTGGTGTAGAAACGGTTGGAACAAGAGAAAGGATGAAAAACCGCGTTGTGCACCAGATTGTCGGGTAACGTTAGCACGTGGCAAAAGTTTCGTAGCATGAGAAGTTGCCGCCGAAGGTAAAGAGATGGTTCGCCACTCTCCGCATTCAAAGTCGGAATGGGACTAGTGCGGTAGGCTCCCGTAACTAGTCGGATTCCTCTATGGTGGACACTATCCAACTTCTTTAAATAGCTTGCACGAGCAGAGAAAGCGCGCAGAACTATCAAAGCATCCAGATCCACCTCCTGGAAAGAGTTTCTAAGCACCATTAAGAGAACAACATCGTCCACTAAAGTATGTGTGTCAATCCGAAAGATATCTGGAACGTATTCTCGAGTCCCAATATCTGGACTCAATTATCAGGGTCGGGTTCTCACCAACAACAGAGAAATGGCCACAGCAAAGGCTGAATATTTTGCTGCCGTAACATCTACAGCAAACTGCGATCCTGATTTCATGAGAATAAGGGAAACAGCAGAGAGCACATATTTTGACTTTCATTCCACCAACTGCGAACCCTACAACTCTTCCTTCTCTATGTGGGAACTTGAGTCAGCTCTAACGACATCCCACAACACTGCTCCTGGCCCTGATTCAATTCATTATAAAATGCTGAGACAACTCAGTCTCGAGTCGAAAGAATACCTTCTGGATATCTTTAATCTTTCATGGTCCGAGGGAGTATTCCCTAATTTCTGGAAGGAAGCAACGCTTATCCCTTTATTAAAACCAGGTAAAGACAAAACGAACATTAGTAGTTATCGAAGCATTGCCTTGACGAAGCATAGTGTTGGTAAAACTCTGGAGAGAATTATCAACCGACGTCTCGTCTGGTATCTTGAACGGCATGACTTGCTGAGTCGATCTCAGTGTGGTTTCAGGAAGTTCCATTCCACCCTGGACAACTTACTTCTCCTGGAATCAGCAATTCAAGATGCTTTCGTCCGAAGACAACATCTCATCGGAATATTCTTTGACATCGAGAAGGCTTACGATACTACTTGGCGTCATGGCATTTTACAACAACTCTATGCCTGGGGATTTAGAGGACGTCTTCCTCTGATGCTCATGTCCTTTTTGGATCAACGTTCTTTCCGCTATAGAATTGGAAGAGACACCTCGGATCTCCTTCTTCAAGAGAACGGTGTTCCTCAGGGCTCAGTCTTGAGTGTGACCTTATTTGCAGTGGCCATAAACAGCATAACGTCTGCTGTAAAGAATCCTGTTTTACACTCTCTTTTTGTCGATGACTTTGCTATCTTTTGTTCATCACAGAGTGTCACAGATGTGGAGCGACAAATCCAACTCGTCCTTAATAGATTATACCACTGGTCGCAAACGACAGGTATTCGTTTCTCTGCTGAGAAAACACGCTGTGTTCTTTTCAGTAGGAGACCAAGCCTTCTGGCAGAACCTCACCTCGCCCTGGGAAAAACCTTCTCAAATTCTATCCTTTTGTGAAATTCTTAGGTCTAATCTTTGATCAGAGACTGAATTTGATTGAACATCTATGACAGACCTAAGAGCAAGAACATTAAAGTCTCTGAATTTATNTTTTATATACAACGCAGCCATAATCGAGCCGAGATCTTATGAATGCTCGATAAAACTGGTAGAAGGAGGAGCGATCTGCGTCCCATTCCCTGCTACTCAGGCACTTCAATAAATTCAGAGACTTTAATGTTCTTGCTCTTAGGTCTGTCATAGATGTTCAATCCAATTCAGTCACTGATCAAAGATTAGACCTAAGAATTTCACAGAAGGATAGAATTTGAGAAGGTTTTTCCCAGGGCGAGGTGAGGTTCTGCCAGAAGGTCTGGTCTCCTACTGCAAAAAAATACAGCGTTTTTCTTCAGCAGAGAAACGAAAGCCAGTCATCTTCAACCAGTGGTATAATCTATTAAGAACGAGTTGGATTTGTCACTTCGCACATGTGACACTCCGTGATGAACAAAAGATAGCAAAGTCGTCAACTAAAAAAGAGAGTTTAAAACAGAATTCTTTACAGCAGACGTTATTCTTTTTATGGCCACTGCAAAAAAGGTCACACTCAAGACTGAGCCCTGAAGAACACCGTTCTCTTGAAGAAGGAGATCCGAGGTGTCTCTTCCAATTCTGTAGCGGAAGGATCGCCGATCCAAAAAGGACAGTAGCATCAGAGAAAGACGTCCTTTAAATCCCCAGACATAGAGTTGGTTTAAAATGCCATGACGCCAAGAAGTATCATAAGCCTACTCCATGTCAAAGAATATTCCGACGACGTGTTGTCTTCGAACGAAAGCATCTTGAATTTTTCCAGGAGAAGTAAGGTACCTAGGGTGGAATGGAATTTCCTGAAACCAGACTGAGATCGATTCAGCAAGTTATGCTTTTCCAGATACCAGACGAGACGTCGGTTGATAATTCTCTCCAGAGTTTTACCAACACAATGCTTCGTCAAGGCAATGCTTCGATAACTACTAATGTTCGTTTTGTCTTTACCTGGTTTTAATAAAGGGATAAGCGTTGCTTCCTTCTAGGAATTAGGGAATACTCCCTCGGACCATGAAAGATTAAAGATATCCAGAAGGTATTCTTTCGACTCGAGACTGAGTTGTCTTAGCATTTTATAATGAATTGAATCAGGACCAGGAGCAGTGTTGTTGGCTGTCGCTAGAGCTGACTCAAGTTCCCACATAGAGAAGGAACAGTCGTATTGTTCCCAGTTGGTGGAGTGAAAGTCAAAAAATGTGATCTCTATTTCCCTTTTTCTCACGGAATCAGGATCGCAGTTTGCTGTAGACGTTAGGACAGCAAAGTATTCAGCCATCACTGTTGCAATTTCTCTGTTGTTGGTGAGAATCCGACCCTGATAATTGAGTCCAGATATTGGGACTCGAGAATACGTTCCAGATATCTTTCGGATTGACTCCCATACTTTAGTGGACGATGTTATTCTCTTAATAGTGCTTAGAAACTGTTTCCAGGAGGTGGATCTGGATGCTTTGATAGTTCTGCTCGCTTTTTCTCTAGGAATCCGATATTCGGCGAGGTTTTCCGTAGATGGACTAGCCTTAAATTTCCACAATGCTCTTCGCCTTGCCCGAATGGCGGACCGACTTGCGTCGTTCCGCCAGGGGACATGAGGTCTTCGCGGAAACAGATGTTTTCGGAATGGAATCTTCAGCGGCGTGATGAATCACCTGGCTCAGATGGTCGACCCTCTCTTGGACACTACTCGTTCCTCTGAAGACAGGCAGAGAACGGTACAGTGTCGAATTTGCCTTTCTGAGAATCCATTTCCGTGGCTTGCATTCGGGAAAAGTTGTACTTTCCTGCAAGGACAACCAGATAGGATGATGGTCGCTACCATGCAGATCATCTTCTACCTTCCAGTGAAAGATATCAGCAATTTAAGAGAGCAAATTGACAGTTCTATAGCAGTCCATGACCCCGTGGCAAATGCAAATTAAATCATCTCCCCGGTGTTCATTATGAATAAATCTTCTTGCTCAAAGAGACAATTCATCAGTCGACCCCTGGGGAAATTGCTCGACGAGCCCCACATTACACTGTGGGCGTTGAAATCTCCAAGGAGGAGGAATGGTCGAGAGAGCTGGTTAATTAAATCCCTGAGGGAAGTCTCCGTGAAATTTCGTGTCGGAGGAAGGTAGATTGAACACACGGTCATGGCTGGCATGCTCTGAATTTTGACTGCTATAGCCTGAATTTGATTTTTTAGGAGAAGAGGTGAGCAGAGGATTGTGTTTCTAACAACCACGGCAACTCCACCTCTTGCTCGACCTCACGTGGTGTCGTCATATCTGAAGCTGCTGTATCCTCGCAGAGAGGGTGATTGTTCTTGTGAAAGGTGTCTTTTGTAGGCAAATACAGATCGGATTACGACGAGTTGTAACTCTTCACGTTGCGTTCTATAGCCATTAAGGTTCCACTGAAGTATGGAAGCCATTATTGTTTGGAACCTTCGGGGTTAGGTTCGTGAATGTGTATTTCCGCGTCACCTTCGGACAATGTATTTCTGACTCGGAGGAAGAAAGTACAGAGACGTTTTTTTAATGTCTTTACGATTTTTTTGATGTAGTTGTTTTGGCTGTTTTAAAGATTCAACAGCGTTCAGGAGTTTAACCCTAGAAGGCTGCTTTGTGTTTTTCTCTGTATTTGTTGTTGTTGCAGTAAGTTTAGTACTACTTGGTTTATTTGTAGTACATGGTGGTGTTTTAGGCTTGACAGGAACGACTGAAATATCTTTCTTTCCGCATTTGCACTGGCATGTGCACGACGTTGTCGTAGACACGTCAGTAAAATCGGCTTGTACGGATACAGTCTTCTTAATTTTTGGGGTCTTGGCTGCGTTGGAGTAACAGGTAGAAAATAGAGGGTGTAAAGCCTTGTAATTCTTCCGCGCTTCACCGTACGGGATCTTCTCCATAGTTTTAATTTCCTGCACTTACTTTTCTTCTAGGAAGGCGACGCACTCCCTGCTCCATACCGTGTGGCTGCCTGTGCAGTTAATGCACTTCGCAGACCCCGGGCATGAGACACCGGTTTCGTGTGCCTCCTTTCCGCACTTTCCGCAGGTATTACTGCTCTTACACGATGTTGTCGTTTGTCCAAACCTCTGACACTTGAAACAGCGCAGAGGATTTGGTATAAAATGTTTAACCGGCAGGTGAAGCGATTCAGCCTTCTAATCTTTCGGTAGTTGGGGACAGTCAAAGGTCACGATGAAGGAACTGGTCTTCTCCAGAACACCATTAATCTTCCTCATGATCTGACTGACCTCAACTACGTGGTCAGCCTCCCATTCTGCAACGAGCTCTTCCGTTGGCATATTCATGATGTCCCTGCAAGATACGATTCCTTTGCTACGATTAAGTGCAGCATGTAGTTCGCAGGTGACAGGGAACTCTTTCAACTTATAACACTTTAACGGGACCTGTTTGTTGGAGTTGGTTTCCAATAACATTGAGCCGTTCCTTAATCTTTTTATACCCTTTAAAGTTGCACAGATTCCCGGAAACCCTTGAAAAATGTAAAATGGAGAAACCTTTTCTAGTGTTCCCTCTATTCTTTTCAATGTAATAAAAACATTAGCATGTGTGATGTTCTGTTCCTTTTCCTTTATTTTTTTTTGAAGCGAGTGGGCTGTGAACCATCGGGCGCTTCGAAGACCTTTGGGTGGAATACACACCTTGCGGTATACCCACTCCGCAAGGCGGGGAAGTCGAATCATCAATCATCTTGGTCCCACGAGTACGGAGGAAATAAATGTCAGGTGACGTGGAGCCCCCGTATCACGCCACTAAGCCTTGCTCAACTGAGGTGCGACAGTTTCCCCAGAGGTTTTCCGCTAGTGAGTGTTTGTTCTCAACACCCATTCATCTCATCGGCGTGTAACACACCTTGAGGTTATAGAGGTTTAATCCTTCCTTGCGACCCGGCCAATGAAGGCAAGATCTCCGCCCTTTAAAACACGCAACTTTCCACCATCGCGACAATGGTGGTCGCTGAAGCATGTCCAACGTTTACAGTGTGCGAGGACTGGTGGCGCAGTACTAGTCCCCAGCTCGGGGTCATGGGTTCGCCAAGCCCATACTTAGTCGAAACTGAGCCCCCTGCGGGGTCAAAATATATTATATTACATATATTTCAATTACTGAAAATTCTCAAATGCATTTAACTGCTTGGTCGTTGTAATGACGGACCACGAAAATAAATTGATGTGAATAAAAATATTATCTGAAGTATTTTTCTCTGTGACGGGTGGATTGAATACTTTATTAATAAGACTGTAAGCAATTAATCTACGACTGTCGTATCTGTCAAAAAGTGTTCTTGAATTCAATCTAGTTAGTTAGTTAGTGTACCATCAAATTTCGGCGGTATTATATATAAGTTAGTGCAGACTACATATAGACAGATAGATATAGATAGATAGATATAGACAGATAGTTGATATTGACACCTATCGAGTTCTGTTTTCATCCATGTTACCTTTCATTTCAATCAATTGGTGTCTTCTTATAACAAAAACTTTCAACATCATACTAACACCTAAAACAAATTTTTAAGCATACTCGTAAACTGTAGTCTGCGTATCAAATACTACTAAATAATAGAAATTTATGAACTACATGTCAAGTAGATATTAATAATGATTCAAAAAAGAAACCTGTCTGCACATAAATAAGAAATTTGTCCCATCTCGCCATCCTCTCGAAGAAACGGTGTGTTTTCTTTTAGTCTACATAAAAATGTATGGGTGTGTAGATGTGTATTCCACCATATCTACAAAGTGCCTGGAACAATTTCATCAAACTTGGTTCACAGATAAATGATAAACTATGTTATGTATTTCTAGGCGGTGCTAGTACGTTGTCAATATGAATACCATTATTTTTAAACGATCTGGATCCCAAAATACTCGTATATTCAATTCAGTTACTAGGAGATAATTTCTGCGAAATTCTTGTTGAAATGACACGACGCCACATGTCATAGCGAAATGAAATTTCTATCATTGTCTCATTTTCATGCTACAAATTACGTCAGTGTCGAAGAATTTCTAATTCAGTTTTCCACTGAATTATCTCACTAGTTTGTAAGAAGTGCTTCCGAGACTCGTTCTGTGTCTGAAGATATCTCGACGATGACTCTTGAAGTATTTCTGCGAATCTTAATAAACTGTTCATTTGAATCTCGTTCTGCGCCTGAATAATAGGTTCTTCGAGAGGTATTATGTGTTGCCCTCTATGGAAGAGAAGAGGTTTCTTGGCAATAAAGAAATGTTTTGACGGCGGAATGGGAGTTTTCCACTGCATAACTACCTCCTCCAATATCTTTAATTTTTTCAACATGTAGAGAGATTATATTAAAAATTCTGATTTAAAATCTTATTTCTCCAGACTGATCATTCCTATTCACAGATATTATTTTCGCTGATGAGTTGGAAAAAAAGTTGGTGTTTTTAAAGCTATGTCAAAATTAATATACTTTGCGTGAAATATCCGTTTCTGGATTTCCAGAAAATTAAAAAGAAAAAGGATTATGTGTGCCTCCGTCGGTACGCAGCAATCGGCGGAACAAATTTGATTTATTTCGTGATTAGTGCAATGACGTAACGGACCGAGGATGCTCCAGTACCAAGATTGAGTATTAGTACAAAGGCGATAATACTGGGATTGCACGTATTTTTTATTATAGTCGTGAAAAGTATGACAAAAAACTAACTCGTATTAGAAATCAAGCATTTTTGATAATTGCTCAAAGTCAGAAGTAAGTAGTTAATCCTTGAAGATAGTCAATTTTTTTTCACATAGTTGGTGGGATCGATACCGAGCTCAGTATTCCAGGGATTTTCCTATCACATACTTCAGAGCAATGTTGGGTCTCTACCTTACATTTACCAGAACTCCATCTCTCCTTACCAATTTCTATACCTGACAACACTCACAACGAACTAGAAAGGAGAAAAATAAATTGATGTACAATAATCCCTCTACTCCTGGAAATAAAGGGGAAAAAAGAATCATAAATTATTCTTCGCAACTAAGAGTGCTCAATTTCGTACATGAACTGGTTAATGACCAACATCGACGAGCTCAAACACCCACAGCTCCTCATCACACCCAGCACAACTCATCAGTAACCGATAGACCTCTTCGATTAAATATCTGACATATCGGTTATTTATGTAGATTGGCATATCGGTTGCTGTGCAGAGAGTATGGTGAAACACTATGGATAGTTTCATGTAAACCTCTATCGGAGTATTTTTCACCTTTTGTCAAAGTCTATTGTGCAATTACCCCAATTTAAAAAAAATAATTTTATATAATATACCGAATTTAAAAGTGAGGATTTTCTTCTGTATCACTTGTAGTACATTGACAGAAAAAAACTTAAGTAGACATAATTTAGTTTAAGTGACTTTAAAAATACGATGTGAGGAAAGAAGAACCAAAGAATACGCTTCATTTTATCTGACATTTTAAAATTTACAAGGACCCAGCATCACCATGCTACTCAGACCCGATTCGTGGCAGTCGTTAAGAACGAGCACCGGGCTGAAGTACGAAAAAATTCATCATTAAAATAATATTTAATCTATTTGAGATTAAGTTATGTAAGGGAACAGAAGAACATTTTCTTCACAACGGGTAAACGCAGGTTTAGATGACAGCAATGCTTGTTACCTTGCGCTGCCTCAGATTGTACAATAAAGAGACCAACAATTCTTTTTGTGAATTAATGTCTTAAAAGGGGTCAATAGTTACTTTTTAGGTCCAGGAAGGAGAACAAAAAATCCAATTGCTTTAATACAATGTTTTGATGTATCGCTAAGTCCAGGTGAAATTTGGATGTCATGTTGAATGATCACTGAACGATATTTGAGAAACGTAGTTTTACTGCGGTTGAAATTGTTCAAATGATTTAGATAGAGTGTCTGAACTTGGTAGAGAAGGAGCAGCTCCAATAAAAATTTTGACAGTTATAAGCATTAATTCATCAAGTCTCTATCAGTTAGGAAACAGGGAAGGTCTGTTCGGTGGACTTTATGCTCGTAATGAAATTACAATTTCTGCGAATAATGTAATGTTTTTTTGTGGGGCTTTAGGGCTCTTCAACGTCAAGGTCATTATAGCCCTAATAATACGTAATGAACATTCAGGACGTACCCTATACTTCATTAACACTTATGTTGTCATCAGAAAGTCAGCAAGGGTACATAATGTATCACTGTAAAATATACTGTTTAGATAAGACATGAGAATGTCGCTGAAAGAATATAAAATGCAACTAACAATGTTAGGGTAATAGTTCCCGTAAAAATAAATAACTCTCCAACATTAAATTATCATTAGAAAAAGACTGATTCATTGATAAAAGTTCCCGAAAAAGTTATAATTTTTAGTAAATTCCTGTTTAAACAAATTAACACCTTGAGCACCGAAACAGATTTTCAAAAATTAAATATTTTTAAGTATTAATTAAATATTCTTGAGTAGCAATTTACATTTTTATGTGATGAATGTTATTTCCTACTTGATATATAAAGATAATTTAAGACATAATTTATAATTTAAAGGAAAATATTACTTTCTAAACACAACTTTATTATTAATTAACACCCAAAAAGATGTGTTGTTTTTTAAACATAACAAATCCGTCACACTGCTGTTTTAATCTTGAGTAGCAGATTTTTATGTCATCACGTCGAGTTTTTTCAACGCCACCTGTACATCTTCAGTCGTACTAATAAAGGAGAAGTAAATTTTACTTCGAGAGTAAGCAAAGAGTAGTGAAAACGGCTACTAATGAACAAGGAATAACTCATGCGCGAAGTAACTGGGAACTAGTTACCATGACAACTGCTAAACCACGCAGACCCCAGGTTTAAGTTTGAAGTAAGGTTGAAGTAGTAGTCTGTGAGACGAAGTAAACATGAAAATAAAAATGTAACCTAAAATTGTCGAGTGGTTTCGGACGACATACTTCATTGGAACTAATATTGCACTGATGAATCTTCAATTCCATGCATGTAGATCGTGTTTTTTAGTCTCCAAGCGTAAAGCTGATGAAAATGATTATTCCTAGAGTGATTTCCCATTTTCTCAAATAAGAGTTTTAATAGTGGAGAACGGACAATCATGTGAATAAATCTTAATTTTACTAAGTTGGTCTACAATATTCGAATTCTGACATTTCAATTCGAGTTGTACATGTTCGAATTTAGAATGTAGTTCCGTATTATAACCTGCAAGTTGGATCGATAAAATAATCTTTATAATTTCATTCTTATTTGATATCTTAATGCTTGTATATTCTTGAGATATCTAATAATCCGCTATATTTATCTCAAACAATGACATATTCCATTTTCCTTTATATTATCTTTTTATTTGTTTTTATCATGCATAATGCATTTCACCAAATAATTCACATTACGCTATGAAAATTAATGTACAAAAGATGAACTATGAATTTATTTAGTTTTTTTCTTAGGGCTTTAGGGGTCGTCAACGTCAAGGTCATTAGAGCCCTTATTTATTTAGTTACAATATATAATAGACGTTTATTGTAGTAAAAGATGTATCCGCTCTGATAAAGGTTGCTCATAATCAGAATAAATCATTCTTTAGAATAAGAGCATAATAAAATAATTCATACCTTCACGTAGCAAAAATAACCAATAAAAATGATTTTCTTAATTTAATGAACATTGATTGAAGAATGACAAGGTATTCCTTTATTTTAAGAAAATAAATAACGAATACCATGTTATTTATTTATTTATTCGACAAACATTGAATGACAAAAATAAATTTATTCGACTATTTTGAATGAAAAATAAAAAATTATTCTTTTAGTCAACTCACATTAAATCACGAATAAAAAGTTATTCATATATTCTACTAAAATTAAATGACGAATAAAAGTTATTCTCATATTTGATAAAATTACTTGTAATAACAAATAAAAAGTTACTCTTGCTTGACGTAACTTTTTGTTCGTTATTATAAAGAATAAATTATTATTCGTAATGCAATACAAAAGTTCTTGGTACAATGTGTATCAAATGAATCTGCACTTCTTTGTGTCGCAAAGAATACATTAATCGAATGAGAATGGTGGGCATACCGGCAAAGGAGTATGCAATTCTTTTCATTCACTAATTTTTCCTTGGTTACTCATTCGTCGAACACAAATTATATTTTCGAATTGAAACCTAGGATATTGATCGAGAAAGTGCAGAGAGGAAACTATTAGTTAGTTTGTAAATTAGGTACTTAAGTAAGAAGTTATTTTAAAAAGTTTTAATGTTTCCATTGCAAAAAAAAGAATTTTTTGGCCTTCAAAAGACATAAATAAGCTAAAATTTTAAAGAAGTCTTCTTGCTCTTTAACTGTGCAAAGAAGAAAATTTCTTACATTTATTTAAACAATGCATTTTAAAATTAAAAAGAAAAGGATCTCTCTTTTATTTCCATAAAATATTTTTCTATTCCAGCTGACGTATCGTTGTCATACCTTGCTCTACCTCGATTTATTTCACCTTTTACCTCACAAGTGTTTAAATATNTTCTAAACTACACAGAATATTTTGCTCTGGGGTAATAATTTGCTCTGGGGACTACGTATTGCCAATATTTTACAGATATAAAGGAATGTATGGATTGAATGGAGAAAATCGTGAAAGAAATGAGGAAGACAAGGTGATTAGTATGTTATGTATCGATTACGAATGTGTGTTTCGGTGGCGAATAAACGGGGATAGGCATTGAACAATGTTTTGCTGCTAACAAATAAAGATGAACAAAGAACTTATATAGACACAGGAAAATCGAAGATGGCAAGACGGATGGCAAAGAATAATAAGTGTTATTTGATAAAATTAAAATGGGAGGGAAGAAAAATAGAGATGAGGTGAAAATATAGTAGAGAGAAAGAATATAGAGGAATCTATACTTGAAATTAAACTCAATTTGCTTAAAGAATGCATAGAGTGCGAGGTGGAACAAACGAGGGGAAGCGGACGGATATGATGCACGCGAGTTCTTGAGGGAAAGAGTAATAAGTTGCCAAGGGAATTATCGAAGAGGAGACAGAAGAGGATAGATGAGGCAGAAGTGTTTAGAAGACACATATATAAACAGATAGTGTTTAAGATAGATGTGAAGAAGGCGATGAAGCAGAATTTGGAAAATTGAACAATGGAAAACATGTTGGAAACTCCTATTCGAATTCGCAGAGTATATGTTGAGAAAGATGGATATATGAAGTAGAAATATAGGCAAGGAAAGTCATCTATGAACATGGAAGTGATAGGAAATAGAATACTGAGAATGTTACTTGAAGGTGACGTAGATGAGGACAGAGAGGATGGGAACTACGGAAAAGAAGATGAATGAAGAGAAAACTGGATGATCCTGACTGCATTGAGGAAATTGATGAAGGAACTAAGGGAAAAAAGGTACCAAACAAAGATGGGATAACTTAATCATTGATAAGATTACTATAGACTTTTATGAAGATGGCTGGTTGAACTAATATGTATGTGTAAATTTCCATATATCTTCCAGATGTATGGAAATTCTGAGAGTAATATCGTGAATGAATGATATGACAAGAGAAATTCCCTCCCAGGGGAAGATATTAGATAACTAAATCACAAAAATGCCAATGGATTATTTTGAACAGTAAGGAAAGTTGTATGATAGACATTATGGATTAAGAAAAACACGGGCACAGAAGATGCTGTTCTTCACTGTTAGATGATGGGAAATCACGAAAGAGATTATAATATTTATGGAAATCAGAGGAGCATTCGATAATACATATTTTGACGTAATATTACAAACAATAAAGAATTTACCACAGCCATATTTGGACACCATTAAATTGGACACCATCCCTTTCAGACATGATATTTTTCAAAATACCGATACATTTTTCAAAATTCAAAATATTTGTGGAATTCGCGCATTCGTAGGAGCAAGGTTACACTGTTAATGGAAGCCTTTTTAGAGACAAAAAAAAATTAAAAATCGTCAAAGAAGGGAAACTAATTTACATTCCACGCATAAATTAAGCTTTTATAAAGTCTATTAAAAATTGATAAAAAAAAATATTATAATTTTTTGTTGTCGAAGAAACAAACAATTTTTCATTGTTTTCTCTCTCCCGAATTTTATTGCGTGTCCAATCAAATTCTCATCCATTTTTATGCAAAATACACAACACTGTCAAATCAGGATAGGGAGAGAATTTTAACAAAATTATATTACATTCTTATGTATGAAGTTCGTAAATTCAGTAGTCAAAATTTGTCATTTCTGATCAGGTAGGAACACCATTCGTTCAACATACGATCGTTTTCACGGTGTAAAATCATTTCACATACTTTCTCATATACATTTCTCCGTATGCAGCATAGAGCGAGAAAAAATTCTATAAGGAAAGGGTTATTTCTAGCGTGGTCCTCTATATTTTGGTCACCTTCCAGTGCTCTATTCATGCTCAAAGTCGCTAGATGAACTTATTACTGTCTTTTATTTTAAAGTAAAATAAATATTCAGAATATTATTTTAAAACATATAGCGAAATATAAGTATTAGAAATATCGTAAAATGTTATATACATGTAAGTTCTTTGTAGACAGAAATTGATGTATGTTCCTATCTGCAGTGCGTTTGCTGTTGTCCTGTGTATTTTGTCCTTTTATTTCAGTTTACAAAAACTCTATTCTACGTCTTCTTGGTCCATTTACACTGCTAAATATTATTCAATCTTCTTGAAACTGTAAACTAAGCGTAGCAGAGAGAAGTTATTCGTCATGCTAACTTTCAAGTGAAATACGGGTAATGCGAATGTAATGCATACTAATTGTACTTTACGTACTGAAAATTTAAGCAAATTCTTGGAGTCGTTTTTGAGAAATATTCAAAAGATTACTTTGACCTTCGTGTGAGGTACCCTTTGTTTAAAGGGAAAAAAATTAGAGCACATGCATCGACAACAAGTAAATTCTAACGTAATTACAAAATGCGAATTTCATTGATTCATCCATTTGCTCAGAATCACTGCATATAGACAGACGGAAGGACTTTGTGCCAAATGCCACTTTTTCAGAATCAAGGATCGGCAAAACAGATACTTCCGTCGAAATCTCGCTTTCGATTTTTTAATCGTGAACGTTTCTGTATCCACGTGTATGAGAAAGTAACATTACTCATATGAATAGTTCAGTGATAGCGTCGTATCTCCCACAATATTTCTGAACTCTAGAACGTGCTCGATCGGATATGTTTCTCTCACCCACTTGAGACAATTAATGATTTGAAACCAAGTATCCCAGCATCCCAACACCTTAACATCCCAATTTCTCACCCCCGACACGGTCAAATGGAAGAGCAGGTTTCTTGGCAATAAATAAAAAAATACAAGTTATCTATTACTTTGGTATTTTCATTCTTGTTACAATTTTTAACACAAAAGGCTATACTTTTTTATTGCAAGTAATAACTTGTTTTGAACAGAGAACGCTGTTACATTTGTAGGAACACATTCCTACATATACGGAAACTTCCCACATATATATGAAACTTCCCCCATGTTGTTAACTGGTTTCCATGATGACATCACTCCTTGTACAAGAGAGTCAACGTAAGACGTCAAAGAATCCTAACATTATGGATAACGAGAAACTCCTTGATGCCCACGCGTGCCGCGTGCAAACAGAAACCTTCGTTTATCCCTAAATAAACGAATCTCGACATAGTGTTACGCCCCTACCCGTGGCTACGAACTTTGATTACTTGATACTTCTGTCTATGAATCGGCCGCGAACAGATTGCTACACCTTCGCCCGATTACTTCAAACCAGAATTCAACTTACTTCTGTCTATGCATC
This sequence comes from Laupala kohalensis, assembly GCA_002313205.1. NCBI lineage: Eukaryota > Metazoa > Arthropoda > Insecta > Orthoptera > Trigonidiidae > Laupala > Laupala kohalensis. The sequence continues at coordinate 939,678 of NNCF01129955.1, forward strand.
AGCCGAGAAAAGGTCGTTAACCGCACGATCTCCTCAAACACGAATGCAAATTAATTCAGACTTCAGGATACGCATCGGCAGCGAACAGACCGCTCGTCATATCGCCGCCCGATTACCTCAAACCAGAATTCAGATTACTAGAGTCTACGCACTGAACTTTGTCAATGTCACATCGCAGCCCGATTACCTCAACACCAAACACAGCTCAACGAAATAACTCTACGTTGACGATTTTCCTTCGAGGTCACGTCGAAATCCTATGTACAAGAACCTGGATTACAGACGACCAGAAACTATTCTACCGTCCCAAGAATCAACACGACATCTCCGACCACCGACTCGCCAGAAATCAGTAGTGAGTTACACGAACAATTCCGAACTGAACTTTCTACGCCTGGTCCCGCCGTATGGTGTCGTACATTTGTTAACGTTACGACGATAGAAATAAATCTTGTTCCAATTGAACACTTCAAATCATTTTATTTTGGAGAGGAGGAAATCCTCAGGAATCGCCGGAACCGACGGAAAGTCCAAACAAGATCACTTCTTCAAGGAATTTACTTCACTTTTTCTCGATATCGTTTTCGATTTTAGTTTATCGGGATGCACTTCTATCGATCCGTACGTAGCTTTGTCGGTTTGGTTGATTGGTTTTCTTAAGATCGATTTCAAGTTTGATTTTGGAGAATGTGATGTAGACGGCTTCAGTACTTCGCTTGTTTCAGACGAAAAAGCGGTTGGTATTCGTATCTGATCAGCAGTGTGGGTTCGGTGACGTGAGACACTTGAAGCTTTGCAATGGGCCTTGAGAATAGAATTGTTTACCGTCTTGAATTCACATGGAGTGCTGCAATGTGGAGCTTGTTTGCCGAATTTAGAATGATACCAGCACATTTTATTAGACTTCATCGTGCGTGGATGAACATTTCGTTGAGTTTGGCTAGCGGGGGCTGTCGCGTGTTGGTTTTGGAAACAGCACGAGTTAAACAGCGTTTTGCGTGATTACCAAATGTGGTATGATACCAGCAAATGTTCGATCGCGTTTCGGATCGTGGGCTGAATTAACGTTGCCCGTACTGTACATTATGCTGAGATAATGTCGTCTGTAATTCAGCCACTTGCTTGGTAAGGGTGTCCAATGTTTGAAGAATGTATTGTATTAATGAATCTGCGGTCGCTGTCGTATTTACATGAGCAGCTGCGACGGTTTCGGTAGTGATTACTTCGTCAAGAGTGCTCGTTGTGTGGGAAATGACAGGAGTATTTACATGAGCAGCTGGTACGGTTTCTGTAGCGATTACCGCGTCGAGAGTGCTCGAAGTATCAGTGATTTCAATAGTTTTGTCCGGTGTAACATGGATAGCGTCCACTGTATAGTGGCTGCTAAAGATGAGTTCTCTTGCGGTTTGGTTCCGGTGAAGAAATTCTGACGGTGTGTGAACACCGATGGTCTCAGCAGACAGAGTATCGTTGATTGTAGTTTGCGAGTTGGTGCACCGATTCATCAAGAATTGTTTAAGACGTTCATACGACCTGTCGTCGTCTGGTGTGAGTAATTCCGGATCAATGACATCGATTACAGATTGCAAGTGTGAAATAATAGTCGCGTACTTGACAAACGGGGAACTAATTTCTCGTACGATGAAATGTGCTTCCGCGTACGCGAACCACTTTTTCGGGTGATCCTTCCAAATGTTAGGAAGGGGTATTCTCGCGGTCGAGTCTGGCGAAAGAGTGGTGAAAGATTGCACGTTTCCATTAGACATAGTGAAATGGTAGCAAATTGACTTGTCTGAATTGAAAATAACTAGTGACAAACTACAAAGCAAAGCCAAACTATGTTACACAATAAAACTAACTGGAAATAAAAATTACATTGACATGGGTTAAGAAACAAGACATGTAATATATGGTAAAAAACAAGACATGTAATATATGTTAAAAAACAAGACATGTAATATATGTTAAAAAACAAGACATGTAATATAGTGAGCGCGAAAATTTTTAGACTAGGAATACGATTCCAATGGAGGAAAATGTTTTCGCGAAATCACGACATGGGCTGCACAATTCAATTACACGTTTAGTGAGTGAAATATGGCCAAAATTACGTTAAGTAAGGTGGGGTCACCGTTAGAAGACTGATTATATTGAATCAGAGAATTATCTGTTTTGTGCCAGTGTTTAGCAAAGTCAGATCAGAAATAATAGCGTGATCAAGAACGGAGGGAGTCACCAATTATTTTATCTTGTCGGGGAGGATCTCTGGATTTGCTTCGCAAGCCTCAGCATGTAGGCTTGCTTCGCAGCAAGATTTCCTCCTCTCCAAAATAAAATGTTTTAAAGTGTTCAATTCCCTACATATCGAATGTTTTTCAAGTAATATCTGGATATTAATAAAGTACTAATATAAATAATGTTGTCTCGAGGGAATGTATTATGAGTGTGTAAATGAGAAATCATTAGATTGTTTCTTACGATGAATCTGAAGGCGTGGTGTGTACTAAACGCGCTGTGTCGAGCGAAACTGATGATATTAGATGGAACCCAGGGATATAATAACCGACGCATAATAGGCCTAGGCATCGCCTCTGGATCTAATGATTAAGATTAAAGTGTAGTACCATACTTTATTTAAGATTGATTTAATTTGGAAACTTCCGAATTTCGAATGTATCTCGTAAAAAGGAAGTGAATAATGACGCATGGGGTGTGCTCTTACATTCCCACTGATTGCCGGAGAATGGCATTATGTCATAGAGGTTGCTTCTACAACTCTCCCGCTGGCAAAATGTATATTGATACATGAATAGCGGTACATATATTTTGTGATAATTTTTGCTACATGCTCATGTGTATTGTATTATAAAAGATTTAATACATATAATAGAAGAATTTAATTAAATCTCTCTTAACACTGATTGTGACAGGTCGTCTATGATTCTAACGCGTCTATGATTCTATGATAACGAATCGCCGAATCGGATATATGAAACTTCATTATAATATTACTATTTTTAATGTTACATTTACTTTTCAGAAATTGATTTTGAGCGAATTAAGTGACGCGCAATCCCAAACGCCTCATATTTCAGCTCCACATTATACTGCAGGTACAAAAAGTCACGTGAACATTGTTACCACAATCCTTGGATCGATGTCAGGGATGGTTCTAGTACTTCTTTGGATTTCATTTAGAACGCCTTTTTGTTTTGATTTTTATATACGGCTTGACCAGGTTCATGCTTACTTTGACACCTAGATAAGTGTTATCTATAACTATCTCGAGAGTTGGACGTTTGTAATTCCAAATTTTATTTTTACTAGACATTGAACCGCTTTTGAATATCATGACTTTGGTGTTATCTGTATAAACTCTTAACCGAGCAATTTTTGTATATATGTGAATGTATATCTCGGAGACGATTATAAGAATTTTCACAAAATTTGGTATATAAGGGTACTTTTACCCCAAGAATCGAATGGGCTAGGTACTAATTTGGCGAAAATTCGTTTTTTTCCTTCGGAAATCCGCATACCAAAAGTATATGTGTAAAGTATATATTGGTGCCATCGGCGGCAGCACTGCAGCATTCGACGAACAAAAATCGTGCGCATAGGAGACCTACACATGTCCCTACTCCATGCATCACTGATCTTGGGTGTATTTGAACTTGTCGGCAAATTATAAACGAATAGCAAGTCAGTGAATAGCTGAAGTAAATACACAACAAAAAAGACAACGTTTGGAAAATTTACGACTGCGTGCAATCGAAACATGAGGCCAAGAAAGTGATGCAACAACGCTTAAGATGGCTCTACACATTCGCTATTCGGCGAACTACGAGCAACCGAACAGCAAATCCCGCGCAACAGCGACTTGCTCGGTGTATTTCCCGAATATTCGCCTATTGGCGAGAACACTGTTCCAGACATGAGCAATTTGCCGAGCACGTGCTCGCTCTGGGAATGACGAATATTCGTGTTAATGATTAGAGGTTATGGAGAATGAATCTGAAGTAATCACACAGTCTGCTGTGTATGTAGTTGTGTCCTGTGAAATGTTGTGAAGAAAAGTCTAATCTAGTCTTAATTCAATCAATGAAATTAATTTTTATTCCATATGGATTTAGCTATGGTAATCGGTAATCTCGAATTTAAGATCCTTATAATCAGTATAATTTTTATTCACTCAAAAAGAATCAGTATTATATAACTATCAATTTGTGTCTCCACAACATCCTACTCTATTTATTCAAATACCTTTCATTACATTTAAGTGTTATATTTTTATTATTTATTATCACAATATTTTTTATTTTCACATTTTTTATTTCCTGAACATTTCGTATACAGGAAATATGCTAATATTACTACAAAAATAGATAATGCTAAAAATGTCAATACACGTTCAATACTGTGAAACTTTAGGACGCTTAATACAAGTAAAATAAAGTTAATAAAAATGTTTGCGGTTTAAATCACTCATCGAATAAACTTTATAGACAAAAAGCAGTTGCAAACTGCGTATGAACACGTTGGAGATAATAAATGAAGTTTCTCCATCACTACTTTATTACTTCATATTTCTCTATTTTATCACTTCTAAAAGCACTTATTACTTTGTACGATAAAAAGAAAAATTACGAATAGTTAGTTTTTTCAGTGATTACTTACTCGAAATAACTTGAAAGCGTATTACTCGTATACTCGCGATCCTTGGTATTTGTGAAAGCACGAATATGTGGACAGTACTACGAGCAGGCCATTCGTGAATATTCGCCTATGCTCGGCTCCCTGGTCTCGAAAGACCGACACGCTGCGGGAAAAGGCGAGCACCGGTGTTCGTGATGCGACGAATAGCGAGCAACCCATCCACACTAGTCGCTATTCGGCGAACAGTTGCTGGAGTTCGCCGAATAGCGAATGTGTGGAGCCGCCTTCAGAAGAAAGGAGACGTCGCTATTCTAGACGTGAGAGAACATTATTAGCAAACGTATTACCTACTGATAAATTTGCTGCAGATTCTAATGTCACTTATATTAGATTAGTTAATTTTAACACGTGTGTAATTAATTTGTTAATAAAACAAATGTTCTAACGTGCATGCTTCACAATCGGAATGTTCGGGAGTGCAGAAATTTTTTTTATTCATTTTTGTCGATGATGTGGTAAGTCCATTTATACATTCATTCTATTTATAACATTTTTAATATAAATAAATAGGTGCTGTATAACTGAAATGCGAATAAAACTGTTAAGTATGCTACATAAATAAGTTCCGGTAGAATAATTAACAGTGAGAATCCTGTGAAATTCGGCATACTAATTCATTTCACTGAAAAAAGTACCTGAGCTGGGGTAGCTGCTGTATTGGCTGTCAGTCGGACAGACAATATACGAGCTCGCACAGCTAACATCCGACTGCTATGACGTGAATTTTCGACCTTCTGTAGCACAGAATACAGCATTAGCTCTCAAAGCTTAAGTAGCTAATCTACAAGATAAGAAAAGGGAACCTACAGTAGATAATGTTGCCAATCAGTAAGCATGTAATATTGATTCGACGTGAGTCGATGTCGAGTATCTGCATTCTTTCTTCTCGACTTTCTTGACGATATTCATTATTATTACAACTCCATTGTCTTGCCTTGTTTCATCACAGGTGTACAGCAAACGTTCTTTTTTTCGACGTCCGTCTTCAGGTATCCGGCAACGCCAGTATTCGATCTAGGGTTCTTACCCTCTGTAGGCGCGAAAGCTACCATTGAGTTACTGCAGTAGAGTGTTTTAATATCTTATGTTACATTGTCTAAGAGTTAACAACATAGTATTGGTAAAATGAATACGTAAAATAGTAATCATCTCTAAAAATCTTGAAAAATATTTAAAGATAATACCAAGAAAGTAGTTTTTATGTATCCAAACGTTTCTTGAATTATCTTGAAATTTACTCTTATTAGATTGATTCATTTGAAAATATCTTAATTTAAAATAATTATTAGGTATTCGCCAACATTAATCTTCAGAAATTCAAAATATCATGAGTGTGCTGCTGCTCGACGTCAAGAAAACACTGTAAATATTCATCAACTAGACTTCAAATTTCAGGCTAAGTATCGTTGGGATAGCGTCGTTTAGTCGTTGTAATGAATCATTTTGTTCAAGTAAAACACTATTCTAGTTGCAAAGCAATGGTTGATTTGACTCCGTAGAACATTTGCTGAGACTGCACCGCCTCAGTCATGAGTCAACGAACCGAATGCATTGAAGGCAACGCAGCCGAGTGTCATTTAGCTGAAACTTCGAACGAGATCAGCAGCGAGGAACAAACAACAGTTCTTGAAGCAATGTCGGACTTTTGAGCGGGACTGAGCTGTTGCACGCAAAACTTAAAGGCTATAGCTGTTGATGTAACTTTCTTCCTCCCAGACAAAACAGCGTTAGCTTCCGCAGAGATAGAAAATTGGTCTCGTTCAGACGAAAACTGCTTCAGGGCAGCTACAACATAAGCTGTGGCAGCTAATGGTACTGTGTGTACGCTCGCGAGCCACCGCGTGAGCTATCACAGCGAACTTTAGGCTGAGCCAACTTTTTTTCCGAGTTTGATCTTCTGAAAATTGTTACGACTTTTTAGAGCGATTCATGGGTTTTGAAGCGAGTAGTCGCAAAACCAATTATTCAGTTTTTCGATTCAATTAACATGACTTCTTATGACCTTCTGAATACTTTTGATTATAGCGAAACAATTCACAGTGAGGACTCAGTAAAATTAATTTTAGTTATAAGAAAAGGTTTGAATTAACAATAACTGTCGAAAACATGGACTGAGGTGGGTTATTATATGAAATATTGATACATTTATATCGAAAAAATACAAAATTTAATGGCCTCAACGTCAGCTCTTACAGTGTAATTACATTTGCTCTTGTCAGATGTGTAAAACACGTTCATGTTGTGCATTTGTTTGAATAAATAAAGTAGCGTAGGAACCGCAATGTAACGACTTCTTAACAATGAGACATACATCCACTATAACTTACAGAGAAGGATTGATATTATGAATTCTTACCTCGAAATATTTTTCATGCATTTTTTACTTTTATTATTTTTTAATTTGTATTATTTTCCCAATTTTGTTATATTCTTTTAACTCTGATTGTAGGTAACTATTGATAACATAAGTTGCCGAAAGCCGCTTTGGCACCTTCAATGAAATATTTTCTGATTATTATAGTTATTTCAAGGTAAGTAAAAACTTAATACACCATCACCACCTAATTATAACTTTTCATATTTCTTTTATTTCCTGTGTACTAATTCTCGATTTCAAATTTTTAATTTTTTGGAGATTAGGTCTATCTAAGCAAATATTGCTATGGAATATAGTTAGTATATTTTTCCCATCGTTTAAAAACTAATCTTTTCTGATACACGAACGATACAAAACCCGGACCAATCAATGGAAACGACTTAGCAACTCTAATAAGGACTAGAATTTGGCTACTTGGAATGTCAGAGGGGTGAATGAGCATGGCAACTTTAAGATATTAATTAGTACACTGAATGAATATAAAATAAGTATTGCAGCATTACAAGAGACCAAATGGAAAGGGAAGGAAATTTACGACTGAAGATTACACAATATGTAAAAGTGGAGCAACAGACAGACACCAGGGTTTTTGGTACAGCATTTATTATTCACAAAAATGTTAAAAATGCCTGCTTAATTTCAATCCAGTAAATAAACGTTTGTGTTCAATCAGATTGAAAAGAAAATTCTTTGATACAACAATTATCTGTGCTCACGCTCCTACCGAGGACAAGGATGATGACGTTAAAACTGCTACCTATGCAACATTAAACCAACTAATTGAGAGAACTAGCAGTCGTGACATTAAAATAATACTCGGGGATATGAATGATTGGCACAGACAACACATCAAACCCACATGCGGGCAGAGATACCATTCATGAAGAGACTAATGACAACGGAGACATACTCATCAATCTTGCAACAGCCAAAAATATGTCAATACGTAGCACTCATTTCCCACATAAACCCATTCATAAAGTTACATGGGTTACTCCAGATTACAAAACAACCAGTCAAATAGACCATTTACAAATAGATATGAGTCACAAATTCGATATAACTGATGTGAGGAGTTACAGGGGAGCTAATTGTAATACAGATCACTTCATGGTAAGAGCAAAATACCATTCAAGTACCTCCTCGTTATCGGTATATAAAGGTAAAGCTAGCCGTAGTTATAATGAGCATAGGATGCAGGACATTTCCTCTACAAATAGTTATAAGAATGATATAAAGTACAAGCTACAAGAAATGACAATCAATCAGGAAAGAGTGTGGAGGGGGAATGGAAAAACATAAAAGACACAATACACGAAACCGCAAAAGATAATTTTGGATTTCGGAAGAAAAAAACCTAGAAACGACTGGTATGATAAATGCAAATAAGCATTGAGGATTCTAAATGAAGCCAGGTTTAAGAAGCTACAAAGGAATACCAGGCAGAGTCTCACTGAATATATTGAAGCACAAAGGGTGACCAAAAGTATATGTAAACAGAAAAAGAAATTAGCTTTGGAGAAAACTCTGAAAATCACACAAGAACATTTCAACGGAAATGAATCTAGACAATTCTATGGAAATATGAAGAAATTCAGAAAAGGGTACCAACCAAGGAAAAATGTATGTAAAAATGAAGATGGTAACATAATAAGCGATGAAGCAGGCATCCTGACGCATTGGAGAGGTTTTTATGCTAATCTGCTGAACAAACCATTATCAACTGTATCCCCGGTCGATAACATATCCCATTTGGCTCTAAACAGCCGAACAGCCAATAAGTATTTGATACTATACGGAAGCTGAAAAATAATAGAATCCCAAGGGAAGACGGGATTACAGCAGAACTGATACGAAAAGGTGGATATACTCTATGGAGGGCAATATATAAACCAATATCCAAGATTTGGAAAGAAGAGACCGTGCCCGAGGATTGGCACAATGCCTTAATCTGACACATACATAGAAAAGGCGACAAATTATAGAGGTATATCCTTGGCATATTGCTCAATGTAACTTACTAGATCTTTAGTTCAGTAATAGCAAAAAGACTAGAACCTCATGCGGAGGAATGCATTGGGGAGTACCAGTGCGGCTTCAGGAAAAATAAATCAACAACAGATCAAATCTTCACACTTAGGCAAATTTTGGAAAAAATGTTAGAATTTAACTCCTCTGTTCATCAACTCTTCGTGGATTTTCAGTAAGCCTATGATAGCAATAATAGAAATTGCCTTCTGGATATCATGGTGGATTTTGGAATACCATCAAATTAAATTAGACTCGTTAAAATGACTCTTTCGAATACTAAAAGTAAAGTGAAAATTCAAAAGAAATATTCACAAGACTTCACAACAACCAATGGCTTGGGACAAGGAGATTCTCGGTCCACAATTTTGTTCCATCTATGCCTGGAAAAAGTTATAAGGCATTTAAAATTAATCCTGGTGGCACTATCTTTAATAGAAGTAAACAATATTTAGCCTATGCAGAAGATATTATCCTTTTAGGCCGCTCCCTCTCTGACGTAGGAGAAATGATGGAGTAACTGGAAGAAGCCAGCAATGAAATAGACCTTAAAGTTAATCTGCCCAAGACAAAATACATGTTATCTCAGAGTGATAAACAAAAGGATTCCACACAGCTGATCACAATTGATAGGAAAACGTTCAGTCATGTGGAAAATTTTCAGTACTTGGGTTCTGTGATTATAGCGAGTAATAATGTCCCGAGTAATAATAAGGACATAAACAATAAGATTGTTACTGCAAATAGAAGTATGTATTCGATTCACAAAGTATTACGATCTAGGATCATAAGTAAACTAAGTAAGAAACAGGTGTACCAAAGGGTGATTCGACCAATCGTCACATATTGGCGTGAGAACTGGACAGTTTCCAGCAAATCAGCTCATAGACTTATGTGCTGGGGGAAAAATATACTTCGCAAAATCTTTGGCCCTATTAGAGACGACAATGGGTGGAGAATAAGATATAATTCTGAACTCTACGAAATGTATAAAAAACCTGAAATAATTGCAGAAATTAAAGCCGGAAGATTACATTGGTACGGATACGTATGCAGAATGAGTGAACAAAGAAATGCGAGAAAAGTGCTTTTCAACAAGAATGAAGGTAAACAAAAGTGAGGCAGACCCAAACTACGGTTTATGGACAACATTAGAGGTCAATGGGTGTTAGTGGATGGTGGCGCAAGACAGAAGACCCAGAGGAATGGTCGAGTATCATTAATAATAATAATTTATTACTCTGCTAGTGAGCAATGTTCGGTGGCAGATAGAAAAGAATACATACATGATAAAATAATACGAAGTTAAAAAACAAATCTTCAATCTCTCTCTCTCTCTCTCTCTCTATAT
>NNCF01129955.1:950181-1035354 GCA_002313205.1 Laupala kohalensis
TATATATATTGAGACCGTGGATTGAATTAATTGATAATTCAATAACACGTTCTCAAGATTTAATATAAAATCATGGGCCAATATGGGAGCTAGCAGAAAGGGACCTGGGTGGTCTGAAGCGTAGCGTCGGTGCGACATCACAGGCTCTGTAGAAAGTTTTGAGTACAAAAAAGTTATAAAATCTATTATTTGAAAAAATCAAAGGAGAAGTGACGATGACACATGTTCAGAGGCAGAAAAGTTGGAACTTGAAAAAGGAATCTTCAGAAAAACGAGCATCGAAATTCAATAGAAAAGATAGTACCGAAAAAGAGCGGATGTCAGGGAATATTATTTCCCAAAGCAACGTGGGTGAACGTTTGCGACAAACGACCAGAAGGCTCACGGCACATGTCTCTTGGGACACGGCTCGCCAAGGGAAGAAAAGATATTGAAATGTGAAATTTTGGGGCAATGGGTTCAGCAAAAACACACGAGGGCGAAATTCAAAAGGAAGTAATAAAAAAAATTGGGTTAAAAAGGAGTGCCGACGGTCGGTACAAGTTGTAGCAAAAATGGGCTGATGTCAAACGGAGAGGGTACCACGCCGCATAGCCATAAAACCATAAAAGATGGGATTTAAGAAGCATGCCGCACAAGGCAGCTGTGCAGAGAACGAATAACAAGGGTATTGTTTGAGAATAACAAAATGACCGACAGACCTTCATCTAGCTTCAGAAGTCTTGGAAGTAGAGAGAGTGGGAACAACCAATAGAAAACCACGGGGGGAAGTAATCGTGTGATTGGTAACATGAAAAAGCAACTAACATCTATTAGGAAACTTCCAATTAAAATTAAGGGGGGGAAACGAACCAAAGGAAGAGTAGAAGGAAGGAATGATAGGAAGGGGAATGTCACGTGACGCGAATTGTCTATAAAAAATAGGACACAGAAGCACAGAGACGGGGAAAAATTTGCGAGAGTTTATTTGTTGGGCGAGACGGTGCAGAAATTTCGAGAGTGTATTTGTTTGACGAGACGAAGAAATTTCGAAAGTTTTATTTGTTGATCCAGACGGTGAAAAATTCACGAGAGTTTATATTTTTTGTGATGAGACAGTGAAAAATTTCGAGTTTTCTTTTTGATAAACTGACTGAAAATTTTTGGTGGAAAGACGCGTTAGTGATCGCACGCAGAAATTTGTGATGAACGCGAGTTCGTAGTGAGAGCAGTGCGGTGATAGTAAGAAGAACGAATCAGTTTTAGATTAAATCAAACATTTTGAATTGTTGAATTTTGGGTTTTTGTTCATTAGTTGTGATAGCACAAGTGAGGCTTTCCGAAAAGAATTAGGAAACAATCACTCCTGATACTCGATGCAATTAATGCATAGATCAGAGCGTGAAAAGTGCGAACATTAATAGTAACTAATTAGCCCACGAACACAATCGCGTACATGAAGTTGTCTTGTGTGCAGGAGAGAATCGTGTGATTGAAAAGGACAAATGGGAACTCATGCAGTGAAATAGTTCGAACAGACAAGAAAGGGACTCGAACAGGTCCAGTAATTAGCGTTTTATGAGTTAATAAGCCGTCAACAGTCACTTCAGCAAATTAGTAAGCCAGAGAAGGCATCGTTGTTGCATAAATAATAGAAAATAAGTTACACTGTAATCAGTCAGAGGACATGCTAAGTACTTTAATACAGTGAACAAATAATAACAGTAAGTGTTGCAAAGGACGAAGTAACAAATTAGTAAGAAGTGAGTCGGGAAACTCTGAAACGAGACAGACAATGGAAGTTAATGGCATGGGGAAAATCGCTTAGGCAGAAGAGATAGAGAACGAACATTAACGAGGCACGAGGAACGGGAGTCCATAAAAGGAACACGAAAGTGGCCATTTGTTCATCCAGGACGATATCACGAGACATCTTGTGTATTGTGGAATATTGTAGAGGGAATTTGATAATGTTATTTTGGCCTTGTAAACCATAAATTGTTAAGTAAATGTCAGTAGACCGAGTGCAAGAGTTAAAGTGTTTAATTGTACGGAGAGTGTAATGAACAGAGGAGCCCAAAATCAAGAAGATCTTGGTGAGTACTATGTACAAAGACTTTCAATAAGACATTCCTAGAGCGCAGTAGGCGAAGCAATGTGTAGCATTGTGACCATTTACCAGGGTCCTGTGTATCAATTAATTTAGAATCATTATGAATAATAAAGTGTTTTGTTTGTTGCTCGAACACCAGAGTGCTGTGTTTTTATTGTAAGTGGCTCCACTAGGAGTCAGTACTCTGTTCTCTCCCCTTAGGATTTAGTGAGAATAATACATTTTTGTTAATTTTTTTTGTTTGTTTATAACAATTAATTTTTTTTATTTTGTTTATAACAACCCGTAAAGTCACAATTGGCGCCCGAACAGGGACACATCGATTTCATTGGTGCATTAATTAACGAAAGTAAACAATTTAATGTGTGTGGTAAGTAACTCAAGTAATTAACTAATTAGCAGGGAATGTAATATGATTAATAAACGAGTGACTAATTAGCATTAACATTTATCAGAGTATGATTAATGAACTGGCAAGACTGGTAATAAAAAACTGAGACAGTCACCAGTGTCAAAGTTATTAATGAAATATAAGCACCAATGTAATCGAGAGTACCATTTCTGAGCGGCTTACAACGAGCAACAGCAAACATACATGTTAGTTTATAAGAATTTGGAGGGATTTTGATTAGTGATTTGTGAGTGGGAATTGTTATTAATAATTGTAAGATGTCCGGACTTGAGGAGGATCAGGGTTCACAGGTGTCGGGAGTTATGAGTTCAGAAGGGTCAGAGAAGGACGTGTTTGTTGAGGAATATGGTTTCGTAGACGATTCCGCGATGGAAGTTAAAGAGGGAAACAAACTCGAAAGTGAAGGCGTAGGATCCGAGTCGAAAGAAAAGGAAATGGAAGGGGGTAAAGAATTTGAAATACTAATACAGTTTATGAAACAACAATTTCAACAATCAGATCAAATGAAAAAAGAGATTAATGCTCAATCAGGTCAAATAAATCAAAAATTCGATCAAAAATTTAATATAATCAATCAAAATTTCGAGGAATCAGCTCAAACAATGAAAAAGACATAGAATAACTAATCAATCAGAAATTAGATCAAGCGGCTCAAACGTCGACACGGGAAATCGAAGCGTTAAAAGAAACTATGGAGCAGCAGGTTCAAGTGATTAAAACAGAGAATGAAAATATGCGTGAATCAATTAGAACAGTAGAGGATCGACTTCGGGACCACATGGAAGTTGTAGCTAGTCACATTCGGGACGCACAAAGAGAGTGGGGGGTGTTGAATTGAAGGTTCAAAAACAAGAGGTCAGAATACATCAGGTCAAAAATGAAATCATACAAAATCAAACTGCTATTAATCAGCGTTGTGATTCAATCAATATCAATATTGATCAATCGGTGACTAATTTAAAAACAGTAATGAAAGAGGATAAAAATCAATTAACAAAGCAGATTAAGGAAAACCAAGAAGCGATCACTGCTGAAAATAAAATTCTAAATAGGGTAAGCCAAATTGATGATAAGGTCAGAGAGCAAGTCAAGACAGAAATATCGTCAGTATGTGAGGAGATACAAAGGGTGGTCGAAAAAAGTGGTATCATGGAATCTAGACCGTCAGCCATTGTCACTATTCAGGTAATAGCAACTCCACATAACATTCAATTTGTGAAGACGGGTGGATTGCATTTAAGTAAATTTTTGAGGAATTTCCAAACTTATTTTCAATTTGCGACCGTAAGAGAAGGTAATAATAACTTAGTAATTGTAACGCAAAACACCTCGAGTAATGTTTATGAACGGATGGAGAACGAGCGTCAGTTAATAGTAGTAGGGGATTTGAACGCATGTCTGTCTAGAAGCGACGCGATGTTTTTGAACGGCGAGCCAATTCAGCAGAGCAGCTGAACAGGAGGCGATGTTGGCGGTAGCAGTAGGGCAGTGAGCGAGCGTAAGATGTACCGAGCGGGCGGTCACAGCAGTGAAAGACCTAGCGTAAGAATCCATGAATGGACGGGGGTATTCGACCCAGGCGGAAGAATGGCCCGCAGAAAGGGAGTTTCGTAGAAAAAGGAGAGACAGACGCGTGTCGCCGGAGCGCCCCAAAAGTGAAAGGGAAACGCAGCGCGAGAGAGGGGGCAGCAGGAGACGCGTCTTTGGTTGCCATGGCAACGCTGCAAGTGTGGAAGGCGACGCCGCAGTGTAGCGTCTTCGGTCGCCCTAGCAACGCACGGAGGCCAGAAGGCATCTTCCTTAGTTGCCATAGCAACGAGACATGAACTGGAGGCGAGGGACGTGGTAGATGCAGAGACCACTGCACTAACACGAGTGTCAGGAGGGTTGCGAGGCAGTAGATAGGGATAAAAGGCGGATGCTATTACGAAAAATATAATAATTATTAGAGATTCAAGTTAATAATTTAAGGGTTAAAGAATGCTAGAGGCGTTAAGATGAGAGGTCGGATGCCATACCGTATCGCGTAGGGTGTGCGATAAAGGGGGGATTTTATTCACGCTGTGTAAATATTAGGATTAAATTTTTATTATTTGTAATTGATTTGTATTAATAAAAGGAAAATAAAACAGGAAGCGAGGAAACTGGAGACCAGATGAAGACCGTGCGCTGGTCACACTTATTTGCGAGCGTGGGGCAAATAGGGTAGGAGTAATAAAAATCCTATGTATAATTAAAAAGTGTGATTAATTGTGTGCTCAGATTATTATTGAGGTCGGGAGAATCAGGTATGGAGGAAGGTTGATAATTAGATAGAATCATTAAGTGAAGTCACTATATATATATATATATATATATATATATATATATATATATATATATATATATATATATATATATATATATATAATATNAATGCTTAGAAAATTATTACACATGGTACAAAGAAAAAGAAATTTGATTTAAGAAATTAATTATCAACATGAGGCTCATCTGTGTTTGTTCACATACATACACAAAAACATTTTCGCTAACAAACAGTTACAGAAATACACTCATTCGATCAAACACGCTCAGTATACACACGTTTCTTTACTCCTCCTATACCCATAGCAAAAATGTAATTGCTATAACATCTATAAAAGAAGGCGGCCAAGGCTAAACTTAAAGGGCCGTAATGTCATAAGAAGAAAAATTCCCGTCTCTTGAGCTTTCATCCTCCATAGTTTAACCCTTTCAGTCACCATATTTCCCTTTCAATAAAAACTTTTCTAATTATTTTCAATTTTAGACATTTTCCTCACATAAGACTTCGCCACTAAGGTTAATACACGTGACATTAACAAGGCGAATCACGAGTAAGCGTTGCCAAATCTGAAAGGATGCTACGGGAATCAAGGACGTGGAATATTAAAATATGTTTGTAGTGCATTTGACAACCGCATTTCCTGTTTGAACCTCCCTAACTAACCACCCGTTGCATTATGGAAAGAGCCATCCAGGACATATTTTTGCTAAGAATCCGAAAACTATTATTTGCCATCAACAGCACATCAAACAGATTAAAGCGGCGTTTTTTGAGACATCTGACTTAAAATTTGTTTTTTAATTTAAAAAATAGTTTTTTTAAATAAATACAATAAAGACGTTAAACACACGAGGAAAGTACCCACGCAGAAATTGCCGCGGTTGAGCCGACTTTTGACGAATTTCAACATCGATATCGAGTCGAAGGACGGCGTCGATAAGGACGACGTCGAATAAACGATGCCGTCCCGAAGTCATATTTCCCGGAATTTGAAGTAGAGAAATTGTCGTTATGCGATGTTCAGACGGAGATAATACACAGTTGTTTCGACGTTGAGATCGTGTCGAAGATCGACGTTGAGATGACTCCGCTACACGACGTTGAGACGACTCACTTATAAAAATAATAATAATAATATAAGAGCTCATGGGTCTCCAATCCAGTTAATTGTGACCCATATCTCTTTGGATGTACACTATAATGTTCTTGTACACTATAATGGTTCGTGTTTAACACGAGTCCGGTCCCTTAGTTCTCGAGAATTGAACTACTTATACCAGACTGTGGTCGCACTACTATTTTATATAAAGATCATGAACTTTTGAAGGATGTACTCTTTCATTATAATTTAGACTTTCCTATGAGTATACTAGTGACATCTTGGGACCACAATGTGGTTCCAAGAGCACCCACCAGGTCGAGTGTCGGAGACTGCCGACTCAGTCGGCCATCCTACCCGCCCGGGCTGGATGTAGGGTTACAGGTGACCTACCAGTCTACGCACTGGTTGACGGGAACACGTCTAACTGTCGTGTTCCTACTACTTTATGCACAGGTTTTAGCCGAGCAGCGATCCTGCTCACCGATCGTAAGCAAGTTGAATCCTTGAACTTCCTTCCCGTACCACGGGTGTGGAAACCACTGCCCGACAGAGTCCAACCCATTTAAGGGGCGACAGATAGTCCATAATCTGAGGGCTCAATGCCCCTTCCCTGTCTACTCGGTTTAAAGTGCTGAGTGACACTCGAGACCGCGATCTTGACCAAGGACAAGTCTTGTTCTCTACCACTTCGTGTAATCCCCAGCATCCGATCCGTTGCTCCATTTAAGGAGATTGGGTACGGGAGTGGTGGGGCGCGTCCGTTCGTCCTGTTGTCCACCGAACGGCTGCTAACTTAATCCAGGTGAGCCCGGCTTGGGGGGTATGGGTCCACCCTTCAGACACTCAGCTGTGCTCGAGGTCAAGCCCTCTCCCCTTGTGCCAGAATCCAGAAGCCCTACTGGATCCCGGGCTGGTGACGGGTAACTGCTCGAGACGCAACTATTTTGTCTCTTCCATCTGTCCGAAACATCCTTTCCATTTGCCCAGGGTATCTAGGATCTGGGCAAGCTACCTGTCCCGGTAGTAGTGCACTCAAGACGGTGGAATACAGTGCACCCCCCTTGTCAGGAAGGTTGAACTCCCTACGTTGGGTTCGTCGAGTCACCTTGCGGGGATCTGCCGCAAGGGTCTCTGCTCGTTGTTAGCTAGATTACCTAGCAGCCAGGGTTTCCCCAACGAGTAATGGCCGATGACCCTTATGGGAACATCGCCCCTCTCCTCCATCGGACCGATCCGTTACCCGTGAGGTCGGGATTGGGTACGGCACCCAAGGGGAGCCCCAGCCGACCGGGGGTCGAACCGACTGGTTGATCTCTTTGGATGGTCGGAAGCACATTCGCAATTTCGACGTTCCGTCTTTTACTGCCATCTGGTAGAGGAAGTTGGAACTTTACTTGGGAGCATTTTTAGCCAAGAATTAATTTTGCCGAGAACAATATCTTTTACATTTTTACGGAGATTACTATTTTGTTTACTATTCATGGTACCAATGGTAAGACAGGGCAATACAAGAAAATAAAAATATAGCTCGTATCATCATGTTGCAGTAGCTCAATGGTAGCGTGCTCGCCTGAACATAGAAAGAACGCTGGTATGAATCACACCGTAGACGGACTTGGATGACGGAGAATGTAGAACAACATGTAGGACGTTGTTTTACAGTCTATGACGGATAATGTAAAGAGGATTATCTGTTCCAAGTCATAGAATATTATTTAACGAGGTAAGACGATGGATAATATCCATACAAGTGATAATAAAAATGATAATTCGACATTTTCAAGAAAATCGAGTGACTACATTGTTTGGGCGTCGTTTTCCCGAAGAAGCGTTTTATTACGACGTCGTGAAAACACCGTTTTCCGACGTTGAATCAATGTTACATGCGTCCGCGTTGGTAACGTCGTCACGACGTTGTTTTTTAACTTCACCACGACGTTGTAACGACGTTGTAACGACGTCGGTGCGGCACGAAATTTCTACGTGAGTATAATCAGGCAGAGTCTGTTGATAAAAATAAATGAAAATATAACTTTCTCGGCGAGGAATCAAACGCGGCACTCACTCGTAATTATTCGAGACTTTGAGACAATTTAAGACAAATGGTTAGAATCTATTTACTGTCTGTATGTGTTCTACTGGGTAAATACAGAGTATCATTTCCATAAAATTAGGAATCACTCCTTAAACCCGGACACACACACAAAATTATATATGGGCAATGGAAATTAGCAAAATAATGGAATTATAATTCGTTATATTAATGGTTACATAGCAATGTAAAAGTAAACCATGGGTTGAATCCTGTGGTATGCATACCACAAATCATGCTTGCCGCCTTCGCGGCAAAGATCTGGGCAAATCGGGCCGCCCCGACCAACGTCGGGCCGGGCGCGCTCAGGCGAGAACTAGCAGGGAAGGAGCCCCTCCTTCCCCACCACGTGACCTGCGCAGGGGGTTCTCTGCGCAGGCCACCGCCGCCATCCGGCCGNACCGCCATCCGGCCAGCAGGTCGCCGCCACCACCACCTCCAGGGCAGTTGGTACATAAGGGCAGCGGCACGGCACAACAGGCAGAAGAGAGAAGCGGAGTGAGCCGAGCTAGTTACGCAAGTTACCACGATTTACAATCTTTCTACGACGACGACAACGCTGCTATAAACTTTGGTTCTCTCTCTGGACTCTGGAACATCGGACTGCTTGGACTTTCGGAAGACGACACGGCTACGCTTTTGGTACTTTCTGTAGTCCGCTTGGCTCGGACAAGATTGTTCTCTTGTAACAATTGCGACAATAAACCATTTGTTGAGTTTATACTTGTACTTGTTGATTCGTTCCCTAGAGGGACACAACAAATCCCTTAACGAATAATATTTTTAATTCGCTTTTTCAAGATCATGATATGTGTGGTCATACAATATTTTTAAAAAAATTCTTGGTTGATTGAAAATCATATGATCATTTTGTGAGCCATCCGAGCGAAGCTCGGTCACCCAGATATAGTATGTTTATATGTAGAGACATTTTATCACCGAATATCATTTTATCCAACATATCTAGACTGATCTTAAGTCTTGACGGTGTTGTGGAGAATAGATCAAGATCATCCTCAAATAGTAACCCGGGTATCTGTTTCTGTTCTGGAGGATCACCTACTGTTGGGGCACCTGTGGATGCCTCACATAATTTTTGATTATGTCGTAAATAAACAATATAAATAACAACGGAGAGAGAATACATCCCTGCTTCACCCGCTGAGTTACTTGATAAGCTGGGGTTTGAGTAGCATTATTTGTTTTAACGCATGCCTCTATATGTCGGGACAATATAGTGCTTGCTAAGGACGTAGGAAACTTTTTGACACTCCCTTGTCCGCTAATACACACCAGAGGATGTCTCTGTTTTCAACTTTCTCAAAATCTATGAACACGCCATACAGCTTCCTAAAAAGTAGAATAAATATTTTGATGAAATCATGTATAAATGGTATGAAACCTTCACGTGATTTCTGTTATAAATGAGAAAAGTAAACAATATAAGTAACAGTAAATAGGGAAAATATTGTTAAAAAAGATACAGCAAAGAGGGAGAAGGGATTATGGCCACAGTTGGGGGAAAGGGATTAAGGTGCCCCAAAAAGGGAATAAGGTGCTTAAAATACATCTAGAAACAAAATTTTACAATGTGGTATCTTTCCGAAACACCTATAAATGCACCTAAAAATTCTAACCCTGCTTACTACTTTTAATCAAAAGAAAAAGATACAAAATACCTATTTCTGCTATACATTTAATTTTTTTGAGTTAATTTTAAATATGAAAATTAAATTTACATGAAAATTTGTAGAGATAGTGTTATTCGGAATAAAATATTTTAATTAATTAAAAAGTTTCGATATTAGGACCGATAATAGAAACCACTGTGTAGTATCTCCTGTATCATGGTTGCACCAGCTAGCGTTCCGAACGCGTTATCGTTTTTCTTATTCACCAGTACGCGATGTGGTCTAATGTCATGAAATACACGACACAAATTTCGTTTTGTGGTCTTTTCCAGTAAGACACAACGCATTTTGAGAGATTTTACAAAAACCGTAACACGATTTGTGTGCTGTGGATGTTTTAATGAGACCACTACGCGTTGTGGACGTTTTTTTCGTCCAATGAGCGTATTCATTCTTAGAACCTAAAAGGGAGATGTCGAAAGAAAGAAGACAATGATGATTCGTCCTCATTGAAAACTGATAATATTTTTCTAAAATGTTTTTCGCTGTTTCACACTATTTACAAGTGGTTTTTAAATATCTACGCGTGAATTAGTATTAATAAGAAAATGGTAGATTTTTTTCATCAGAAACTTAATAGGACAATTCTTAGAGTCTTTAAATATTTGAGAATTAATTCACAATTATCTAATTTCTAGAGGGAAAAAATTGTGGAACGTGAAATATATGGAAGAGGGTGACTGTGGGAGAGATCTCAACATGAAGAAGTACGACCGAGGAGGAGGGTTTGAAGTTTCCAAGTAGAAATGGGTCGACGAGACCCGCCGAGCAGATTGTACTCCGCGCAGGCAGACGATGCAAAGTTATGCATCGAATGATGTATGGAATTTCTGGAAAACCCCAAACGTTCCAAGAAAGTCGCCGCTCGCAGTTCGCAGAAGCGCTGAATAGTTTCGAGTTCTAAGAAGAACCGTCTTCTTTCTTTGACCTCCTCATCCCCTCGTGCGACCTCCTCATTCCTTCTTGGAACTTCCCTCTCTACCCCATTGCTCTGCCTTGCAGAATACTCAGGAGTCCTGCGTGAGTTTCATCTGCTGGAGAACAATATACAAGTAAAACATAAAAAATTCATTTATTCCACTCTTTTGTAGAAGCCGCGAGGTTCACCAACCGTGCTGGCTATACTGTTATGGGATGAATAATGCATGGGTCTCCACTTATTTTCATTTTAATTTTATAAAGGATATCATTCATTATTATTTTAAAGTAAGAGTGTGATGGTAGGGTTTTTAAAAGTAGATTTACGATGAGTTAATTGTGCTTAATGGGAATAAATTATTAACTTTGGAGAAAAGTTTTCTTTGATGCCTTTTTTTAAATTTGTCTTCAATTAAAAAAATTGTAATGATCTTTCTCTTTTTAATTTTTTTTCGCGTTGCTCTGATTTATATAATGGTAGATAAATCTAAACGATATGCGACACAAAAAATTACTCAACTTTTAGTACATCATCCGAAATGCGTAAATTTTTGGAAATACTAATGTTTACAGACTACAGTCATCTGCCTCCACTCGATAAGTATTGAATTCGTGATATTGTCAAAATAAAATCTTTTACTTGAGAGAAAATGTCGGGAACACTTACATCCGGAGTGCTTTAAGATTTATCACTCGAGGCAGTATATGAAACCACAGGGTCGTATACGAACCATACCAGATTTTGCGAATTAAGCACTGCAACTCGTTAATATCATAGAAGTAAGCGACGAAAAGGTTTCAAATAAAAGGGAAGAAAAAATGGAGTTGTTTTTATTCCGACCATTGCCTAAAATTGGTTAATATGGTGGGGTTGGAGATTGACTGAATTTAAATAGTGAACTTCTGTGAACTGTTTAAAGATACTACCATTTTAAGATGTTAAAATAAAGCAAACAATTCTGTTGACAACATTTACTAAGTGGTCTTTGTCTTAATTGTAAATAATCCCCTTGCCATTTTGAATTTTACAAGTGTTCCGGCTGGCTTCTGAATAATGTCTAATTTTGGATAATACATTTCTGTTTATTGTTTATTAATATTTCAAATTATTAAGTTGTTAAATAAACCCACAAATATTTACACAAAAACGTACAATACACGGGCATTGCTTTAATTCTAGAAAAAACAAAACATTCCACCATTTTGAAATGTGAATATAGGGATGTTTCCGTGAGTGGGTCTTTTCTGATTTTATATACGTTACTAAACAATAATGACTCATAAAGAAGTACTATCAGAAGATAATATTACAATTTTTCGGTGGTTCATTCATAAATTGCCTGGACTAAAAAGATAATCGTGGATCGAGCCTAAATAAATTATACAAGTTGCATCGTTGAGTGACTTTAACATCCCGAGTGACCAGATGAAGTTTAAAGAAGTGTTGAACCTTTGTGGTGACTGAGAAATATTTCAGAAGATCTACTTAACTCGTTCTGCAAGTACTTAATTAGATCACAAATGATAGTCCAACAAAAGAGCAAACATTACGTACAGAATCCAGGTATAATTACAAATATCTTACAAAATGATGTTAAAACGTATTTAGAAGAAAATGTATTTCTGACACCTGTTAGACGGAATGTTGAAGGCTCGAGAATACATTTCCCAGGGAAATTACAAAATATGTTGCATCATCGTGAGACTTATGTATTTATTAGCAAAATCCACTTAATAATTTATTAAACAGTTTAAAATGTTTACTTAATTTTTGGAAAACAATTACACAAACGAAAGACATAAGAATTCATATACATCTGGTAATAATAACAGGTTCATATACAAAATAGTCAGCCAACAGGTTACCCAAAACTCATAGAAACTATCTACTGTTAAGATTAATATTCTCTTTTGAGAATAACATCTTTGAGAAGAATACTTATGATTCACATTTTCCGTGGCAAAAAATAATCGTACTTCTCTATGTTGCTGCATCGCAGTCAACAGGAGACCTTCACTTTACAACCATACCTGTATTTACGTGTTTATGGGACCCTTCTTCCAAAATATATACAACCCACTCAATTCCCTTTAAATACGTCAATGCAGTCCCATGTTACGTTGTATACATAGTAAAATACCTTCAATATATAATCAAATCACTTATTCGTCTCATTTGTCCTCCTGCCCCCCCCCCTGCTTCACCTCACTGTGTTCCATCAAACATCACAGCGTATCACAATCTCTGTCCCATACATAACTTATTTATCTTCTGTGCTGCGGCGATCAAGGATTCCACATCAAGGAACCCAACAGATGATTAGCAGCTATCTGTAATCAATTTGGAACTAAAAAGACACACTATAACACTAATAAATTCATACTTAGCTCATTCACGTTGCAACTATCAACCGTAGTTACATACTGTTATCGATTTTTGAAAGTATAAATAAAGCACAAATATTATTGAAAATCCCAGTTTTTCTTTCCTAATTACATAATCATTATGTATAGCACATAAATAGTACCAAGAAGTTTCACGTTGAAAACTCTAAATATTTCGATGAAACATCCCAGAATGGTACTTGCCATTAATGTGCCGAAGATAATCTCTCAGAAAAATTGATTTTGCAGCCACAAGTGAAGGTTTGCATCTTTTTCCGCATTTTTGCAATCCGTTGATTTTTTCTAGCTGCACTACTAATTGACTAAACGATTCTGTAAACACAAAAGCGCGGACCGCGGAGCAAAGAAAGAAAACGTGTTCTTTTAAATTTTTTGTCGACGAATTTATTATGTAAATTCTTATAACTATTCACAGTACATTACATTTTCAGAATTCGTATCAAAGCAAGGTTGCTTCTTGGTCAAGCAAGCTAATCGTTTTCAGGTTATGAAACTCGTTAATTCATTGAGTTTTTCTCACAAGTGCATTATTAGCATGTTATATATTATCGTGTTGGTTAAAAAATATAACCGACAATAGTGCTGTCGCTTTCAATGCAATGAGTGAGGTTTCAAACAGGGGAGGGAAACTTTTAATTGGACCCTACAGACTCCCCAATTTATTAACCTCGTCCTTCTACATAAACGTCCTTCTTCTAGCATTCCCCTCTTATAAATATTTTAGATAAACAGTATGCCCAATGTTCTCTGCGTCATGATAAATAATATAAATAATTGGACATGTTGGGAAATCAGTGAAACCCAATGAAAAGTATTGCTTCGTGCCACCAGATTGAATCGAATCTCGTCGTATTTTACAAAATTTTTGGAGTCTGTCATGGAACGATGAGCTTCGAAATTCGACACAAGTGTTCTCCAAGGTGGGTCCAAGAGCACTGTCGGGCGATATTTTTGGAAGTCGGTTTATATATTTTCTTGCGTACATGAATAGTAATTTACAAGGAATAGCTGTACAAAAATCAAAACAAGATATTCATAATTATTCATGGTGCCGTTTGAATTTAGGAGGATAGATGGGATTCCATACGGACACTTGAATTTTGAGAGAACACTTTTATTGTACTTAAAGTATTTGTAATCGAGACGGAAGGAAATTTGATTAAATAATTCTCAACCCACCCTATTTGACCCATCCATTGTAGATTCTAACATTGTTTGACAATACAAGTTACCTTATTTGAGTTTCGTCCACTGTTGCAGGAATTGAAAGTTCCTTTCCTTTGGGCATCCTTTGGTAAGATGGTGAGGCGCTTCGAACGATTCAAGAGAAATTTATCGTGACAGCTTTCCGCGGGCCACTTTCCCCCACATCCAACGCCATCAATCACCCTTCATGTCATCCATGTTTCTTCCACCAGGAAGGACGTCCGGAACACTCTATCCTCCATATCCAACCCTTTGAACGGAGGAAAAGGAGTGCAGGATCATCGAGAAAAGTGTGCATTTCTCCTTCATTATAAGTGTATCCAAAAAAGTAAAAGAAGTACAGTGTTCTGTACATCATAGAATGAACGTAGAAATACATCTTTGATTTTTTGTACTCCATCAACAGCTTTGTGTCAGACATCCACAGTGATTTGCATAGGTCCATTCTTAACCCATTAACCAGCTGAATAAGTCCAACATTTTTTTCGTTGTTTAATGTCTTATTTAAATTTACGTTATTTATTAATTACAGATTTGAGAACCGATTTATGTAATAAATTAATAAATGGCGTAAATTACTTTCAATCTATATAGTGTTTCTGTTTCAAAGATAAATTGTGATTAATAAACCACTGGATGCATACTCGGCGGTTTTCTGGAGTGAATGTATTTATTTTTGTACAAACTATTCCTTATAAACTACCATTTATGTACGCAGGAAAATATCGAAACCGAATTTCAAAAGAATCACCGGGCAGTGCCCTTGGACCCATCTTGGAAAACACCTGTATCCAATGGGGTAACGGGATAAGAATGAGTTGACGTCCCCCAAAGAAATTGTCTGTGGGAATTTTTATTAAATATATCTCAAAAACTTGATTGATTAAATATCCTACTTAACTCAATTATTAATTTTTTACAATACTTTTTTAATCTTTTTATGCAACTAATGTATTACGTAATCTTTGGAAATTGTTTTACAATTCAATCCGATTTTTTTGAACACTTGATATGTACAAAAAATTCAGTTAAACATCCAAAAAGTCTCAACTCTGACAGCGAGGCTTACCGTTGGAGTGGGCCAAACTGTCTGAATTTTGCTTTAACTCCACCTTTTTTTCATTTTGATGGTAAATTCTACTCCCAAACAGAAGGAGTTGCGATGGGTTCATCTCTTTCTCCAGTTATTTCGAACATCTTTATCGAAGAGTTTGAATATGAAGGTATAGAGAATGCATTGTTAAAGCCCAGAGTTTCGTTTTCATTTCACTGAAAAAAAAATAACTGAGCTGGGGTAGCTAATGTATTGACTGCCAGCCGGGCAGAGCTAACATCTGTCTGCTATGACGCGAATTTTTGTCCTTCCATACCACAGCTTAAGTAGCTAATCTACAAGACAAAGGAACCTATAGTACGGGTTGTTGTCAACCAGCAAGCATTTAATATTGATTCGACGTGAGTCGACGTCGACTTATCTGTATGCTTTCTTCTCTGTACGACTTCCTCGACGATAATCATTTTTATTCCAACTCCATGGTCGTACCTTGTTTAAAGACAGGCGTACAACTAACGTTCTTTCTACTCGACGCCCGGTTTCAAGTATCCGATAGCGCCAGTATTCGATCCACGGTCCTTTCCTTCTGAAGGCGCCAACGCTACTACTGAGCTACTGCAGTATAATTTTTTATTCTCTTGTGTTACCTGTCTAAGAGTTGGCACCATAGTAGTATGGCCATGCATTGTAAATACGTAAAATGGTAATCATCTAAAATCTTGAAAAATATATATTTAAATACCAAGAAAGTAGTTTTTATGTATCCAAACGTTTCTTTATTTTGAATATACTTGAAATTTATTCTTATTAGAATAATACTCTTGAAAATATCTTTATTTAATAATTAGGTATTTGCCAACATTAACCTTCAGAAATACAAAATATCATCAGTGTACGGCTGCTCGACGTCAAGAAAACACTGTAAATATTCGTCAACTAGACTTCAAATTTCGGGATACGCAACGTCGGGATGGCGTCGTTCAGTCGTTGTAATGAATCATTTTGTTTAATTAAACACTATCCATAGTTGCGAAAGTCATGGTCGACTTGACTCCGGAAAACAATTGCTGAGGCTGCGCCGCCTCAGTCATGAATCAACGAACCGAATAGAAGGTGGTGCAGCCGAGTGTCATTTAGCGGCAACAACGAACGAGATCGGCGGCGAGGAACGTACATTAGTTCTTGTAGCTAAGTCTGATTTATGAGCGGGGCTGAGCTGTTGCGCACACAACTTATTAGCTATAGCTGTTGACGTAACTTTCTTCCTCCCAGAAAAAACAGCATTAGCTTCCGCAGTGTTAGAAAATTGGTCTCGTTCAGACGAAAACGTATTTAGTGCAGCTACAGCATAAGCTGTGGCAGCTAATGGTGCTGTCTGTCTGCTAGACAGCCAACGCGTGAGCTATCAAAGCCAACTTTAGGCTGAGCTATCCAACTTTTTTTTTCGTGCAGGTGCAGAGTGACCTTAGACACGTCCCCTCCCTCTTTTCCCGCGCTGATCGTATGCTGCGTTTGGCCAATCAATATGAAGCCCCCTATCGAACTTATATAAACTTATTAAAGTAAAAAAAAAGTAGTATGGGGTTCATTAGAAAGCAACGGGATAGTAACATCAATATAACATGATACAGGCAACGATCTAGTGGCAGAGTTGTTACCACAATACATAGTGGATGCCAGATTAGGGAAAAAGAAGAAATTTCAAAAGATATCTTATGATGAATTAGTAATTGTGCTCAAGTTGTTAAAAAATTCCTTGTTTCGATTAGATAAAAAGGGTCCTTGTTTCGATTAGATAACATATGAAATGATTAAAAGTTTAATTGGAGTTTTCGGAGAAGAATTGTTAGAAACTATAACTTTCGCTTACGGCATGGAGAAAAAGTTTCTCAAAGTTTCAAAAATTGCATTGCTAAAGATATTTTTAAAGGGACCAAATCAGAATGTGGAAAAAGCAAGGTCCTTCTTACTCTGTTTTGGTAAGATTGGAGAAAATTATTGTATCAAGAATAACAGATTTTTTCGAAGAAAATAACAAGATTTCAGACAATAAAAAGAACTGTCTCCTGGGTTGACAGTGAACCATTATTTCGGAATGTGCTAATAGACGGATTATTATGCACAATTAATCAGGAAGGAAAATTATGTATTTGTTATGTTGATGTTATATTTGTAGAAGGAAACACCCGCAAGGAATTAAAAATGGGAATGAATAAAGTATTACAACTGTGTAGTAATTGGTGTAACGAAAATGGTATGGAAATATCACGGGAGAAAAGTTTTAGAATGTTGTTTTTTTTTGAGTGAAAAGAATAAAAAATAATTTTCAAAATTTCACAAGAAAACAAGAATTGTTAGAGAAATAAAGTATTTAGGAGTTATATTGGATGATAACTTGACTTTCCAGTCTCCTTTGAATTATGCCACTGAAAAAGTTAAGAAATGGAATTGCAGTTTGTTAAGAGTGGGTACTACAAAATATAAAATAGGACAAAATGAATTTCGTGAAGTGTACATAGGAGCACTGGAACAGATAATTGTATATGACAGTAATGTTTGGTGGCATAGGAGTCAGAAGAAACATATTAAAACATTGGACAAGATACAGCGTCTAAAGAAGAGGGACGTATAGGACGGGGTCGACAGCAGCTCTTAACATTTTACACGGAATAACGCCCATTGACTTGACAATAGATAAGAGGTACTCACGATATGAAATGCACAAGAATTAGTATTGATGAGGTGTTAGACAGAACAGACAGGAAATGAAAAAAAAATAACGAACAAATTGTTTGTGGCATGGCAGATACGCAGGCATATGACTACGGAGGGTTCGGAACTATGAAATGACCTATATATTTATCAGAAAAATGAATTTAAGTCATAGGAATAGGATATGGTTCAAACCAAGTGCAAAAACATTTCAATTTCTGACATATCATGGGAACTTCAATCAATATTTATATAGAATAGGGAAGAGAGAAGAGGCAACCTTGCGGAAGAGGTGATAAAACAAATGATCATATGGGACTGCGAGTTGTATGGCGCAATGTGAAATATCTCAAAGAAGAATAAACAGATGACATATTTAATAAAAGAGACCGAAAATTTTTGATACATAATGAGAAAAAATATCGTATATTTGTAAATTATACAGGAGAATTGCAAAATATTACAGAGTTTTGAAAGAGAATATTGTTAATTAACAATTTGAAGAAACAGCAAAAAATATTCTGAGAGTTGAAATATGATTGAGAGAAATGACTCGTTTTGTCTCACAAGATGGCAACGGGACAATAAAATTAATGGATTTGTAAATAATACAAAATACGTAAACGTTTTGGATGTATAATTAAAATTTTTGTGCAGGTTATGTATTCAAAAAAATCTGAATATGAATTCTAACACAGTTTTCAAAGTATTCGCAATAAGGTATTCGCATAGAAAGTTTCATCTCAAAGAATTTAAATAATTCCCAACGATGTGTTAAAAAAAACAGCATAGATTTCAATAATTTAGAGCTGAAGTAGATATTTTATCAATCAAAAACCATTATAATCCCCCACACCAGAAATCGCCGACGTTGAACCGTCCCGACGTCGTATTTCCCGGAATTTGAAGTCTAGACAACGTCGTAGTGCGACGTCAGGCGACGATAATAAATTACTTTGTTTCAAAGTCGAGATCGAGACGAAGATCGACGTTGAGACGACTGTTATAATAATAATAATAATTATTATTATTATAGTAAATATAATTGTAATAGCGCGTTATATAATCTGCTTCCGTTAATTGTGGCTCATTTCCCTGTATGCTCGGCACCACATTCGCAATTTCGATGTTTCGTTTTTCACTGCTATCTGGTAGTGGTAGTTGGTACTCTACTTGGGAGCATTTTTCGCCAAGAATTAATTTTGCCGAGAACACCATATCTTTTACTTCTTTACGGAGATGACCATTTTACGTGTTTACTATTCATGGTACCAATAGTAAGATAGAGCAAAACAAGACAATAAAATTTAGCTACATCACTATGTGTCACCAGATCAGTGGTAGCGTGCTCACCTTACGGTGTAATGAATTCAGGTTCAAACCACGCAGTAGTTGGACTTGGACACTGACTATATATAACAACGTTCTTGAAAGAAAGATTGTCACAAGTCATAGAATATTATTTAACAAGACAGGACGAGGGATACTATCTATAAAAGTCGTAATATTTAAATGTATTTATTGTCAAAAAACAGTACAAACTGCGTATGACCACGTGGAGGACAATAAACTAATTTATTCTCCGGAAGCAAACAAGGGACCATCCCATCAATTCCGATCAAGGGCCCTAAGGCAGAGGCTGATTCAAAAATTCCTAGATAAGATAAAAAGTTAGCTGCGAGTTATAATATTAATAGAATCAAATTCCTTCCCTCTCACCCCCAACTCTTCAGGACACTGCACCCCATTCCCAACAGTTAAAACCCTTGGAAATCCTTTCCGTCTTCTGCCGCCAGTTCCTGGAAAACTCCGACAGCCCCTTTTCCACCCGCCCACCCCGCAACACCCCTTCACTTACCATATAATGACCTCCGTTCGGCGTACTCTGCGCATTCGCCAAAAATATTCCTTAACACTCAGGTACGTAATTTTGTCAGCTTGCTCACTCTGTATTTGTTTTCTTTTCTTTTATTCATTTTTCATTGTTCTTTCCTTTCTTTATTTCAACAACAACCAAAAATACACTTCTTTCGATACTGTTTCACCCAACTATTATATACTTTCATATTATGTATCTATTTTTATTTTATTATTTTATTTTTATTTTTATTATTGTCATTTTATGTACATTTATATTTTTCAGTGTATGTTACTGATGATGGTTGCTATGCAGCCGAAAAAGCTTTCTAATACCAATAAAGAAATGAGCAACATGAAAACGACTTTTAATTTATCATGCAATATGTTCCTAATTTAACACAAAAAAATTATTTTACATGTACATATTATTATCGAACTATATATTATTCTGAGTATAGTGTTTACAAATCATGATAATTGAAATAACACTAAATTCACGATTTAGTGTTACAATAAACACGCCTCTCGACAAAGCCTAGATGCCTGTATAAGAAATCCGTCTCTACCTGAAGGAAAACCGGAGCAAAACCCAGGCCAGGATGGGGCTACAGAATTAAAGTATACAACCGTGCCAAAGTTGACTACACATAAAACTAATTTAATATGAGCCATAAGACAACACAATCATGCAAGAAAATAATTTTTGAAATTATTATAAGTTATTTAAAAAGTACTACAGCAATGGCGTGATCAAGTACAAGACGGAATTAACTTTTATTAAAATCAATAAATTCTTTTAAATTGTAGAAGCATTGGTGCAGGAGGTCATTTTTAACCTCGGATTTGAAGAGATTCAATTTCATAATATCTTTTATAAACTTGGGTAGGGAATTATATAGAACGATTCCCGAATGATTTAGTTCTTTTTGGCAAGGAGTGGTTGACATTCTAGGGCGATGAATATTATTACTATTCCGAGTATTGTGTTCGTGAACGAAACTGTTTCGTATGAAGCAAGGGTGGCACTTCAGTAATTCGGTCTTCAACAGACACGACCGTTTCATAAATATAAATGCAGGAAAGTGTTAAGATATTTAATTCCTTGAATAAAGTTTCGGATGTGAGATTTACAAATTATCCGAACTACACTCTTCTGAATTCTGAAAGTTTGAATACACGGACTGGAATTGTTCCAGAAGGTAATGTCGTAACGTAAATGGGAGTAAACGTTTGCAAAATATACGTAACGGGAAATATGTGGACTAACTACGTTAACTAAGATTAGGAATGCGTAACACAATCTCCTTAATTGGGAATTAAGATTGTCAACGTGACATTTCCATTTGAGGTTGTCTTGAATATGGAGACTTAAGAATTTTGTATTCGTAACAGTTTTTAATTGTGTTACGTTTAAGGAAAGAGAAACCTGGAGTGAAGATTGTGTTACTATTGTGAAATGACATATACACTGTTTTGTCAGTGTTTACAATTAGAGGATTTGCATGGAACCAAGTCGATTAGACAACACTTTTTGAGAGTTGGCGTAAATTAGTGTCATCAGCAAAAAGAACCATTTTGCAATCTGATGTGGATGATGACATGTCGTTCACATACAATAAAAACAGTGTGACGGCGAGAATTGAACCTTGGGGTACTCCGCAAGTAAGTGGCTTTGTTTCTGAAAGACAACGCTCAAGTATTTAATCTGTAGTATAGGATATTTTGACCTGTTGATATCTATCTTTTAAATAAGAAGTTAGCCATTGATGTGGAAGTCCACGAATGCCTAAAGAATGCAATTTGGAAAGGAGAATTTCGTGATCGATGATATCGAATGCTTTGGATAAGTCATTGAAAACACCCTCAGGATTTTCTCCCCGGTCAAGAGATGTGGTAATATCGTTTAAGAAGGAAAATATGGCGCTTGTAGTGGAAAAGGATTTCCGAATACCGTGTTGATCGTCAAAGAGAATGTTATTTCTTGATAAAAAATCTAGAAGACGCTTATAGAACAATTTTTCTAGGATTATTGAGAAAGTGAGTAGTAGAGATATTGGTCGATAATTTCCAATATTAAGTTTGTTTCCTTTCTTGTGTAAAGGTTTCACTTTAGCTCCCTTAAATATGTTGGGAGACACCCCTTCCGATAAAGAACTATTAAAAATATTTATAAGTGGATGTAATATAACGTGGGACAAAAATGTAACTATAAACTCGTGTATATCAACTATGCTTGTTGAAAATTTGTTTTTTAATAAGCTGGTGAGTCTCATGACTTCACTGGCGTTAGTTTCAGAAGTGAACATAGAATTGGGTACGTGGGTGGATATAATTGGAGGACATTGATTTGGATATATTGAGTTCGTTATTTTACCAACTTCTGAGAAGTGAGAATTAAACAAATTTGCGATGTCCTGAGGATTTGTTACGATTTTGCCATCGTTTAGTAAAGAAACATTTTCTTCGCGGTTTTCAGAAGTTGACGTGTAATTTTTAACAATATTCCACATGGTTTTCATCCGTTTGTTCGATTTTAGTATCTGCCTTTCGTTTTCCATAACTTTAGCTACATAGATTACTTTTCGAAGAATAGTCTGAAATTTACGAAAATAATTATGGAATTCCGGTGGTTGGTTATAGCGTTTTGAAAGATAATATAATCGGCGTTTGTTTTTTGAAGAAATTCTTATCCCTTGGGTGATCCACCTATTATGTTAATTAACTTGTTTTTTATGGGAAAGCTAGATTTGTAATGTTTTAGGAGCATAGAAATTTGTCGTCGGTGTTTTGGCAATTGTAAACATCTTTCCATGTTTCTTCACGCAAGTATTTTATAAAAATGGATTGATTTGTGTTATTCAAGTCTCTTGAAATCTTGTAAAGGATTTTAAGTGGTTTCAGTAAATCTTTAATAGTTAATACTTGAGCAATGTGATCGCTGTATCCGGTGATAAACATTTCAGAGAAATACGAGATTCCATTGTTGTTGATAATTTGAAATTGGAAAGTTTCAGATGAACCGGAGAGGTCGTTTATCGTAGTAATAAGGTTGAAGGAGTCGATAAGATTCTCGAATCGATTAACTGGTGAATGTGCAGAGTCAGATGTACTCAGGAAATCGATGTTGAAATGTTGACCACATATAACGATAGATTTAGTCGACTTATGTGTGATATGTTTTAAAACAATTTCGAAATTCCGAAAAAATATGTTAAGAACTGATTGAGGAGGTCTATAAATACACAAAACAATAATACCGGTGTCGGTCAGATGAACTTCAGAAAATTCGAGCACATTATCTACGCAGAAATTCTCTTAGCTGGGCAGTGGAGAAGATAAAATATCATTACGAACGTAGATACACGTACCTCCGTGGAGATTTTTTCCTTTAAATTTTTGCCGACAGTAAGAACTTGCTAAATAATATTTAGAAATAGCAGTATCGTTGATGTTTTTAGTTGAAAGCCAATGTTCTGTGAGGCATTGCAAATCGAATGGATTTTCGTGTACCAGAATTTCAATGTCTGTCAATTTGTCTGAAAGGGATTGGATATTATGAAATATAATTATTTTATTTTCGCAGAGTTTGTGATTCACGAGAAATGCAATCGACGTTAGATTGTGGAGAGGAATTTGAATTTGGTACAGCTTCTAGTTCCAGATCATGCCTGCATTCTGCACACGAACGTGATTGTCACCTTCGAGTACCATATCGTACTCCTGAGCGCAAGTTGTAACTGTGTATGGGGGCGGGAGGAGATGTGGACGTGGGAGATGAGGGAGCAGTAGGTGAAAGAACAGGGGCAGGAGAAGAAATGGGTGTGGAGATAGGAGGAGGATATGAGGCAGGAGCAGGAGGAGGTGTAGGGGTGTGTGAAGGAGCAAGTGGATGATGTGATGTCAAATGTGAAGCTAGGAGAGAACCGAAATGATGTTTCCCAAATTGTCTCAGATGTATACCGTGCTGGGTAAAATCCTGGGCAGTCAGGTGTGGTTGCAAATAAATGAATGTGATTTTTGTGTCTGCCAGGTGATGTTTTAGGGAGATGTTTGCCATGTTAATTTTGTGGTTTATTTGTGGAAGCGTGGAGGCAGGCTAGAGAGTACTATGTTTGTGTGCTGAGGCAATTTTTTATTTTTTGTAGATGTTCAGACACGTTGAAATGACAACCCAAGTTAATATCGCTTTGCCCACCTATGATGATTACTGTGTCCCACTCTGTGGGTTTTTTAATGTAGGTGTCCAGTTCTCGAAAAACGTCAGGCAAACGAGAGTTTGGCTTACAGAAACCGGAGACTGAGAACTGATAATTCAACATTTTCTGGAAAGTCGTATAACGACGTTTTCGTGTCATTACTAGCATCGAGTAAGCGTTTTTTACGATGTGAAGGCGCCATTCTCCGACGTTGAATAGACGTTACATGCGTGTACGTTGACAACGTCTTCACGATGTTGTTTTTTGACGTCGCCACGACTTTGACGACGTTGTAGGGACGTCGTTACGACACGAAATTTCTACGTGGGCATGTTTTTGAAATATTTTACTAAATAAAAATACCCATGGACAAAATTCTTTGGGAACCGCCAACTTAGTCTTAACCTGCTACCTCCTTTCCTAGCTTGTCGCCCTCGGCAGACATTAAAAAATTTAAAATTAAATAAAGAAAAATTTAATTTCAATTTCGAAAAAAACCCTTTGCAGGTTTGCACAGGGCATTACTGAAGAACGCGTGTACCACATTTTAAAGCTTTTGACCTGTCCTTTTGGGAATTTGTGGTAGACACCCAGTCACGATAGATATATTTAACACCACGAGCCGCAAAAGCAATAATTGTTGTCAAAAGTGCTTGGTAAACATATATTTAATAATTAATTTTTTTTTAATTATTTTTTTTCAAATACAAATTTTATGTCCACTTAATCAAGTCCTCGTAATTTAATGTTCAAGTAAAAAAAGTATTTGGTTTAACAATCTGTTTCAAAATAGTATAATCTAAATGGAAAATATGTACTCGTTGCAGGCCCTTTAACCAGTTATAGAGCAATGCTTTAGTTAATTCTTTTTATTGTTTATGCTGCTTAATATTATTACGTATTGCTTTTTGATATGGATATCGTTCGTGTTCGATTTTACACTTGTGATTAAGTAAACTTCAATTAGAACACTACATCAACGACACGTGGAATGGTTGGCTACCCTACTCTCGTTAATGTGCTATGTTCATTGTAAGTTTAATTTTTTTAATTATTTTATTTTCTCGAGTTTTTTGTGATTCTGTAGGTGTACTACAGTATTTTCTATAGTGTAGTGCTACAAATATTTTATTTCCAGTGTGCTAGGCAATAGGCTAGTAAAATTTCACTGCACGTTGAACTGGTCAAACGAACTTTACAAACTCTCATTTTCTTGTGATTTTTTAGTGTTATTCTAATGTGTGATACAGTGTAGGACAACATCATTTATGATAACTTTCGGTCAAGTGAAAATGTTGACCAGCCGGGACTCGAACCCGGGTCTCTGGCTTTGATCGCAAGGGTGTTAACCGCTACACCACCGGTTCGCCTTCCACAGCTGTACACCATTTCCACCCAGACCTAAACCCCGGCAGACCTGAGAGAGATCCCCATACAGGAGATAAGTGAACCAGGCGGCACACTATGCTGTGTGCACTTTATTACCGATTTCACACGTACCTACATGTTAAGGTTCGCTATGTACATATTTTCTGGTAGCGTAAAGGTAAAGCATTACCAATTTGTTTTAAATATTTCTTTCAAATATCTGTAGGTATCAAACTCTCATTGTTGTAGTACTCCTTGAAACACTTGCTTAAATTCGTCTTCCTAACATCAGTTAGATTTTCAATAGTATTAAATAAAATTATTATTTCATTGTAATGATAAATTTTCTCTCTAGAAACACCGTATTCATTAGTAGTTATCGGCTGTCTTGTTTCGCATCTGCTTTTGTTCCAAGTTATTAACCAAGTCACAACAATGAACACCATTGCATTCCTTAACGCATTCAAAATTGATCTCTAAAAGGCGTACGAACATTTAGTGCAATATATAGATACTCGTATCAGTGCTCTGGAGGTCAATAATAACACTAACGGCGGATGGACAACAGTGAGGAATTTTCACCGACCTTCCAACTGCTGTCACCCGGTTCCATCCAAAACATATGCACCACCCCATTTCTTGACACAAAATAGATTTAGCGTGTTAGAGGACACGTCCCATTCCCACCCACTTCTTTCACCCCATCCCATTCCGCACCCAAACCCGTTGAGGTAATCATCCTCACGGCACTACATGTATCTACGTTAGAAATGATATTTTATCCTACCCACTGTCAGATTACGAGAAATTCTGCTTGGATGGTATTTTCGATCTCTCTGCAGTTTATTTGACCGATAGTAGTTTTGTGTGTTTACAGACCTCCTCAATCGGATCTTGAAGTATTATTTCTGAATTTCGAAATTGTATTAAAACGTCTAACATAGAAATACACGAAATCTATTGTCATCTGTGGCGATTTCAATATCGATTTTCTCCTTGAATCTGATTCCGCGCAAAATCCCAAGAATCGGTTCAAAAATCTAAGCAATTCCATTAACCTTGTTACTACGATAATCGACCCCACTCGCCTCAGGTTCATCTCAAGCATTGCTAGACCAGATAATTGTCAACAATAGATTCATGTATACTTCTCAAGTATTTAACGCGGGGTACAGCAACCACTTTGTCCAGATAATGACTATTACAGATTAATTAAAACCACGTAAAATTCTCTACAAAATTACAAGACAGTTTAAAGAAAAAAAAAAAGAAAAACCTTTTTACATCAGGAAACGTGGCATAAGTATAATTGTGAAAACACGAACGATAAATTCAATGTATTTTTTCAAGCTTCTTGAAGTATTACAACTCTCGCTTTTCTATAAAACATCAGTTAGTGAAAGTAAAGAATCACAATGGATGACGCAACAAGAAATTAGAATTTCTTCCAAAAACATCACACATTCTATTTATTTCAAAACTCAACCAACCACCCGAATTCCATGATTATTTCCGTAAATATGAATCCATTCTTCAAAAAGTGGTGTATGGTGCTAAAGTGATGAAAAATGACAGACATAATAGAATCGAACTACCCGACCAAATCCATGTGAAATATTCTTAACAAAATTTCACACCCCATTCAGAAAATCGCAGGGAAAACATTTTTCTACTAGACGATGGCAAAATCGTATCAAATCCAAAAGACATCGCAAATTTGTTTAATTAAATTTCTCAAAAATAGATAAAATATCGAAATCAGTAACTCAAAACCAATATCCACCAAATACATCCACACACGTACCGTATGCTATGTTCACTTCCATGACTAACGCTTGTGAAGTTATGAGTGACATCAGTTCTTTTCAAAAAAATTCAGCGGAGATAGATGATATACCTGAATTTATAGTAAAATCTTCCTCTCACGTTACATTAAATCCCCTCATTCATATTTTCTCTTTTTCAGAAGGAGTATGACATACGAGGGTCGCTACTAATGTGCCTGGAATAATAAATAAAAAAATACTTATCATTGAATTTTTTTAATTTTATTTTTAAATATTCTTCGCGATGATCGATGCAAGTTTGCATACGCTTCACAGCAATTCTTCCCTTCCGATTGAGGTATTTCTAAATCATGCATTTTGAACGCATCAACCACTTGTTGTGTGGTCGAAAGTCGTTGACCACCAAGTTTATTCTTGACGTTGGGGAACAAAAAGAAATCATTCGGTGCCAAGTCAGGACTGTATGGCGGATGATCCATCAACTCGATGTTTTGAGCGGTCAATGGCTCGATTTGTGTGAGCTCGCAATATCGCGGTGAAGAATGATTTTCGTCTCTGGTTGTTTTTTTTTATATCTTCAAATACTAGTGGCCAAAGTGCTTCTTGCGCGAACAACTTTTGTTGGGTTTGGTACATTGTGGAAGACCTATACAGTTGCCTGTTGGTTACTTTCAGGTTTTTGCGCATATATTCACGATTCGTCACCTGTGTAGATGTTATACACGGCTTTTGAAGCACTACGATTGTATTTTTTGATCATTTCTTTGCGCCAATCAACACGACTTCTTTTTAGCGATTGTCAAGTTAGGCGGAATCCAATGCAAACAAATCTTTTCACGGCTAAATGTTCATGTAAAATCTTGTGTATGCTTGTCATACTAATGCCCAAGTATGTCTCAATCTCACGATACGTCACATGCCGATCTTGCATTATCAGTTCGCGCACAGCATCTATATTTTCTGGCACAACAACCCACTTTGAACGACCTTCTTTAAATTCATTTGTGAGCGAACAACGACCACGATTCAATTCACAAAACCAACAGTGGTTGTGGATGGTGCTTCATTGCCAAAAATCGAATTAAGTTGACCGGTGCACTGTTGTTGAGATAATCCACGTCGAAAATCGAAGAAAATCATCGCACGAAAATGTTCACGACTTAATCTCATTTTTTGACTAAGATGAAACTTTATTGTAAATATAAACAACACAAATAGCGTTCAACGACAAAACGTTCTGAGTTTCTATAAGGTAAAAAATGTCGAGATTTACGATTGTTACGTTGAATTGTGCAAAACTATAGCATTGTTGCTAATTCCGGATACATGAGTAGCAACCTTCGTATTTAACAAAGCTAAAGTGAAACATTACATAAGGAAGGAAATAAACGTTTTGTTGGAACCTATCGACCAACGTCACTACCGCATACTTTCTCAAAAATACTGGAAAATCTCCTCTACAACAGACTCTTACAATTCTTATCGCATAATAATATTACCTCAAACGATCAGCACGGTTTCAGGAAAGTCCTACCAACAGCGCCGCATTTTCTCTTCTACATGATGTAACCAATTCTCTCGTTGAAATAACCCACAAGGTTTTTCTTGATTTACCAAAAGCATTCCATGTAATAGATCACGAAATTCTTGTCTCAAAACTGCACTCATATGGCATTCGACAAAAGTTACAAACTTCCGAAACAAATTATAGCAGCTCTTACAGCAATCTTCAATGGATACCTAAGACTTGGCAATTAGATAGAAGATTAACTTGGAGAAACCATATTCACGATGCAGCACACAAAACCAGCGCATGAATTCATAAATTATACCTATTAGTAAATATTCATTCCACTTTAAAAAAAGACTGCGGAACAACATACAAATTACAATTTCTTCCGTGTACCCTACACGTGGAGAATACATGTGATAACTTTCGTCAGGTGAAAATGGCGACCAGCCGGAACTCGTACCCGGATATCTTGCTTTGATCGCAAGGGTGTTAACCGCTACACCACCAGCTCGCCTTCTACAACTGTACATCATTTCCACCCAGACCTAAACCCCGGAAGACCTGAGAGAGATCCCCATACAGGAGATAAGTGAACCAGGCGGCACACTATGCTGTATGCACTTTATACCGGTTTCACACGTACCTACGTGTTAAGGTTCGTTAAGTACATATTTCTTCCGTGTAGTAGTCCTCCACGTGGTCATTTATAATTGCTGCTAAAATGGCTGACACGGTGAACGTCAAGTATTAGAACATTTTTTAAGTCGTGAGTGTTTATGATTTTACTGATGCCATTAAGGATGGTTATCTTAATTCTCAATTACGCGTGATATGTGTTTGAAAAGCTTCAGTACTAGATTGAGTTTAAAAACATTGTTTAAAGTATACGAGCATAAACAACTGAAATAGGTTATTCAAAGTCTGAATTCAAGAATACTAAGACGTATGGATGTTTCATTATAGAAACAATATTTTATTAATTATAATGCCTTTAAATTATTGACTTGCAAATACTAAAAGTATTAACTCTAAAACGGTGTAATTTATAAGGGTTTGACGATTTTAAAAAAAGTACATTAATACATTCTGAATTATTTGTAAACATTTTATATAACTAAAACCACTTCAGTAAATTCCTTCTCTCATGTGCCACGATAAATGACATGAAGTTAAGATGTTGACTCCAGTCATTCAAATTTTATTACGGATTGTTCATAATTTTTCATTTAATATTTGTTAGTGAAAATCTGAAGAAACCGTATTATATTCGAATTAATACGTATTTTCATAAAATTTTCATGTCATAAAATATTCAATAAACAATTTCCGGTGATACTTAATTTTTAAGATGAAACCACAATTAACCTTAAGAAGATCAACATTTACTGTACAATATAGTTTTTTATTAATTTTGTATGTGAATACATAAAGTAATAATTACATTCTAATTATGATTAGTACACCCACAATTCACTTTCGACTTAGTTATTAATTACAGCAAAAAGCGGCGTAACTGTATTCGTCCTTTATTCTACCAAGAACAAAAAGTGTAATTTAAATTATGTTTTAATAGTATTTTTTTAAATGAAAGAATAAATCATTATTTGTCAATTATGGGTCTAGTAAAAAAATAACTTGTTATTCGTCAATCACTATTGCTCGAATAAATGAATAGCATTTTTTAGTCATTTATGCACGTCGAATAAAAGAATATCTTGTCATTCGTCATTTAAATTTGGGGGAATAAAACAATAACTTTTCATTTGTCATTTAAAGTTTGTCGAATAAAAGTATATTTTTTTATTCGTTATTTTTGACACGTTAAATGAAAGAATATATTTTTATTTGTTTGTTTTTCTACAAAGTATAACGAATGATTTTTCTATTTATTATCTTTCTTTCATAAGAATAAGAATATTGCAAACCTTGGGTTATTCATACCAAGTTAAGATTGTCATTACCGTAAATTGAAGTGTATTGTATAATTTCAAACCGTCGAAAGGCCTATGCCGAACGAGACGAAAATAAATTTAATACAAAATATTTCTCAGAACTTTTTCATATCGCATATTGTTTCAAACACAAAAGAATTCTTTTCAAATGCAAAATTATATTGAATTTTTAACAAATCCTGCATGATTGATAAAACTCACCTTTTTATTCGATTTTTTTACAAAATACAATGAACTTGACTTATCTTTATAAGGAAAGACAATTACAATTTTTCAGACAAGAGCTTAAATTTGTTTGAAAAAATTTAATTTTGTATTTCTTCGGTTGAAATAATGACAATGATTTCATTTTAATCGATTTAACATTTTAATGGATGTGTGACATGTTTGAATTTTACGGTGGGTGAAGATATTTTTAAATTATTTTTAAACCATTTAAATTGTTTGAAAGAAACTTTGTTGCTTTTTTTCCTAAATATATTGGAGATGACGCTTGGACTAGAAATCCTTTCTGCGTATCTCATAAGCCAGCAATTTTCAATGCTAATGATTATAAAAGCTTTATCGATTTAATAAGTGACACCAATTTAAAACAACAATTTAAAGAAGAGTCATTAAGTAATTTTTGGCTTAACTTAACTGAAGAATATCCCAACTTATCAAAAAAAGCTGTTCTTGTTTCACTTCCTTTTTCTACCACTTATATCTGCCAAGCAGGATTTTCTTCTTATGCTTTAACGAAGTCGAGGAACAGACTTGATGCGTCGCCAGATATCAGAATTTAATTATCGAATATAGTTCCTGGTATCAAATGAATTTGCAACTCAAAGAAACATTACCATCGAAGTCATTGATTACCATTAAGTACTTATTGTTTATAATATTATTGTACTTTCTGTTTCTGAGTTTATATTAATCATTTTTGTTATTGAGATTATATGATCTTTTTTATTTTTTAATTTATATTAATTATTTATGTGCTTTGTTTCTGAATTGTCACTCTTATCAAATGAATAAATAAATGTAATTTATTAGACCTAAAAAAATGTTTTTTTACTATCTACCCTTGGAATTCTACCTCTGTGCCAGAACGCTAGAACTAGAAAATGAATTTAGTGTTCCGTGAAACTTTTAAAACTTCTAAGGTGTTTCGCCACTCAAAAAGTTTGGAAAATCCTGATTTAAAGAATTAAATATTCTTCCTCTCCCTTGCATATGCATTTATGAAGTAGTCGTGTTTGTTAAAACAGAACTTTAAAAATTCCATCCCTGCCATAGTCTTGTTCACGAACACAACACTCGTAATCACTCGTAATACTCATCGTCCTGACCTGACAACTCTTTGCCAAAGGGGCCCGTGTTATTCAGGAACAATTTTGTATAACTCTCTTCCCAAAAATATAAAAGATATAAATAAATTGAATCTCTTTTAATTCGCGGTTAAAAGCTTTTTAATGTGCTATTGTTTCTATAATGTAAAAGAGTTTACAAATTTTAATAAAAGAAGTTAATGAAACTTAAATTTCCTACTAAATAATGTTTTCCATTTGACTTCGGATGATGTAAGTGATGTTAATATCTCTTATATTTTATCACACAACTGTTATAGTAATCTAGATACTGATGAATATACTTTTTTCATGCATGTTGTTGTTGCTCCTCTTTATTTTTAATAGTTTATTTCTCACTGTTCGTAACCTTGGAACTGTTGTTTACATCATCTCTGCAGTCCTATACCGACCCGGGATTTCCTCCGGGTAGTGGCTAATTTTCCTTGGGCGAGAATGTCATTAATATTTTTGTATTATTAATCTCGAATTTTTACTGCACAAATATATGCAATTTATTTTGAAATAATAAATGGGTAACAGTACGTATTTATTATTTTAACGATATATCGATGTATCAATATTAAAATTTCAATATCGACCTACGATATTTTTTTAAATTTTGTTTTAGGGATTTTAATTGTTATATTACAAAATGATCATAACTTCATTTTAGATTAAAGTGATGTGAACTATAATCTAGTAACCAGTGTTAAAGACCTAATTCTGACATGAAATATGCTA
Source organism: Laupala kohalensis (assembly GCA_002313205.1). Lineage (NCBI taxonomy): Eukaryota > Metazoa > Arthropoda > Insecta > Orthoptera > Trigonidiidae > Laupala > Laupala kohalensis. Next base: position 982,923 of record NNCF01129955.1, read on the forward strand.
TATTTACAGTAATAATAATCATAATTTCCTCATAATTTTTACTGAGGAAATAACAATAGCTAGTGCGCTAGATCCAAATAACTTATGTTCAAGCAGTCTACTAACATACCTATGGATTCGTAAATACCAGTTTTCTTCCAAATTCTAAACATATAGTACTGTAAATAATTTGCTTTCTCTTCTCGTATTGAAATTACGCTTGGTGGTGCCGATAGTTTCCTCATTCTTTTGTTATGTATTTTATGTCATTCTGCCACCTTCTGTAGAACCTCTGACTGATAGAAGGATTCTCTGTAACAAAAGTTCTTTCAATACGAAAAATCGAGAAAAAGTGCTTCTTCTTGTGTCTAACAAGATAGCTATTTTCCCCCGTGCTGGTTCGCAAAATTTAAATTGTTTGTACATTTACGTTTTTCACCATTAACGCAAAACATTAAAGTTTCTTCATTCAGAACGTACACATCATTACTGATTATTAATTAAGTAATATGTATATTACATAATGATTAAGTTCCATAACTCATGGAAAATATAAATGTTTTAAAATGAATTAATGTAATTATTATAATATTTCTTCCAGAACTAAATTCATTGTTTTCATTTTTATTTACGTAAAGGAGGCTCAAAATACAGAGTTGAGCAAGCAGGTAAACTGATGAGTTCAGGAGCTAAGACTGAATCAGCTCTTTTACCTAAAATTGCCATTTTGTCAAAAGTGAAGCTATAAGGATAAAGCAAACTGATAAAGATCCGATAATGGCATTAAGAAAAATGCAACTAGAAATATTCAAGTGTATAATCCACAATATTGGAGCAGGACCATTTTTTATTCATTATTGGAGTAACACTCAACTCAATGTTTACAGAGAATATGTGAGAAACGAAAAACGACCATATATTTAGATGAGACGGAAGGATGTGTGAGGAAAATTATATTACCTGATAAAAACCAAATCAGCACATATTTTTATATATGAAATTGTAATTCATATTAGAGGTTTGGATGAACACAAACAATTTCCTATGGCCCAAATGTAGCAGAATGCCAAAAAGCCAATCACATTAGTTTTTGGTTGAAGGACTGGAAATCATCCGATGCTCCACCACCTCGCGAGGAAGTTTGTGATTCCTCAAAGGCTTTATTACTCGCCCTGATAGATGCTTTTACTCCTTGTAAAAGTATCAACTAGTGTGCTGACACATGCAAACGTGATGTCTTACCAAAGTGCTACGTAAGAATAGATGTAGCCCACATTATCAGAATGTATGCAAATTTTCAACAAAATAATCATTCGAGCATTAGAAATTTGTTTTTGGGAGCAATTCTGGCACAAAGCTTTGATGATGCCAAATTTATTTTAATGTTAATTTTAACAGTATATAGAAATTAATATACTGACATTGACAGCTTGTTCTTCAGCAAAAAAAAAAAATCGTTGCTGATAAAATCTACGGATTCCTATATCCTATTGACAGGAAATGATGAAGAGGATGAACATTTAAAGAAGTTTGCGAATTATTTTAAAGGTAAACTTTGATCGAATGTATTAGTTATTCATTATTTTCATTTGTATTAATAAGATTTGTTTGTGTATTTTTTTTAATATTCACAGATGAAGATGACAATGATGATGATTGTTCAACATGCCTTGAATGAGCAAGGGAAATTGATGAAGAAATCAAAAGTAAATTGGTCGAATCTGGAAATGATGTCAATTCGCATCTAAATCATGGTCTGGTAGACAAGCTTATATAAACATAGCTCCACTTCGCCACTTTGGTCATATGTGGTTCGAAATTTGTTCGGTTATGGGAGGATACCGGCGAGTAGTGCTCCAGTGGTGTCCGAATTCAATAATTTGAAAACACGCGTTTTCAAAAATGAATTGCCACTCTGTGTCGACGATTTTGTTCAGAAACATATTGAATATATTCAGAACCGCAACATTCTGATTAGGGCAAATATGCTTCAAATGGATTCAAACAAAATTGGCAATGAAGAAAATTTAATTGATACAATTGACTATGATATTCATCAAAATAATAATGATATATGCCCAGAAGCATTGCTTATTCTTCAATACGAACAACCTAACAAGAATTCCAGAATCAAGGGTAAATATTGTATTTCGCTTTTCACATTTAATGTCATTATCTAACATTTTTTGTAAGAAACAAAACTTAGTTTGATTGTGTTAGGGTTGCGTATGTTGCAATTTTACTGATCAAATTAGTAATTACATATCATATAAAATTTAGAAAAGAAATATTTTCGGTATTTTCCAGCTCCAGAGTGCCCAGCTTGTTGTGATGGACGTTTTCCCTTAGGCGGTCATAAATACGTCATTTGCACAAAATCTGGTCACATTTTGCCGGGTTGTTCCTTCCCCCTTCAAAATGATGAAGGATACGGAGAAAGGTGAATTTGTCTGGATTGCAAAAACCGTTACTCAGATACTTGATTCCAATGCATTTGAAAACTGGAGAAACCTGGGAACTGGACCACAGAAAAAGCGTGCCAGATATATTAATGGAGAATTCAACGAGCACGATTTTGTTTTGCATAAGAAGTTACATAAAATTCCATTATTAAAGAATTGGAATATGCTTTCATGAGCTCCAGTCCATATACATGGCGAAAGCTTCACATTCTCAAATACCTGTGCGTTTGATTCATTATTTCAAACACTTCTCCTTACTGAAATGAACAAATCATTTATTGCCAAAATTAGCAACCTTGACACTAAAAAAATGATATACGTTAGCAAAAAAAGGTATTACATCTTCCTCGTGCAGAAATAGAGGTGCAATATTGCTAAATGAGAGTTATACTACAGAAAGGACCTTTACAATAATTCTTTCCATATAATTAGTACTTCCAATGTTGGCTTCCTGGCGTCTTCTCTGTTTAAGCAACTTGATACAGAGCACGATATATTGATAACTCCGCAAGGATCGGTATTATCCAGTGCAGATCAATTTCAAGGGGAACTGAGAAAAATTATTTTAAACATGACAAAGGATAGACCGTGTAGAATCCCAGGTTGTAATGGCGTTGTTAAAACCCATGTAAACACTCCAGGTTTATTTGAATTCATCTTATAAATCTTTTCTTTCTCAATCAACAATTTTTTAAAGTACAATTCATATTTTTTTGCAGGCCCATTTATAACATTTGACATATGTCCAGACTGTTTTATTCCAACAAAACTACGTCTTGATGAATTTGTGCCAGAACTAATGCTCCGTCCTAACCACAGGAACACATTCATTAATAGGCGTAATTGAGTATGGGGCACCTCAAAGAACGAAGATTTTGGCGGAAACAGACGTCAGTCATTATAAAGCGTAATGCAGAATACCAAACAACAGATAGTTGGAGTTCGACGATCTCCAAAACAAACACAAACGTGCATCCTTCAAGACGTGTGTCATACCCTCCATTATGATTTACAGGTAGATGTAAAAAACAATGTATGCTAGCGATGTAAATTAAAGCATGCCTTGTATGATTAATAAATATTTGTAATGATTCAACATTTTACGTTCATTCTAATTTCAAAAATAATAGTTTTTAGAACTAATTTATCCTTTGATAAAAAAATAAAATCTAAAATATTATTCTATTGCAAGCCAAAATTTGTTTTCCGAAATACATCTTAAGAACCGTATTGAATGCGCTCATAAGTACTTAAGTGAATAAATTGAAATGCAAAAATAGCACATAACTTGTTTTTTATTCGTGCGTAAAAAATCGAATATTTTTAATGATTTTTTAATTTATTGCATATTTTTTGAATATTTATGAATAATTTATTTATTTATAAACTATTATAATGCATATTTTAAAACATTGACGTTTTAAGAATGCGTGCCCGAAGCCATAACAACAAATTGTTTAAATTAACGACGTGCAATATTATTGACCTTGCGCAGTCTCAAGCTGTATGCTTATTATTATTTATTACATTATCTCATATTATTATTATTAACTTGATGTTTTTTTCTGATTGCCTATTATAGAAGTATACTTTAAAACATCGCCAAGCTATGTGTCACTATTTCAGACAATCATTTCATTCTCTATTTTATGTTTTCACATCACATCCACTTAAATATTAAAATTCAATAAAAAATATTAAATATATAATACTGGAGAAGAGTAAATAAAAATATGAAAAACACCAGTAAAAACTACATCTAAGTAGAGTTCAGTTCATTTAAAAACGAAATACCACTCACGTCCTGCCTGACTTACTGTTTTATTGAGAGACCAATAACGAAATATCTGGAACTATTTAGCCTACGAACTTGAAATTTTTCAGCTAGACTCCTTTTAGGGTGAAGACATCCGCTAAGAAAGGATTTTACGAAAATCTGAACATAACAGGGTTAAATGGGGATTGAAATGTTTTATGTATGTATCCCACCGTAACTAGAGTAACTAGAGCAATATCAACCAAACTTGATACATAGATGACTAACGGACAAAACTCATTGAGGGGGTTAAACCTCCCTGGCACTCCTAGGGAGAGGATGGGAAGAGGGTGACAGGTAGAAATAATAGAAAAATTCGATTTGAAACCGCACTTTTCGGTATCGTTAAGATGGATAAGAACGCCCCCGATGTTTTGTAAGTTCATTATTAGTCCGCATTAGAGATAATATATCCCTAGAATCCTTGGATTTGGGGTGTGTTTCAGAGGTCGGTAAAAAATTTAAAAAATGGTCTATATTGGTGATGAATAAATCATTTATTGGGACCGCTTAAGTGAAGTGACATCCTTTGTGAGATGGAGTGAAATGTAAAATTATAAAAAGTTACCAACATTAGTGTTGAGATCGTAGTTTTCATGGCCGCTGAAATTAGTAGTGGCATTCTCGATGACGACAAAAACCCTGCACCCCAAGGAAAAGAGGTGTTGCGTATAAATTATCGATGATATCAGTGACGAGGTTTTGGCAATACTGAGTTATAAAGAAATCCCGATATCGTGTAAGTGTAAATTTAGCCCTCATGGAAAAAAATGTCACCAGCACCCCTTGGCGGGGGGTGGAAAAGAGTGTATAGAGAAAAACTATTCAGAACTAATTTTGAAATATGTAAAATAAAAATTGCATCGGATACACAGTTTTAGGGTTGACGAGATTTGTAAACTACCAATGCCGTTAAGTTTATGTCGAGATCACAAAGAGGCACGATATCCTTAGAGCTAGGGAAGGGAGGTGCTAGGCGTGAAAATAACGTAAAAAGTCCGATATTAGGTTCTAGTCCATGGTTGTTGTATAATTCTGAGATGACTAATCGAATATTGAATGACATTATGTTTCCTTCAGACCACATGATGTGCATGACACCCCTAAAGACGGAGGTTGGGGAGAGCGTGACGCGAAAAAAATTATAAATATTCGCAATGAAAGAATTTTACAGAATGGGAATGAAAGAGAGTAAAGATGCAAACATATTACCAAATTCTCTTTACCAAAGCCGCGAGAACTCAGCAAGTATTTAATAAGTATGAAGTCTTGGGAATAGAAGAAACGAAAATTTATAACAGGTAGGATAACCTCCTATTGCTCTTCGAGATTAGGTAAATCCTCCCATAACCAGTAGAGCAAGCCGAAAAATTCTTGAAATTTATAATAAATAAATGAAACAATATACAATAACAAGAAGATAGATGGTTTCCATTTGGACGTGTTTATAAAATTTTGTTTATTTCGGTTAACATATCGCGAAGCATAGTTCTAGACCTACATACAATATGTCTGCATCGAAATAATTTGGTTTTGAGCATTTTGCAATTAAAACATGCAAACGACAGAAATACATTAAAGTATTTCTAGCTAGCACTCCCCCTGAATTTATTAACATTTTTCAATTAAAATGTTCATTGTAAGGAAAAAAGTAATATAATAAAAGTTTCATATTTTTGGACGGTCAATTGATTCCATTTGTTTTTTTCGCAAAACTGTTAACTTTTTGGTAATCTGTTTATCCACAAATCATTTGTCACTAATTTAAAAAAAATTATTTTGCCTGTACTAAATTGTATCAAATTCAAACATTTGAAAAATGTGAAAATGATACCATTACGTCAAAATGGGGGTGATAGCTTTATGTCGAGCTAGCACCCCCAATGTTTAAAATGAAATTATGGCTGTACCACGCGTGTCAAAAAAAATCTTTTTTGGTGCAAATTGTACTTTATTAGTACTAAATTATAGGCAAACTTTTGTTTTGCTTTGATAAAGTGGGGGTGCTAATTTTATTGAGGTCAGTAATAGCTAGAGGTGAGGATGTGCAGGATGGTAGTGTAAGAGAATGTTGTCCCGAGGAAGACGTATTAAACGTCGAAACGTAAGCAGAAATTCGTCTTTTCATTTTTCGACCTCCTTCCTGAGCGTTGGTTGTTAAAATATCATACTGAGGTCGAGTATACTACTGAATATTATATATATTTATTGTGACTTGACAATTTGTTTCTCTAGAAACCATTGCCAAAAGAGAATACCACAGATTTTTGTGGGGCCAAGAGAAACCTCCGGCCATACGTGTGGAGGGAACCGGCTAGTTTCTGAGGCAGGAACACGTAGCAACAATCAAATTATTTATTACTCCAAAACAAAATTAAATCCAACTCAATAACAAAGAAAAACGTTCTTCCATGCGAGATTCCTTATTCTCGGAATAAGACAGGCAGCCCAGCGGCCGTGAAGTTGGAGAACATGGTAGCCTCCTTGCACTCGGGGTAGCGTGCCCCATACAGACGCAAACAAGAATAATGCACACCCATATTTTTTTTTCAAATTTCTATTACTGCATATACAACATGACAATTGAAAGGGAACATAATTTTTCAAATAGAATATTAACATCATTAGATGAACATTTAACATTTTTATATTAAAAAAATTACAAACTTATTATTTCACATTATTATATTAAATAACCCAACAGCAGACAAGTGAAGCAAAATATATTTACAACAAAACATTTCTACCTAATTATTACTTATTCAATCATGATGTAGAATATAAAATAAAATATTACACTTTTTTCTTAGATATCACTAATAATAATGACAATATCAAACAAAATAAAATAAATGCGACTAATAGTTTACTGTATCATCCGACTGCAACATATAATTGCTGATGTACATTTTATTGGCTGTAATCATTCTCATTTCATTCAATTTATTTTAAAACATTTATGACAGTTTCGTATTTCAATCTAAGTATTGTTTTAAATTTTGGAATTCATATTTTTCTATGATTCCTGCATAAATTGGTTTTCCGAATATCCTTGCTATTTACGTGTAGCACGCCTGTGTTATCGAGTACGCGTCGCAAATTAATGGGGTATCATTTCTTAGTTATACTTGCACCAAATGGACGGGGAATGATTTCTGCTTTCTTAAAGAACATCCAGATACCCTGTTAGAATATTTCTCAAGTCATGTATTTTCCTTTTATCGAGATACCTGCATCCGGCAATTTTGATTTGGCAATGTTGATTTCTATTTTAGTGATTTGAAGAAAAAATACCGTAATTATCCCGATTTTTTAATCCGAGGTTAATGTTGTGTGACTAGGTGTATTCGGAAAATTATTCTTCCGCAGCTCGTTTCCACATTTTGCTTTATAATGCCTCAATGTGTCTACTATTATGACTCGCTTGATCAGGTTCTTCACTACAAAGCTTAACGCGTTTGACGCATACGCCCATTCTTCTTCCGAAAATAATATGTTTCCGTGTTGGAGGTCCTTATGTTATTCGTCAATGTAATACTTCGATTTAATAAGAAATTTAGGAGAGTCATACCCAACTTACCTCAAATCAGAAAAAAAGTCCTCAGACATTGCTGAAATCATTTCAAGGTGCCTCTTATTTTATTATGACTCACTCCTTTTAATATGGGAAATAACAGATTATCTAACACAATTTCGATATTTTCTTAAATTAAATCTTTTTATTTTAAATTGAAACCTATGCAAACGTAGGTACGTCGATGTAACTACTACCGTGGTTCGGCGCGCGATCTTCGCTCACGTTGACCCTGCCCTGTTCGTTGCCCGAAGTAGGAAAGAAATAATTGGGAAGGTAGTCGAAACCATAGATCGTTCTGTTTGACACGGCGGCGTCCTTGCGTTCATTTCCGATGCGTTTCGTCTTACCCTAGACATGCTGTTATGTATATTTCCCTTACTACGATACGGAGGCATGCTGTATGGGCCTCGCGGTCAACCCCTACCTTCTTGAGTTAGTTTTCGCTTGAATTTTGGCTGAGGGCATTCATTTTTCCGCTCCCAGTCTACACTCATGCAAGCTACTATGTCTTCGCTTTATTTTCTTTGTTGAAGAGTTTGGCTGTTTGATCGTAAGATCCTAGTATCAAAAATTTATTTAGTGACATGAACAACGATATTTTTGTTTCCTTGTCATCTAAATGTTTTTTCGAGAATTCTTGGAAATCGGTAACTTTTGACTCCACCGATCCTACCTCCTTGTCGATAGTAGCAACCGTAATTCCGATACTTTCATCTTGTGAATTATTAGTTTCTCGCACTACATTCGCGGATCCTTGAATTTTCTTATTAATTTCATTTGTTGTCTCTTCTAATTTATTTTCCTACTGAGTTTTCGTGTCGAAAACTTTTCCCTCTAAATCATTTTCGCGGGCTCCCAGTTTACCATTGGCTTTGTGGTATTCATTATTGTGTGATATTCTTACTTCACTCAATGAATTCTTATTGGTATTTCATAGAACCTGGACCTCAGTTGTACAATTTACCGTCACTTTATTTATTCCTAATCTAGTGATAAGCGCGGCCTCGCTGGCTTCTAACCTAGCAGTCAACGCCGTGTTAAGTTCTCCGAATCGAGCGTTCAACACCTCGAACTGAGATTTCGTTCTCACTCTTTCTGTGAAACGAGCAGCAAGATTCGCGTAGCTTTCATCTATTCGAGCGTTGTTTTCCTCGAACCGAGCATTCAACATCTCGAACTGAGACTTTGACGCAGTGTTGTTTTCCTCAAATCGAGCATTCAACGCCTCGAACTGACAATTCGACCTCGTTCTGTTCTCTGCATTGCTTTCCTCTAACTTTGCTGTCAAATTCGCGTTGTTTTCATCGAACCGAGTCGTATTGACTTGTCGCTTTGCTTTCCTCTATCTTTGCAGATAACGCTTGGAAGAGTCCTAGTAGTTCATTGCTTATCGCGTTCCTCTGCGCCAAAGGGGTTTCGACGACCCTGGGTTCAACTAGCGATACCTCCGTTACATTCTCACCTTCGACCTGCTCATCCCCGACTTCACTGTCCGCCGACGCATCTTTTTCTAACAAGTCCCCTCGGCACTTAGAAACAAATCGCGTTTGTCAGCCTTGATATTGTTGGGAATTACCCAAATAAAAAAATTCACACAGCCAAAATTCAACAAATTGTTATCTGCACTGTCAAGAGGCAATTAATCTACAACCTTTCCTGACAAAAGCAATCAAAAACACGGAAGAAAGATATTTCTCGTACAAATATAACATTTGTTAATGCCTTTTCTAATACGGGGAGAAGGAATTAACGGAACACATACAATTCTTTAAAAAATTTATAATTAAATAATCAGAATTAAATTACAGAAAAACACAATATAACTTCATTTGACCACTGACATAATGGAGCGACAGAGATAATGTACAAACTGTGATAAGGTCGAGAAATGTCACAAAGATTGATATAAAAATCATTATTAACTCTATTTCTAATAGCAGAGTTGCCTTGGATCATGGGTTGTCGACAGTTAATAATCCTCAAGTTAAAAATCGATGAAAGTATTAGGATGTTCAGGGGGTTCTGTATCATTAGAGTTAACTTGAGTTGTACAGGTAGCTGAGGCACGAACTTCAAAATCAATTGTTTTCAAGTAATCATTCAAGTCAATCCCAAAAATGGGAAATCTCCTTTTCCCCACAACGAAACATCTTTTCACTAATTTGTGGATTTCCAATGTTCAGTACAAAACCTGAAAAATAATATTCTAATGCCGTACCTGGTTCGCTTGTGTGAGGGTTCAGCTCTGAACTGATAATGGGCTGAACATAACCTCGCATGAGACACCGGGGCGGGGGCCCTCAACCCCGACACGGCGCGTCCCAATGGATGAAAGGGAAAGTTCCTGTAGATATACAGGACAGGTGTGAATAGGCTTGGCCAGATAAACACCCGTGGATCAACTGAGGAAAAAAACAGGAAAATGGTCAACGGTCGCTAAGGCGGAAGAGGAACAGGTAGATTCCCAACGGTTTAGAGGGCGGAAGAACCAACTCTGGGGCTTACAACCTCAGTTTTAAATCTGAGGAGGCAACACCTGCCGTCCCAACTAACGTCAACATAGGGCATGATGGAAACACCTTCAGGAAAAACTACTCCAGGGGGCAGCCGGAAACGGAAATCCCCCACCGCCAAGTGCGGTGCAACCAGACCTTTGGATTCTGGAGAGCCTCGAACATCATTTAGGGAAGAGTTGGAGCTTCCCAGAACCTCATCGCAGAATATTTGAACGAAGCAAAAACATCTGCTAGGAACGCTGAACATCAACACACTCCTAAAAGTTGGAAAATTAAAACAGCTGACCAACGTTTTGGAAGAAAGGAACATCTGCATACTGGCGCTGCAAGTGACAAGATACCCTGATGAAAATTCTATGGAATCTGAGGGTTTCAGAATTTACAAGGGAAAACCCGCGATAAGAAACAATCAAATGCAATAATCCTAGGTACGACCTTCGTTGTCAAAAGGAATATTAAGGAGTCCATCATCAATTTCTCCTCACCAACAGAGAAGATTTTATTCTTTCCTTTAGGTCTGCAAATAAATGTAAAAATTTTGGTTGGTGATTTCAATGCCCAGGTAGGTAGAGAGAGAAGATATAGAAAAATTGTTGGCGACTACCCGGCTCACAAAAGAACAAACAAGAATGGAGAAATTGGGTTCTGTGAACATTTCAACCTGAAACTCAGGTCAACATATTTCAAGGCACTCCCAAGAAAAAAGAAAACCTGGGTTTTTCCTAACACGATGCTGGGAGGGTTCCAAATAGACCATGTTGCAATAACAGCCAGGAACTGAAAGGAAATTATGTCAAAGAAAGAAAAAAGCCTATGTTCTATCCCGGTATGGCATGCAGTTGAGGAAACTATTAATAATTGACGTTATCAGAAGGATTAATTTCAGAATGATCTATACCTAGCCAGTATAAAACAAATATATAAACCAACATTAATGTCTAACCTAAAACGTTAATTAAATTGATCAATAATAAAAGACTTCAATTCCAATTTGAAATAAACAGCACTTGTTTATTGTATAAATAATTAATTTGACGTAAAGTCAGCAAAGGTTAACACTTTCACAATAAGAAATAATCTGTTGAATAAATACATAAATTAGAACATGATTTGTGTTGAATACACATAAAATAGAACATGGTCTGAATAATATATGTAAACAAAGAGTCACATTTAAATCTTGTAGAATAAGAGATTAGAACAAATAAGAGGGGATAAAATATAGAATCACTAAACATACACAATATGGATTTAACACAAGTCAATACAATAATATCAACCTTAGTTGAGTATGATTGCATATGAATATGAATTTAATTTAATAAAGGTCTTGTCAAAGATTTGATAATTGTTAATGTCAGTGAACATTGAAATCTTATCATAAGGACAAAGTTACGAGACAGTCTCAATCAATTCCTATGGTTGTTTCGACTCGTGGCCGATCTACTCAGTTTCTTTCGCTGGGGGAAGTTTTATGACCACCACACTGAAGGTTCACTAGTTAACAGATAACTTGAATATCTTGAAAAGTCTGGCTTTAGATATTACACTGAATTTATATAGTTTAGAAATGTTTAAATCTCACAGAGTACAATCGTGACAGTTACACTTGTAATCAGTTTGACATTTGACATCGCATGTTCGTATTAAAGTACACGGCGAGAGCGAACACAATTTGCGTGACGTCTCTAGTAGAATCAGAGAGAGAAGTGAGTCTCCTTCGTCTTGAGTACCTACCCTCACTTGTCTTAGTTTTTATAGCACTTTGATAGCTGGAATATCTGTTAATTTATTCACTTGTCACCTTTTTTAAATGCACTTCATTGTCATAGCATTCACTTGTCGAAAGTTCTAGTATGTTAATTTTTGAATGTTAATTAATGTTAATACATATAGTTTATGATTTATAGTTCATATTGCCCGTTTGCACATCTTGTGTGGGGTATTTATTATGTAGCTCTGCTATACCTAAATATCAACTCAGACCACTACCTCTCAGAAATTAAAGTACGATTGAAGCCAAACAAGCCCAAGCCAAGAACCAAAAGGAAGCCTAGAATTAATACGGTGACTCTGCAACAGAACAAGGAGAAATACATGGAAAACCTGTGTAAATTATGAACAGTTGGGAAGAAGTCAGAGGGTTAATGACCAAAGCAGTCGAATGTTTGGGAAACCCTAAAAGGAAACGGAAGAACGGGTGGTGGAATGAAAAGTGTGACGAAGCTCTTGAGAGAAGACTTCAAAGCTGGAAGAGATGGCACTCTAACAAGACGATGAGAGATGGGAATAAAGGAAGAAAACAGCAAATACCATAAGATCAGAGAAGAGAAACCACGAGAGAAATAGAGTGGAAAAAATAGAAGAAGAATTTAGAAAAAACAACACCCGAGAATTTTACAGAATCTTCAAAGAAGAAGTACACAAAGTTTGTGCTTCAAGCGAAAAGATGGTAGTGTAGCATCGAACGATAAAGAAAACTGTCAACTGCTGGCTGACTTTTTTAAAATGCTGCTGAACTACGACGAACCAGGGGAAAGATAGTCTACTCATAATCTATCCCAAGAGAATCCAGATTCCAAACCACCAAATCTAGATGATATCAAACACATAATCAGGGAACTTAAAAACAACAAAGCACCAGGTGAAGACGGCATCATCGCAGAAATGTGGAAATTTGGTGGAGAAATTGCAGCAGAAACAATCCACCACATCATAGAAGAGATCTGGGAAACTGAAAAGATACCGACAGAATGGAAATGTGCCCTCATCCACCCACTCCACAAGAAGGGTAACTGGACAGACCTCAACAACTAGAGGGATATCCCTACTTCCAATCGCTTACAAGATACTATCCAAAGCCCTGCTGAAAAGAGTCGAAGACAAGTAGACCACCTCATCGGTGAATACCAAGTTGGCTTTAGAAAGGGGAGGTCATGCTCAGAACAAATATTCAACCTCAAAAGCATTCTGATGACTAGAGCTTTGATTAGCCAGAACACTGTGGTAATATTTGTTGAATTTAAGAAGGCGTATGACTCGATTGACCGGCAGACTTTGTTTAATGCGATATAAGAGTTTGGAATTGACAGGAAAACAAGAGAAATAGTAAAACAAACCCTGACAGATACCAAGTCAAAAGTCAATTTGTTGAGGAAAATATCTGATGCTTTTCAAATGAGAAGACAGACAAGGGGAAGGCTTATCACAGATCCTCTTCAACATCGTTCTGGAAAAATTCATGAGAACATGGGAAAAGTTTTGGAAGAGGAAGGAATTAGAGGAATTTATCTCGAGAGAAAAAAAGAGAACCTGGGAATTAAATGTTTGGCTTTTGCTGGTGATCTTGCCCATGACTGAGAAGATGCCCCAAAAATGCTGGATACTCTACTCGAGAACGCTGAGAAAACAGGTCTTAAAGCTTCCTATGCAGAGTACATAGAACACAGACATCAAGGAAAGAGAGACATGAAAGTACAGCATGGGACTATCAAAAGAACTGGGAAGTTCAAATATTTAAGGGAATGGATTCAACCAAATGGACTGTTTAAAGAGGCAAACAAGGAAAGAACTAGAAAATTGGAACTGGGATACAGGTTAACTCAGAACAGGTACAACAAACGGGCAATATCTTCCAATGCAAAAATCAGACATTATACTACAGTAATAAACCTCGGAATGTCTCACATTGAACAAAAAAGGGGAGCTGAAGGAACTAGAAATAAAGGAAAGGAAAATCTTGAGAAAAATTTTAGGACCAAGGAAAAGTGCTGACGGGACATGGAAGAAAAGGAAGAACGAGGACCTTTATAAGCACACTGAAAACATCACTGTCTCAATGCGGAAACGAAGGCTGAAGTTCTACGGACATTTGATGAAAATGGACTAGAACCGTTTGACGAAGAAAGTTTTCAAGTACATAGCAGGAATGAAGGCTACAACAAAGTGGGTAGAAGAAGTCAAGAGAGACGCAGTTGAAATTGGAATTACTGAAGATGTGATCCACAATAGAAAGGTATTTAGAAACCGAGTTGACGGCATCAAGGTATTCGAGGAGAAACCATCAAAATGCAGACCCAAATTTGTAAGTTCCGAGGAGCAGAGAAAGATTAGAAGTGAAAGAATGAAGAGGTTCTGGGAAGAAAAGAGATTGACCAGAAAGCCTTAGGTTCCATGCGGTTCACAGTTGGTAAAATTCGGTTTTAAAAATTCTAATTACATCATTTTTACTCTAAACTCTTTGATACAATGTTTCAATATTAAACAGTCCTTTCAATATTTTTGTTTCTTTATGTTATGACAAATTCAAAATTCTCAATATCACAGAGAATATAATATCTTAACTCATGTGAATTTACACTAGTATGAATTAAATAAACATACTCGACATTAAGTCTTCATAATTATTTAACATCTCAAATTATGTGTAAGTAATGTAGTAAGGAAACAATTTCCAACATAAAAGAATTCATTGTCAGATGGAAGCGGTATTAATCAATTTAATACACGGACTGACATAGATACATCCTAACGAATTATCAACATGGGAAAATCAATGAAAGCGTTCAGCGTAATTAAAAATGCACTAGTCTCACAGTTGAATAAAATGGTCATTATTTTAGTTATGATAGTAGTTGAATTCATGATTTATCATATCTTGTGATAGTATTTTAATGTGAGAGCAGTCTTTACCACCTACAACTGAAGGAAAATTGGCACTTGCCCATAATCTCCATAAAAGTTCACTCTCTTGGGACATTTTTTCAACTATACATATTCTCTTGAATGCACACTTGTGACCTAAATAAAAGTGGCCTTACTATACACATCATATTAAAATTAACTTCAAAAATGAAGAAATTTCTCGTACCTTTCCTATGTCACTTCCATATTCACAACAAAGAAATTCACCACTGACAATATCATGCTACCAGTTTCAAAATACATCCAGATTAACAATAGTTGTCATTACGCAGAAACTGCATCGTTCCTGTTACATTGTTAATGATAAGTAAAAACCTACAAATTACTTATGACTACATGCTGCAACATTTTAAAGGTGTAAAACGTAATTGAGATAAACATCCTCTCTCCTTAAAATTGTCAACAACTTCAAACATTCACAAACCTAGTATTCAGATATGGATAATACTGACAACAACTTAGAGTTTTTGTTGCAAGAGAAATGAGTAAGAAATAGATTCATTTGACAGATACTTGAATAATAACGTTCCAATGATATGAAATTATGATTTAAAATTCTCACCTTCCTGTGGAGGGAGAATTATCTTCACATTCACAACACAGAAAATTCGCGATCGTTCCAATCAAGTTTCTGTAATCACTGGGAATACAGAAATGCCTAGGCGCTCTCAAAATATATGTAGTTGAACGTAATCTTGGCAAAGGTCCCACAAACACAGATCCATCTTTAAAATACAAAATAAAACCTCCAAAACATGGAAGGTCGTACGTAAACAAACTACATAACCTCATGAAGCGATAACACTCCATAAACAACATGGCGTCGTGTTGATGGTGGTTGGATTTTCAGCCAATCACATCGCGGGCTAGTTAAGCAGCTACGGCAGCCATAGTTAAACTGACACCTTCGAGAGAACAGGCCTGGGAACGTCTCTAGTGACGTCACGGTATTTGAGTCCAGCGGCCTACGCGACTTTGCGGTCCAGTGCAGGCTATCGTAAAAGAACAATTCCTCATTGTTTTCAATTTTTTCTAGAACTGGTTTATTTTACATACTGCAAAAACTGTTCATAATTAAATTTCCTATTAATAATGCATATGTTTAAACTTTTTTGTCTTAACCATGCACTTCCAAGAGCAATGTGTTATCAGTATCACATTCATCAAACATTAAATTTCTTTTAAAATATGAAATAATTTTGATATAAAAAATTTATTTTAGTATATAACCAATTGTATAAATATGTCGAAAGGTACTCAAAACAAATATACTAGAGTAATAAATAAAATAATAAAGTACAGGGTTTGTAAAGAAACAAAATATATCAGTAACATTTTATATTACATTTATTCAGATTTACATACAGTAAATAATAAAATATTATTAAGAATCTACGCATATATTATTTCCAATTTATATTTGAATATATTTTGCAAATAATTTACAGGATACGTGAAGTAAGAAAAGTGGAAACATAAAAATCATTTGCAATTACAATGCCAAAGATGTAGCACAGAACAGAAATCACATTCCCAGTGTAAGGCATTATTTTCCCTTTAGTAAAAACTATCAGGTACTCACAGGGGAGGCCACGAGAAGGCTGCCTTACTCCTCCTAGTCTATTTCAGACTACCACCTGTGCTCAGATGGCCCAAATTTATGTACATATTTACAGAGTGCAATTCCACATTAATTGTAGAAAAATGTGTGCAACATTTATACAGTATTTACATAACAACAAACAGTAGAAGAATTCTATATACAATTAACTTTTTCTCATTTTTATTTGCACCATAGCTTTTGAACAGAAAGTGTCATTACAATTCTTCACAAAATAATTGATTAAAATATTTGCCCCAATTTGAAGAATGCAATGAATGAGGTTTTCAATACTATTGTGACCTTCAAATAAGTCCAAGGGCGAGCTCCTTAAATTATTGCATTGTAGGACTTCTCTCTGGTTTCCATTTATCAAAAACTATTCTTCAAAAGAGAGAATTTTGTTCATTACAATGAAATTGTAAGAAACACATCTCACATCATCACTAGGATATCTTAATCCTCCTTTATTCATAGCATTAATTGAACGCCAATGAGGATTTTGCTGTTCTCCTTGTGGCTCGCTCGATACAAATACTTTGCAGTACTCACAGTTTAATCGTTTCAATATACTGTAGGTGCAATAACCACATACATAGTGAAGGAGGCCAAACTTCATCCTGGAGCATATCAACATCAGCAAAACAGTCTTCAAAGGTTGAATCTGGACTTTTCTCAGGAACCGATATTGATATAGTTTCTTCCAATTCCATGAAACTTCTTATTCGAAGTTTATTTTCCACTTCCATTAACTGTACCAAAGAAATGTTATATTGACTTCCAGCAAGCTGACGTACAAACTTGACTGAAATGTTGCTTCCAGATGCAATTAACGTTCTTTAATTGAACTATGAAATTTAAAGGAAGAGAAAGAGAGAAGTAGGAACAAAGAACGAAAACAAGAATCTGTAGTTGTATTTCACAATTTCATTTGAATAAATTAATGAAAGGGATTTCAGTTTTAGTGATATTTGTTGTAATCTAAAACACGTTTTTTGTAATATTAATCTCGGATCACGATTTTATATGCTNGTTGTAGATCATTATATTATTAGAACAGGTAATTTATTTGTTCCTTAAGTAGTTTTATATTATTTATAACTCGAGAATTAAACTTTTGTGTTATTAGTTCATATTTGAGACAAACGTTTTCTATATTTATTTAATTCCTTTTCACATATATGAAAAACTTAAGAGAATCGCAAATTATGTGAAATTACTTTCGACAATACACATCATTTGTAGGCAATGAGATTTGATTTCTTTACTTCACTGTATAAATATAAGAAATTATAGGAATATTTATAAGTAATTTGTGATTCGAATTATACCAATTCCATACGATATCTTGCAATTATATTCAAATTCTGTTAAAAACTATATTTTATCACAGTATTACGCAAACGTTTTTACAGAAACACTAATATCTTTTACATTGCCCATGAAGACCTTGCGAGACAAAGAATCTCGAGATGTCGTTTACATATGGAGAATGGTAAAGTTTATTGAAGTCAAGAATATACAGAATATTTTTGTTATAGAAGTCCAAAATGTGTATAATAAAAAAATACAAAATATTTCTTTAATAGCGGTGTAATGAAACATTTTATCTCGTTACGATTTACCNGAGCCGTTTCAAATAGACCTACGATTGGTCGAACGAAACTTCCCCTGTCGAAGGCGAAGCAAGAGGAGGGAGGCGTTGCAAACCTAACAGATCCAAAACTAGTCAGAGCGTGGGATTTTGAAAAATAAATGGGCCCTTTTTTTTATCAGTAGTGTACATTTCAATGAAGCTATAAATTAAAACTAAATTTAACTGAAACAAATTTAAAATATTTAGCTTTGAATTGTTTGTCGCTTCAAAATCCTTCCTATAGATTGATCTAATCTATTGGTTTCGTAGTTTCAAATCAGTTGGGAAATAAAAAACAGAAACCTTTGGGCCATTTCTATAATTTACCCGACAATTAGGGACACTGCACTTCTGCGGCATTTTCCGATCTTTAAACTCACACTAGGTGTAATATAATACTTTAGGATAAAAATCTGTACAATATATTTCACGAAACCATAAAACTTGGAATCAAAACATCTGCCAGCTACTAAATCTATTAGACACACTAACTCAGCACTCACTGCTCCTACTACACGTGGGAATCCGCGAGAATCGCTGGATCTAAATTGTGTGACGTCATGCAACGTATTTTACGTTTGCAGGGCCTGTTCTCTCGAAGGTGTCGGTTAAACCCATCTCGGACGATGGGTTTAACTGTAGGCTAGCTCTTAGAGAGTTGGGCCGTTTCGTGTACATGTAACAGTGGTATTCGTAGTTAGATCCGGTCTCACTGAGTTAGACTGGGTCTAACTTTCGGCTGACTTCCTGGTAACAGTGGTCCTTAGAGAGGTGTCCAAAATAAAGGGATCTGTAATAACAAATCATTACATAAATAAATTGCATGCCATACCCTTGAAAATACAGTACCCATAAACTATGTGTGTATGTTTCTAACCGTCATAATGCAGAGTAATTTTATTTAGTTTACTTATCGTTTTCTTGAAGAAACGAGTCACAAGACCCTATTTTGATGTTTTGAAGGTTGAAACAACACACTATCAATTTTACGCTCATGTAACGTGCACTTACAAGTCACACTTTCTTCAGCACACTGCATATCAACACCACCTGATCCACCGCACACATCTTTTCCGCCTAGGAAAACGTTTTTGTCACATGGGTGAGCCAGCTAAGACAGAATCGCAACGAATTTCTTCAGCTATCTCCCTTGCATTCTGTAGAAGCATTGGACCACTAACAAGTATGGGTTTGGCTTCTACAGGAAAGGAAAAACTCAAACGCGCACATTTCATTTTTGATTAGGAGTCTTTCTATCTCGCTTTCTTTACGCACTATCGTTGTTATCATATGCACTATGAATATTGGAGATATATAAGACACTGGTTTTAAACTCCAGATTCTTCTTCAAAGCGTCTGTAAATTTCATCTCTAGATATAAGATCGAGAACTTCCTTTTTTTTCTTTTCCATTCCACCAACTTACGCTTTGACAAATTGAGTTGACAAATAAGTTCTACAGTTCGATCATGTAAATTGAATCATCACGACAATTCATTCCATTATGACAGATAACCTTCTTGATATTCAACAATGGAATGGAGGTCATGGACAACAATGGAATACTCAACAACTGAACCTTATCAGCTGCTGTACTCTAGAAATCAGGGCAATAACTCTTAAAATTTTAGTACTTTAATCAATTTAATATAATTTGTGTTAATTATCATTTAGTTTATTTAAGTTTATTATAATTTTCTCTTAATTTTGTCTATAAGAGTTAATTTTCTTACCTTTTAAATCATTTTATATTCATTAATTTTCTAAAAGTATCAGTAGTATAGATTTTGAATATTTTGACAAAGGTTTGACTTACATTAAGACTTTACTTTAATTTCATTAAATACTTTTTACTATTGTTTAATAACATTGAAGTAAAAAATAAGTAGCATAATTTTTATGTATTTTGATAAAGATTAAGGCTTAACTATAATTCCATTAAATATTTTGTTATAAATTGTTGATATGGTTTACCCCACCCCCTTAGCTCAATTTTCAAACCTTCTTTCAGTTGCCCGGCGTCTCTCCAAGATCTTCAAAACTAATTTTTCTAGTAAATTTTCAACGAATCTGTTTCCTCGTAATTTGTCTGTATTGCATGTAAACGCGTAATCACAAAAAGCACCACTCGGAAATGCTAAACTTGATATCTAATGTTACTGCTAATATGTTAGTGGATAGTAAAACTTGGTTGAAATCTTCAATTTCGACAGGTATTGTGTCAGTGCCAGACTGTAATATGTTAAGAAATGGTTGGAAAATAGTCAGGGAAAACTTTACGGATAAGTCGGGTGAAGTTGCAATATTTGTAAGGGATGGCATAAAAACAAAATCCATAACAAAGTTTCGTAACAAACCGGGTATAGAATACTTGTTTTTAGACATTTTAATGGGAAAGAAAAAAATCCTTGTTGCAGTAGTCTACTGGCCTCCAAACTCGGACAATCTCAGTGAATTAGAAGAATCTTAAACACTTTATGAAAAAAAATACGAAGACGTACTTAATATGGTCAACTCTGATATAAAACTACAATAGCTTTAAACTTCATTGATACTTTCTGATCTCATTATTAACAAATTCTTGAATTAATCCAGCTCGTCATTTAAATGATACTGAAACGTGGATAGATCATCATCTAATAGTATTTGAAAGTACGAATGTAGCTTCAAATGAACAAATCCCTGTTCCTGAAATATCGTAACATAATTTACTCTTTGTTGTTTACTCTATAAAATGTCCAAACATTAAAAAAAATTAAATACCGGGATTTTAAGATTTTAGACTGCACTAATTTTCGGTCAAATAGTAGTGTGTAAGAGTTCTCTGTCGATAGCAACTGATATTTTTGACATACATGTACCGTGGAAATCGTCTTAGCTAACACGTCTAGTAGCTCCTCGGTTAAATGATAAATTAAGATGTCTGATGCCCATCGGTATTTCAGACTAAATAAATCTCTTGAGGCTGAGACCGAGTATAAAAAGCTCCGAAACTCGGAAAACAAATCTAAAACGCTAAAAAAGATAAATTTTAAAATCTGTTTAATTCAAATACGAAAGAAATTTGAAATACTTTGAAAAACGTAGACATAAGAAAGGAGAAGCCAAATAATCGTCGAAGATTTACAGATTTATGTCAGCTGAAAGAAAATTGAGGGAGATTTCTTCTTTAATTTACCAAACAAATTGTAATTTGGCATCACTGTACAAATGGTCAATGCAAAATGGTTTTCTTTTAAATCTTTCAAGATCGCAAATGATAATTTGTTCTTCGTTAACTCAATAAGTTGTAAAGAATACAACCTTTTCAAATGTAATTGATAGCAATATAGTTAAAAAATCCTCGTAAGTCAAAAATCTCGGAGTAATTTTTGACGATCAGTTAAACAGGGAACCTCTTGTTCATAAAGTACGCCAAAAAGTTGATGACAGTATGCATTCACTCACATGTGTGGCAAACTACTATAAACCAAAGAAACTTTAATGAAAAATATGTTATTTCCCCATCTGGGTTATGGTGATATGATGTACATTGATGTTGAATAAATCATTGCTGAAAAACTTCAGAGAGTCCAAAATGTCTGTATTCGTTTTGCATAAGTTGTAACCAAGTATAGAACATTCCGAGATATTATGAATCTTATAAAATTCTCAGATTAGAGCACAGGCGCATGTCGCAATGTCTGCCTTTTCTACAAAATTATCAATTTTGATTCCCTTTCTTACTTAACAGGTAATGTTACGATTCTACATTCTCCTAGGTTGCAACAACAAAAATTATGCAGCAACCCAAAAAGTCGTACAAATTTCCTAAATAAATCTTTCTCTATAGCCGCAGTAAGATCATGGAATAATCTACCTACATATGTTAAAAAACAGCAAAAAAGTTTTCAAAAAGCATTTGAGAAATTTGTTTCAATAGAAGTATGAATGAAAAGTGTTAAAGTTACCCCCAAAAATTAAAGTCAAATTAGGAATCTGTAAAATGAAGTCATTGTGATTTGTGTAGAGTGAGTCACATTTTCTTTAAACACCAATTCTTTTAAAATGTATTATTGCAGTTTTTATTTTTTATTTATTTTAATCTAATTTGTCTTGAATTTTGAAAGTTTTATTTGTTGTTCATGAAGAATCTTTCATATACGTGGATCAAAGTATTGTTAGGATTAAAAATACATTGTTTTTTTTGGAAAAATATATTATCGTAGCTTGGTTTGTCATTCTATCAATTTCTTTCAGTATTTGTAATATTAATTGTAATTCACGTTTTCTTGTTTTAATCTTATATTTGTAATTTAAATTATTTGATGTAAATGATTTCGATTGTAGAGAATTAATTGCATTGTTTCCTGTTTATTATTCTTTATTTATACATAAGTGATGAAAGTGGTTAGGTGGAAGAGCGGGTCAGATGGCCCGAACCTTGACCACAAAATAAAGACATTATTATTATTATTAATTAACTAAACATATTTGTCGAAATTATAACATTGATGGGTGTCCAACTTCCAAGATAGATGGAAATTTCCTGTGTAAAAGTATTGGACTTTTTTTTTTGGCTCCATCAACATTTGTCCAAAACAAAGGGATGTCGTGTGTTACGTACATAACCGCATGTAAAATAAGTACTAATTTTGAAATGCATGATGTTTTGTATGTCTGAAAGAAGTTTTATTGTAGTATCTAACCTTTGTTCAAGTAAGTTTAAAACGCGTCTTTTCGTGATGTCAAAGAAGAATTAAAAAGATGGTGTTTTTAGGTTTTCGTGTATAAAAATATTAGGTTTCATAGATGTGACGTTTCTAAAACTTTCGGTCCACCAGAGATTAAAGCAAATTTTTAAATTAAGAGAATTACATAATTTATTTCCAAAAAAAATTTGTTTGTTTGTTACCTTATTGTATTTACAAACCATTATTTCGAGATGAAATTTGATTTCGTATAAAAGAAACGACTGTACTTGAAAGTATGCGCTTGGTAAAGTGTGCTACCTTAACCCTTCGCAGAGGGTGGTTTCTCCAACATCTTGTGGAGAGTCTGCGCCGCGCTCTCTTTTCTCAGCAGGGTGCAGGGCATGGGAGCGGGTGTTTGTTGCCCGGGGCAACAGCCGTCCCCGCCTTTGGTCGTCTGCGGTGGATGGGTCGCTGACCCTACCTCCCCCAGTACTCTCCACCCATCCTTCTGGCAAAATACCGTGTAAAACATGGAGGATTGTGACAACTTTGCGGCGAAGATATGTTCACAACAGTCCTCAACTCGACGATATCCACTGATTTTATATCAAATCAATTGTTTTCAGAGGAGACGTTATATTTCGCAAACAAATTGACTTGAAAATTATCATTAATGTAATATGTATTAAACATTTGTCCTTGTGACTTATTAAACTGATTTGAAATTATCTCCGATTTTGTGTAGCATTGTTTTACGGTTATTCAATAGAAACACATCATCGAAGGTTTTATAAGCGGAATGCAATGTAATGTTTGAAATTTAATTATAACATTTTATACTGTGTGAACTGCTATGTCTTAACCACTAGTGACAACTTAGCAGAACCCTACCTTTCTTGAACTTGATCGACTAAATTCAATATCCTTTCTTCGCACTGAGCTCTCTTTACGATATGCAATCCCCGAATTCATGAGAGTGTAGTTTCACTGGAAAATAAATCAATTTTCATAAAAAACGAATCAATAAGAGTTTAGTTTCATTTTTACTCTCCAATTATACAAACATCTTAAAGGAAAGTGTAGTAAATAGCAGGGAATGTTATACTGTGCTATGAAATGCTTTCTGTGAGTGTGCTCTATCCCATCAAACGATGATGTTGTGGAAGGAAGTTTTCAATCGGGGACGAGTGACCACTGCCGGTCTGAAGTATAAGGGGCGTCCTGTGCCGCTGTAAGACGTAAGTAATTGGTGCGTAAATGATGACAGGCACTGGATTGCATTGGACTTAGTTCAGTATATAGACGTTCCTGCATCGACTGTCGGCCTCATTTTGAAGTATGAGTGAAAAAACTCTAGAATTGTGAGTAATTATTACCACATTGTATACATGTTGTACAGAAGTGAACAATACTGGAGAGATTTCGCCGAGAAGGGAAGGAAATTGTTGAATCGCATTATTTTCAGTCAACGTATCATGGGTGCGGCTATACGATCACCGAGGAAACAGAGGAAGTTCGGCAAAAATGACACCGATAAAAGTTGTGATCATGCAAATCTCTAGGATTTGAATTCACAATAAGAAAGGGATAAAAATTGTCCACTTGTTATGGTAGAAATCTAGTTGAGTAGAAGATATTTGAAATTATCATTCGTTTCAGCTCGGTCTCTAAGCAGTGTTTCTGGGGATCCAAATAACCAACGCTTAACTTGCCAAAAGTGACATTTTGATTTTAAAGTTCTGAAAAGGGGTGGGAGGTAAAATAAAACATTCATTGTCGACGCCAACGGAATATCAGTTACAATTGTCTCTTTTCAATGTAGTTTTTACAATTCTTAATAGTTCTTTTTGAGTATCTTCTTAAAATGACAATAGTATCATTTATTATTAACCCTCATCGCTCCGATACCTTCTGACGTTTAAAGGCTTACATCGTGCCTGTGAGGGACAGACGTTATAAATATCATTTTTGTAGCATTTTGAAAGGTATAAATGATCAGACTAATGTCGGATTTTTAATTTACTTAAAGTTCTAAGTTAGATATATCTCGCGATCATAAGACCGTTTTGTAAACTCACAAATGCCAAATGAAAAAAACATCTATTTATTTGAAATTCAGAACAATTATATGAGGTATACAGAGAAAAAGGTAAGTCCAAAAGATGATTTGGAGAAAAACTGGAATTTGTAAAAATGAGAAACAACATGTATGTACGCACTAAATATATTTATTTCTGAGACAGTTACTTACGAAAGTAACAAAAATAGCTTTAAATACAGAAAATATTGAATTTTAAATTAATTTATAATGCAATATTTACGAAACATCACAATTAAATGAATTTACCTAGGTTCTGCACTGAAAGGTACAATTTAGTCAGGTAGAGCAGAAGTGATTTAAGTTCAAAAGAATAGTTTGGAGAGAAAGAAAATCTTATGAAGATGATATATTTTTTATTAGAGCTTTACGGCTCGCCGACATCGAGGTCATTGGAGCCCGAAGATGAGAAAAAGAAATATTCATGCACTTAACATATTTATTGGTGAGATTGTTTCTGAAGTAAGAAACAAACATACATTTTTATACTGAAAATATTGAATTTGGGATAAAATCTCTATTTTATATCGACAGTCCAAATTCTTCAATAATAGAAAACACTTAATTTCCTTGACCGTTTATAGGGTTTGTTAGAACACTCTTTCGTAATATTTCATTATATTTGATAACAAAAATTATAAATTATTTTCATTTATTATTACTTTGTTATTTAAACATTGTTTTATTTTAATAACGTCCAACCCTGGATTCAGACGCCGCGACGCGGAAAATAGGAGATTCTGTACGCTAGTCACCCAGTCGTCGTCGCGAGCGATAACAGCCAACATTATGAAGTTTTATAGAAAACAAGAGTTAATTGATACTACTCATGATACCATTTATTCATTTTTTACTCAACGTATGAATTTCGGTTCTTGATTATTGAAACCTATCAATAGCTGGCACCAATATCGACGGAACCACATCGCCAGTTTAGATCTTCGTATATCTCTACCAAATGGCAGTAAAAGATACAGAATCTATATCGGTACCCATGGGAATTAACTTGAGAAAGCATCTGATACCACACGAGAGCAACCATTTTACGTACAAGTGATATTTTGCATGTATTATAATCACAGGACATCAAGTCAGTGGATCTCGCACAAATCATTTGTAAACTCTGGATTCTAGGGGCGGGTCTATTGTAACAATAAATCGTGAATTTAGTGTTATTTCAATTCTTTTGATTTTTAAGCACTATACTCAGAATAATCTATAGTTCGATAATAACTTACATGTAATTTTTTGCTTAAAATTACAAACATATTGACATTCTATTAGTATTATAACTCGCAGCTAACTTTTTATCTTATCTAGGAATTTTTGCTGAATTTTTTGAATCCGCCTCTGCCTTAGGGCCCTTGATCGGAATTGATGGGATGGTCCCTTGCTTGCTTCCGGAGAGTAAATTAGTTTTTTTTTTCCTCCACGTGGTCATACGCAGTTTGTACTGTTTTTTGACAATAAATTTATTATTATTATTATTATTATTATTATTATTATTATTATATATAAAAAATCATAAAAATAGATTTTCTGTTATGGTTAGTTTTCGGAATGGCTAATAGTTCCGAGCTACCATTGACGATAAGTTACTTTTATTTAGTAAACACTTGAGGATAGATTATAATGACTTTCAAAATTTATTTTTAGTAGGAATTTTGTCCAGGAATATATTTATGTATTGTTATAGCATTTACTTACTCATATAAATAATTAATAATTATTAGAAACATAATTGACACACAATTGACCGCTTGTCATTTACATGATCATTTTTAAATCTCACTTCAACATTCTGCGTTATAGGAAAAAAAATTGATTATTTATAAAATTAAGATTACTCATAATTTGTAGTTACCTTCATGTATCTTTTTCGATTTATGCATACAAATGTACTTAAAGTTAACTACTTTTGAAAATTTAGGGGTTTGCTAGACGTAGAATTTAATTATCTGTCCTATAAGTGTTTTCATTTGAAAGGACCATTTCAAAGTTAGGATTGTTTGATAAGTTGCTAAGTGAATTCCATTGAAAATACTAAAAATGCTGTTTTTTGGCTGTTTATTACAATTATACAACAGAACTAAATATCAAGTCTAAGGTACTTTTAATCAAAGAAGAATTTTGTGCTTTTTAACGTTTGTAATAGCTCTTTTTTCTAAAAGCAGGTGCAATTTAGGAAATATAACCAGAAATTTGAAGAAAAAAAAAAAATCGCAGATTTTTTAAATCAAGAAGTTATGTCTAACTCGTGTTAACATGAAAACTTAGATTACTTGTATTTAGCATCAACTAAATGTCTTAAAATTATTTCCAGATTTCCCCGCCTTAACTCCTGGGTATATTCTGGCTCATGCTTTCTATGAGCAACGACCTGCGTAGCTGGTGATGTTGCATTTCACTGGATGATAAACAAGAAACCAACTTGACGAGAAAGTAAAACAAATTTAAAGTTAATGCCGGAAACTACCCGCAATATTATTTGCTGACAGAAAGCACTGGAACACTATCTCTGGAGAATAGGAAAGCCTAGTGTATTACTGGCACCATCAACTCGCGATTGATAATCATACAAATTTAGTACCAAGCTTTCTAAAAACACGCTTTGTTGATAATTATACCATAGTATTACTACCAACGTGAGAAGATATTCTCACTTAAATCTGAAGAGTACAAATTAGATGCCCTACGTGAGCGTAGTGTTTTTCTTTAAAATAATTTTTATTTATTTATGTGTCATATGATTTATGTGTTTGATGGATGTAAAAATATGGTTAGCACACATGGATTAAATTAGGATGCTCATGGAGTGTGACTTTTGGGGTGTGCCCATGAGAGCAGAGCTGCACCCATGGTCACAGCTCTGTGACCATCGGAATGTGCCTATGGTCACACCTGCTCTCATGGGTAGCACCCATGGTCACACCCCAATTGTGACCATGGGTGCCACCCATATTTTTGCTAATTTTATTAAGCGTGTCCTTGTAATTACACATAAAACAGGATCTGGTGCAATATATGCTCCAATAAAACATAAATTATACGCCCGCAGCATTATGTTCATTTTGTTATGAATGAAGACCATAAAACATTTCGTGAAAGTTTATGTAATTTATTTATTTACTAACTTTATAACCTTGTATTATTAAAGACTTGCTTATATTGCGATGTAATTATTCACTATTTGCAATTACGGTAAACAATAATTTTGCTACCGCGATGTAATATATTTGTAACAATATATTATATTGGTTCACCAAAATATTGTAACTAACCAGAACAAGCAAATATGGGAGAAAATTAACTATGAAATCTGTTCAGATCAACCAGATTTCTATATAGGTCCTTAAATTATTATTATAAGTAGCATAACTTTGATATCCCGGAATGCTATAAAAGTTTACCTCCTCACTACCTATCCAAATTTCACTAAGTACCACAAAGTGTATATTACTCTCAACCTGACTACATTCAGCAATGAAATTATTAAAATTAGTTCTCAAACTTCTTGTGTTAGCATATATTACATTAAACACTTGGGATTTTTTGGTGTCAGAAAAAAATGTTTTTGAGTCATTTGCATCTGATTCTATCATTTTTTAAATGTATAAACAACTAAACAAATTCTTACTCTAAAAGAAAAATAATTTAGCCCAATTTAACATTCAAACCATAAATTGTAAAACACATAAAGAAAAAGAAAAATGTTTCTGTAGCCTACCATATAATGTTTACTTTAACCTGCCAACGTCGTTCATGTTAAAAATCTTAATACGCCTATCTCCTTGGCCTCTTCTGGCAAAAAAGTTGCCACCACGGCACTAAGCATACTCATAACCTATTTAATGACATTTAGTTTCTAGTTTATTCACTTTGTTTTCAGAGCATAAATGATCATTTATATAAACCTTTTGCTTACTGCAGTGAGGGTTCACCTGGTCAGCAGTCAAGGTCTTGACTTCTCTGAATTTACTCATCCAACTATCCTTCACGTCTTTCCTTAGGAATTGCACTATAAGGGCCGCAGGACGATCCTTCTTGTAGGATGGAATTCTGTGTACCGCTGTGACGAGAGGCTCGTCCACCTCGATGCCCAGCGCTGAACCTAGGTCTTTCACATTCGCGGGAACGTACTCATTCGGTGTAACAGGAATACCAATAATTTCAATGTTTTTCTTTCTAGTGTACTGTTCTAGATTGCTTAACCTATCTGCAAGTTCCCCAGTTAGTGTAGCACATTTCTCTCAAAGTCCAAAGTTTTCTTTCCGCAATGCAGCAAGTTCCTCCTTTATTCCCCTCATTAAATTATTAAATGTGACTACCTGAGCTGAGAAAAACTCTACTTAAGTATTATATTCAGTCATCTCAGAGTTTGAACTTGCTTCAATATTTGTGTTTGAAATTCTACCATTGTCTGAGTCTTTCAAGTTAGTATCTCTGGTGTACTGACAGATTTATTTGTGACATAAGATCGGCACTTCTTGCATCTATAATTACCAGAATGTGTTTTTTTGCCTTCTACATCTCCCTTAATACATTTTGCACGGAAAATCACTTTATATCCACCATCGCAAATTTTCTGACTTCCATTACATATGCATTCTTGACTACAGATGCCACAGTTAGCAGCCATACTTGGATTGAAGTATGATTGCAATTTTAAGGTTATAATCACAAAAATAAGACACCAACTCTTGTGTGACAGTGAGTTTCGGATCGATGCGCGCACAGCTGTTGACTACTCGGCAGCTGGAAATATTGGAAATATGTACCATTTCTTTTATTTTATTTTTTAAATTGTTTTCTTCGTCAATAATCGATACCTCACCAATCTTGAACTTATGGCCCATCTGCTTAGCATGTACAGCTAATGCACAGTTACTGATCTCTCTGTAGAAGTCTAACTTTTCACAGCGGCAAATTTTAAAAAATCTTTGTTATATTTGGCCTAAATGCAAGAACCAACATCACTATTGATAAATATGGTCAATAACTCTCATAATTTGGCGTTCTTTTGTCGCCCACACCAACATGTCAATACACTTGTATCGCAGACGCTAGTAAAGTTAGCACCCGCATTTTCGTTTTATAATTTTAGGCTAATTATGAACTACTTTAAACAAACATAAAAATAGGAACAGCACCCATACGTTGCAAACAAAGAAACAAATTGAAGGTGCTAACTTTCAAAACCATAGAAAAATTTCAAGCAAATAATTTTGGACTACTTTTAGATAACATCTTGTTGTAATTCTTAACAAAAAATTCCATCATTTACACCTTCCAGGAACAAAATTTTTCAAACAATATATTAAATGTAAGAAGTCGAAAAATAAACCATATGATATCGCCAGAAAATGTCTGCCGTAATTTTGAACTACTTTTAGACTACACGTTGATGTAACTTTTTAGACAAAATTCTATTCCTTTCACTCTCCAGGAACAAATGTGATATTAAAAATAAAAGGACAAAAAAATCAACATTATGAAATCGCACCAAAATGTTTGCAGTACTTGTTACTAGACTTCATTTCTTTTAGTATTATAGTTCTTTTTAACCACTAATTTCTTTTTTCTTACACAAGGATAAAAATAACATAAATTCAATAAAACTTTCTTACAAAACACAAAGGATTTAGTTCAATGTAAATTAATAATGGACTAAGTAGTAGGTTAAGCCAAATTACATATTCACTTGAGCAAAAAAACGTTATAAAAAGAAACTTTCAATACTTTTAAGACAACAGACACCCTGGAAAAACTTTTAGGAACAGTCACTTAATGGTAGAGAACACGTTGAGATATTCATTGGATTCAGTTTCAATCGCATGGTTTATTCATGAACTCGAAAATTAAAAGCAAGATTCAAACAGAAAAAATAAGCGATATTATCACAAAACCATTAGATAAATTTTGTCACCCCGTTGTATAATTCTGTCTTCATGTTTCATTTACTGTCTCTAGGAAAAATATGTTAATACCCACAAAAGTCAAAGGCTCTAATGACCATGATGTTGTTGAGTCCTAAAGCCCCATTAAAAACAGAAAAAGTCAAAATAATTTAAAAAAGCAATTCACAAATAAACAGAAAATTTACTCTTATTTTAGACTAGTTGGTTACGTAATTTTTAAACGCAAATTCTATCGTTTATTCCAGGATTGAAAATGGTAATGACGAAATCACAAGAATTAAGGTATTGAATATTTTTCTAAACTTACACATTCATTTGGACTAATTATAGGCAACGCATTTACATGTTTGTTAAAACCAAATAGCATCGTATACTCAAGTGCGAGCGGTACTGCGTTATTTTCTTTAATTGTTGTAATACAAAAATATTTATTAAATATTATTAATTGTTTTCTACATTTCCTACTTCAGCGGTACTATTATTGTCCATTGAACCAATAAAGTCACTTAACACTACCAAAGAAAAGCGGTAGAGAAAACACTAAAATATTAATAAAAATGTACTATACCTACTTTGCTTGTTATGCGTTAGGTATTGTTAACAATGCCCACACAATGCTGGAAATAAACATTATTATTTTGTCTAATGGTTTCAGGTATCGTTCACAATAACTAGGCACAGTGTACAATGTCTGATTTCCTACTATTTATACTGCATCATAATGTGTATAGATTCAGTTAACATGAAGGTCACAATTAAGGGGGCCACACTTACAATCAAGAGAAGCAGAAAACTGGAAAATCATATTTTGGACAAAAATTTGATAATATGTGCATATCGTAATTTTGGAGAAATAACATTTGAAAGCATGAATGGGAAATCAAATATTGACTTAACATCAAGTAATAAGATGACAAAACATAGGATACAAAATAGTAAAATAATCCTTGGTCTAGAAAGTGACCATTAGGGGATATATTTTGAAATTATTAGGGAAGATAATTATGGAATATATAATGAAAATTTGTGAGACATAACATATCGAATTTTTATAGAAAATTTACATAGAAACTAAATAATTCGGATAATAACTTTAAATACATGAATGTCTAACGACATGGATCGGATAACAGTGTTGGTAATTTGCAGACACCTTGGTTACGAGTATGTGGGGAGTGTAGAAGAATGAACGAGAAGAAGGATAAACCAGAAATAAGTCGGTGGAGTCCTATGTTGACTACAACGAAGACAGAAAAAAGAAGGATAGTGCTTGAAGGTAGTTGCAGCGTACAAAGGTAGACGCAGGACAATGATGAAAAACTGGGAAAGATATATTAGGAATCATTGTCAAAATTCAAAATGGAAGTAATTAGAAGCAAAACAAGACGTTGGGAAGAGTGTTTAGAAAAGAACCGCAGTAAATCATATTGGGGTATATTGTATACTCCTGGAAATATAAAATGACTCAGGAAAATTTTCTAAGTCCCGCGCGCTTGGAGATTTGGAGCCGTTAGGTTGCAACGGGGGAAAAGCTCCTCACTTTCGTTCGACCAATCGTAGGCAAACTTGAAACTGCTTGAAACTGCTTTCGTTCGACCAATCGTAGGCAAACTTGAAACTTGAAACTGCGGACCAATAGACGACTAGTACTGGCGAACATACCCCTATTAAATCGTAACAAGATAAAATGTTTTATTATGCAGCTATTAAAGAAATAGTTTGTAAATTTTTATTATCCGCATTTTGGACTTTCATAACAAAAAATATTCCGTATATTCTTAACTTCAATAAACTTTATCATTATCTATATTTAAATAATATCTCAAGATTCGTTGTCTCACACCACCTTCCTGGAGAATATAAAAGATGTTAGAGTTCCTGTAAAAAAGTTTGCGTCTTACTGTAAAATTAATATTGTTTTTATCATAGAATTTGGATATCATCGCAAGATATCGTATGTATTTTGTAAATTTCGAATTAGGAATTACTGATAAATATTCCTATAATTTCTGAACTTTATACAGTAGCGTAAAGAACTCAAAGCTCATTGGAATCAAGTGATCTGTATTGTCTACCGTAATTTCACATAGTTTGCAATTCTTTTGTACTATTCTTATATGTCAATCGGAATTCAAGAATTTTAGAAAACAATTGTACAAAATATGAATGAATAACATCAAATGTTAAATTTTTGTGATAATACTAATGTTAAACCACTTAAAGAATTAATAAATTACATCTACTAGAAGTATATTGATCCCAGATATAATTTTTTGACTGTAATCGTGGAACATATAAAACAACATGCTTAGAGAGTAATATTACAAAAAAAAAATTTTAGATATCAATAAAAGTAACTAAAACACAAATCACTTTTATTAAGATAATCAAATGAAATTGAATTGTATTAACACAGATTGACTAAGATTATCGCACAATAAAACATCGCATTTCAATAAAGATAAAGTTAAATCGCTATTGTTCCACGAAACAATCTGGATTACATTGTAAGACTTGAATCATACAAATTTGCTAGTCGAGCCGTACGTTTAAGAAATATTTAGATTTAAGCTTATATATTGAGAATTCTCTTTAGTAAAGTCAAGTCAAACAGTCTCCTTGTATCCCCCAAAGGTACCCATGGCATAAAGAAATAAAAGCATATTGGCATCAATTAAGATGTGTTGCTTGTAGATCCAAGTGTTTTACGAAGATTTTATATTATTTGCAATTATTGCTTAATAGCAAGATATGTAACAGAAATATTATATTACGAACGAACATAAATGGAAAGAAACGGATATCAAAATACTCTCACAAATTGGAAAGCACTGATTATACATAAATATATCCATAAGAGGTATTAATTTAAACACGATATTTAGACGCATTTAACTTATAAAACCCTGTTCTCTAATTGATCGTAACATTAGTGGTAGAGCTTCAGTCTCCTGAGCCACGTCTCCCATGCAGTGGTGAGGGCAAATATATTTCAAATTAGTTCATTTCACACTCAGAATTTACAAGTAAAAATATTCTTTGAAAAACATTTCGTCAATCCATAGAAATATATGCAAAATTCAGCATTTTTTGTATAGTTATTATTTGTTGAAATTATTTCTTTCATCGGCGACTGTAAGTAGAAATGTATGCAATATCTTATCTTATCAGAAGACCTCGTGTTCCTCTGTGGAGGGGGAATTCGACTTACACGAGCTTAGCAAAGTGAACCTTACGAAGTATTCTACTGCCATGTCTCATCATGAGCGCTCCGTTAGAGAAAAGGTTATTGCGTTCGTGGAAAGTGCCAATTTCAGTGCCTCGGCAGCTGGAAGGCAATATGAAGTAAGTCGAAGAACTGTTGCATGTGGGTTCGGCAGTGTCGAGAAACTATGGAGGTTGGAAGGCGTGCTGACACTAGATTGTGGCGAGTGTCTACCGAAGCCCAGGACGCCGTTTTGGTTCTGGTTTAGACTAAGGAGAATCCTTTCCGCTCTTCAGAACAGTTAAGACGCCTGTCTAATTTTCCCGGTTGCGCAAGAACTGTTAGAAACCGACTGAGAGATCATAGTCTCCGATCTTGGTGGGAAGCGACAAAGGAGGCGCTTTCCGAGGAACATAGAGTGCATATGTTAGCATTTGCCGAGGAAAACATTAATCGTTTTTGGAGAAACGTGATTTTCTCAGACGAGAGTGTTCTTTTCCTCTGCAAATGATGCATCTGTGCACGTATATCGACCTCGTGGAACTCGACATTGTCCTGAGTATGTGTGTGTGTGTGTGAGAGAGATAGAGAGAGCACAGTCTGTACGCGCATCTATAGCGTGTTGGGGCTAGATAAGTTCTCGCTGTGTAGGCGTTCTTCAAAGAATACAAAGTCGTCTTGTTGGTTATCAGTATCTCCTTATTTTGCGAGATATTATGAACCTTTCGGTGTGGCAATTGTATCCTGCTGAACTACTTTTTCAGCGTGATAATTCATCTGTGCACACGATTGGTGTGTCGGGGTATTAAGATTTCAGAATATTTAAAGTGCCTAACTATTGATTATCTAATAACAAATGATGCGTGTCCGTTTGATATTAATCCTCTCCAAAATAAATAAATAATAATGAGTAGGTAATAAAGCGGCAAACTAAACTACGAGAATAATATAAGCTTGGTAATTAGCAACATTATCAAACAATGATAAATTAAAAGACGTTTCTATGTTGCTCATTGTTTTATTGTTAGAAAGCTTTTTCGGCTGCATAGCAGCCGTCGTCAGTAACGTACACTGAAAACTATATATGTACATACAATAATTGAGTAAAAAAGTACCAAAAGAAGTGTAATTTTTGTTGTTGGCACCGATATTAAGATTTTGACTCTAAGATTTCATTTCAAAATATTTTAAGTTGGGCTGTAGGCGACTGAAGGGAATATTCCACATAATGATCAATGTTACTTTTTACTAGAATAGCACTTTTCCCTCTTGCTTTATTGTCAGGATATATTGTCTGGTATACATCGTATACACTAATTTTGAAGTGGGGTTACCTTGTAGAATGAGTCTCCGAAATTAGGAAAACATCAATATTTTTTGTATTACGAAATACTTCGATTTCATGTTTTTGTTGTACATGCCATTGGCATTCCAGGTAGCAATACGGAGGTCAGATTGCTTTATTTTCTAGAGCTCTTCGAGAATTTATATTCGAACCTATTAAGTCTCATGAATACATTGCTTATGGTTTCAGTTATATTATTAATCATTCAATTTGACGAAACAAATAAAAAACTATTCAACTTGATGATCAATTTTTTCCTTCTTAAAATATTTCCATTTAAGAGAATAATTTAACGCAATTTTCATAATTTTATTTTCGATAAAGTAGGTAAACCTTTGTAGATAGACATATGTTGTTGCAGATTTTTTTGTAGAACTTTTTGAAGCGAATAATATTACCATTCTTAATTGCCACCTATCTCTGTTTCGGCGGCGTAAATGAATATACCTCATTTGATTCCCGATTTCATCGACTTTTATGATCAAAATCATTTCCTATCTTTCTTTTCACCATTTCTTAAATGAAAGTTAGCCTATGTTCATCCTGAACATATTAACTATATCCTTACCAAATTTTTTCACGATCGATTAAGTGGTTTAGTCGTGATTAAGTAACAAACAGACAGTCTCGCTTTCGCGTTTCGCATTTATATATCAGTAGTATATGGACTGGCTGATTACCCGGCGTTGCCCGGAATTTTTCTTTGACTAATCCTCTTTCACTCAGGAAAAAATAAAATCTAAATATATTGTAAGATAAAAATACTTTTACTCACTTATTATTGAAAACATTTACTGAATCCTAATATTTTATATTCTGAAAGAAATAAAAAATATATATGTTCGTATCTATGTAAAATGTTTCTCAACAATGAATCTCTCTGAAGATTCCCATTACGCCATTGCTTCTGTAATGTTAAGGAATTACGCATTTCAACTTTAAACTGGATCCGCAAATTTTGCCATTTATAGTTCAGGTCACATAAGGATTATAAAAATTTATGACACTTTTTTCAGTCAGAAAGACAGATAAATATCATCTGGCGATTTGTAGTCAGTGAAGAAATAACTGGCGTTGTCTTCTGCTATTTCGAACGTTAGCGTCAGTTGGTGCTGACAGATGACAGAGTTAACACGATAAATAAGTAAATAAAAAATAAATAAATAAAATAAAATACCACGGTACGTGAAAATTCGATGTCAGAGTACGTTAGTTATCTGACAACAAGATGGCAGTGCTCACTGACGCCTGTGTACACTGGACTGACAGCACTAACACAGAATAACTGACAAGAAACACTGCCCAGTTATTCATATAAAATATTTTCCGGATGCTTTGAGATGGGAAAGTAAAATTATTTTTGAAAGTTTGAGATCATTATCCAACTAGAATTCAGTCATATCACCCAATCACACTGATTCCAACTTATGACTAAAAGATAAAATATTAACAACACGATTGAGTATATATTTAGAAGGTAATAAAAGAATAAGTGAATTTAGGTTAGGTCGGAGTGCGGTTGGTGTTATATTAAGATTAGTGGACATTTAAGGAAAAGGAAAGAGAGGTATTGTTTCTATATGTTTTGGGTCTTTGTGGGAGCATGAGATAGCGCCGGAGAATAATAATAAAATCCTTAAAAGAAAAACTATTGTTAAATTATTTGTAAAACATTTTTCATCCTATCAAGAAAATAGATTTATATTCATGGAAATTCAAAACAAAAATCGGATTGGCCATATATCATATGCAGAAGATTTGCTGATGAAATGCTGATTATAAAAGGGAGTAGTCAAGGGAACTCGAGGAAGAAGGACAGAGAGCATTAAATATACGTGCACCAAAAATTTCACATGAAATGAAAATCACAATATCAATCAAAAGCTCAATGTTTTGGCTTGATAAAAAATAGTAGTACTACAGTGGTTAGGTTAAAAATGATAAAAGAGTTAAAATGTGTAGACAAATTTCTTTAAGGATAGTGCTGGATGAATTTTTTTTGGGTGGGGGGAAACATTTACGGTATGTTGAAGACAAAATTTTAGAAACATTACTGTAGGACGGATATTTGCTACACTAAATTCAGTAATCAAAATATAGTTCTAATACAGATATACAAAGGTGGATTTTTGATGAGCGAAAAAATAGTTAAGTGGGAAAAATACTTTGATACGCGGTGTGCCGCAGATAACCGATATGACTTCTTCCGCGGAGACCTATCCAAGTCCTTCCTTTGTAATTTTGAATAAGAGTAGATATATTCCTAAACACTGCTTTTCCTTTCCTCAAAGAGAGCAAGTTGACGCGTGGGCGGGCAAACTGTAGTGTTAATCGCGTCCGGCCAACATGTGCTTGTATGGTCGACTTCCAGATAAGCTACTGTGTCCAGATTAGGAGAAACCGGTGCTGTGCGCGGCGTCGAGAGGAAGAAGGAACATGTTAATAAAGTGAAAATGTCGGGGAAGCGATAACTCATATGTTACGAGCCAGTTAGTCGGAGGAGAACCGCCGCATCACCTGCACTGTCCGCATTGCACAGACGCGGGCGACGACTAGACTTACCTTTTAGCGAAAGCCACCTGCTATATTGAAAATTATGTTGAATACATATTGAAATATGTGTTCTATATTGAAAATGTTCTGACAACTCACGATTCAATCAAATTTTTGTGGAAAAAGTATTTCAGGATGTTCAAATGTCCAAGAATCGTACTCGAGTAACTAAATAAAATGATTCAGTATTAGTGTATTAATAAATTAGTTATAAATGTTCTTGCATTTCTTTATAACACTGGATTCAGAGTAATTATTAGGACACAGCTTGTACTGTACGTACTTATGAGATCCGCGAAACAATGTCATCAACAGAAGAATGAAGAATCTCCTGAAATGTATATTTACGAAATAAAAGTAATATTTATTTAATTTTCATACCTTTTCTTAAAAGGCCAGGTATGTCATTATCGTGTATCGATTTTTGCATTTGAAAAGATGTGGAAAACATTGAGTATAAAGGAAAAGAAACGAAGCCGGTTTTAGTTGAAAAAGTTACCGATATTTCAAGTTGAACTTCTATATTAAAGTAATTACAATTATAACAAAAGCTAAATTTGATTCAGTTACCGTATAGTTGTTCTCTCCCGTAAACTGAAAAAATCTTCTTTTTTTCGTTTTAAGGGAAGACGTAGCTCTGTCGAGAACACTTCGTGAACATATACCAGACCCAACTGGAATAAAGAACATTCACACACTTAACTTTAACTTGAAGGGTTTAAATTAACAATCTTTCAAATTATCTTTCAAAATTAGTTTAAGAACTGACTTTGATTCCTTTAAGTTAAAATATGCTGTTTAAAAAAATCAAAACATATTAAGTTATTAAATTGAGCGATTTTATTTTTTCTACCCTATTTATTTTCAATTACACATTATTTGCAACGATTAGACTCTCACTGTCGGCCTTCATCAGGCAACTACTGATAAAAAATTTATGTTACGGTCTAAGATGACGGAAATGAGACAAAGAGATATCTCATTTCACAGAATATGTAGTAACATGGATCTGGTACAAAATCAAAAATAAGACACAGAAAATATATTATGTCACAGAATATTTACAATATAAACATGAAGTCATGAAGTAATAACTACAGGAGGGCACGGAGACTAGAGAGAAGGAGTCCGATCATGAAGTAAAATAACAACAGGAGGTGAAACTCGGCCAGTTGCGCGACTCCACCTCGAGGGGCACTGATGTCGTTTTATCCCTAGTAACGTGTTGGGGGAGTTCTTCTAACTACTTTTCTATTAGTTATAGTATGTCTTCGACAGAGAGATTTACTGTTGCAGTAAGTAGTGTTACCTGTTCTATCCTCAATATCATCAAAGAAATTCACCAAAATTTTTGAAGTTCTTGTGCAGATAAATGAAACGGCGTGACGTAATCACGATCTACTTCAGCCGTTTCATTGTTTTATGTTTTTATATTTAATGTTTTAGCGTCAGTTTATTAATATATTTAACCATTTTTTAAATCAGTTTGTTTTTTATTTTCTCATATACGCAGTATGTAGAAAGTATTGTAATCGTTAAAAAATTCGAAAACGAGATTTTTTCGGAAATATCCGTTTTTAAGACCCCTCATTCCGAAAAAGTGGTTTTTGGCTGGACGTCGGTTCGGTCCGTCCGTCCGTCTGTGCGCAGCACTCTTGACCGAATGGTAATTTTTTTTTTTTCGTATTTTCGGTAGAATTTACTCCTGATATATGCACGTGCTTTCAATTTTCTTTTTACTTGAACACAAAGGGCACTTCCCATGAAGGTCAAATTTCATTTTTTGATATTTTTCAAAAACTGGTCCAACGATTTTGCTTAAATTTTCTATACGTCAAGTTCAATTAGTATGCATTGCATTCGCATAAGGGGCAATTCTCTTGAAAGTTTGGCAGAAAAATAATATCTGTCTGCTACATTTACGCATTTGTTACTATTTCAAGAATCTTGAATATTATTTAACATCGATGAAGCACAGGTAGAGTAATATGTCTACATGTTTAAGGCTCGTAGTTTTAAGTTTCTTAATGGTGGGAATCCTAAGAGAATATGTTTGTATATGTGTCATTTTTCTATGTTACTTTGAAAAGGAGAACAGAGGAATGTCTGCATCTTATGTTTCTCTTGGTTTCGTGAAGCTCTCACCCACGCGACCTCTACGCACTTGTCGGAACCTCACATCTGGTGACGCTGCATCATTTGGCTGCGTAAGCTTACGTATAAGAAGTTTCCATTCCCCCTTTTGCCATGCTTTCTTGTTAATTGGTGCATGCTGTGTCTCACATTTAATGTTTCTGTAAATTATTTGATGCGTGAGGATGTTAGTTAATATTATTTCTAATCTTTTGAAGAATTTTCTTGGTTACATGTTTTTTTGAAGGTATTGTTTGATAAATCTTTTTGTTTTATTTTTCAAAATTTTTTATTTCAATGATTTATGGTAGTTTAAATCGTTAAAAATATAATTGGTCAGAATATATTTTAACACATACAGAATTCTTTGACGAAATAGATAAGGATTGTTACGAAATATTACGAAGTAAAACAAACAAACAGTATCACCTATTTAACCGAAATGGTTAATAGATACGATTAGTGTTTATTAATATAATTTTGAAATTTCAAATTGCAAAAAATTAACTCTCATTTCTAATTAAATTTTATAAGAATATTTATGGTCCGCTGACTTTGTTCTCGAGTTAATAATATCCTATTTATCTTTATATTTATTAATAAATATATCTTTTGGAATATAATCTAAATCTTGCTGGTCTCATCTCCCAAAAAAACGAAAAAACAGAATTTGTATATTAGAGGTTCTTTTATATAAATGCTAGTAAAACATTTCTTTAATAAACTTTTTAAATTGGGTAAAATGGAGACGATCAAAATATAGAGTAACATATGAAAATCATCCCTTTCTTCATTGAATGCTTTAATGCCGCTCTCTAGTCCAGACTGAGAAACGTATAAGACCATTTTTGGATCAAATTTTAACCAACGAAAATGTAATGCATTTGGGTGTTTTTTGAAATAACAACCGCGAAAATCCCTGACATAGTATTTTGGAAAATTAATTTTGAAAAAAAGTAGCATTTTCCGTTTTTGAACCCCAAAATGGTCTTTGTTTGACAAAATTCATCTCAGAACGTACCTTCATGTGACGCGTATCTTAGATAATTTTGACTGCGACGCTAGCGGAAAGAGGTGGATTTGCTCAAGAGACCGAGCACTTCCGCAGATTTGGAACACACATTTGTGCCTTCCCCTTCATCATTCCGTCCCAGCCGAAACTTCTGTAATTCGCCTCAAGTGCCTCAGAGAGAGAAGCTACGAGGCTGCCTTCCGACCGGAAGATGTCAACACTTTCCGGGAGAGAGTTATGGAGTGTCTCACGAAGATGTAAATGAGTACTGGCAAAGGAAACGTGGAACGGCGAAGATGGGAAGAGAGGTGAACCAACACCACTTTTCAAGGTGCAGAAATGAATTTCATTTCAATTATCATTTCCTATATAAATGCTCTAATCAAGTCAGATCGTAAAAACTTCTCCCAAGCAAACTGATTTCAGTCTGTTGGATTATTTCATATACATACACAGCTATGTTTATAAATGTTAAAGAATGTTTATGACTATAACAAATGTTTTTCATAAACTATTTTTATGAAACAATTTTTTAAACGTAGAAGAATTTTTTTAAAGTGAATATTCAAGTCTATTCATAATTTTTCCAACGTGACAAAGGGAACTTCTATAGCATATTCTCGCAGGTAGACTAAGTTTACAAAATATATGGGGTATAAACATCTCGCATTTTCACCTAATATTTTAAGTTATATTTCAGTATGGGAATATCTTGAACAAGGAATTACAAATAACAAGGAATAATAATTAGTATAATTTCAGTCAAAGCAGGTCGTTCGTATCAGAACGTTTTTATTGAGTATAATAGCAAACATGCTAACTACTTTTTCTGAAGTTAGCTCTGAAGATTGCAAAATTATTTTTCGTTAAAATATCATATAAATACAATTAAGTGACATTACAGTGGCTTACTGGTGACTTTTCAGATCTTGATTGACATAATCAGTTGAACATAGATATCTTCCAATATGAAATCGTTAATATTCCACAAAAGTAATCAGGAATTAGCAGGGGTACTTAGTGAAATTCGATACATAATAAAATAGGTACTGCATTTGGAAACTAGTTCGATCTTTTCTAAAAATTGATGTTAAAATCTTCATAACTTTTAATTTTTTGGATCTTAAGAGCTCCAATTACATAAGTGGAGATGCTAAAAAAGTTTCTACTTTTTACAACTACCTACCTTTGCGAACAAGGATTTAGGATTTTATGATAGTAAAACAAAACAAAAAGATTGACCCTCACAGACATTATTAAATTGATCGGATATCAAAATTTTCCATCTTCGATGTGAATTTTTCAAATTGTATCATAGATTGTATCAAAAATGAAACAACTACATTTCTCAAAAATCCGTGAAGTGAAAGAAAATTTCCAAAAAAATCCTATCGTTTCATAATTGGGATATTGATTTCTAGAATAGATTTTTATATTATAATGATATTATTCTTATAAACAAATTCATTAAAACCTTTGAACTGAAATAATCATGATTTATCCAGGGTGAATCATGGGGGGAGGGGAGGGTATTATCGATGTAAATAAATATTTGTTAGTAAAATAGGTAAAAACGTTTGCCTGCATTACGCAGTGAATTGCAAAAATATATTAACACTCTCTATAAAATTTACTCTATAAAATCGGTGGCTGTTGTTGAACTTTAGTCTTATTTCCTTCAAACAATTCTCCCGCTTAATAAAATCATTGATGAAATTATTCTTTTATCCCTAATTTGTAATCCATTATTTATATGAACGAAATGAAATTTTCCTTCACGTAGACGTGTACTATGGAATGAAAATGCAGAGAGACTTTAATATACTGCAAGCCATCGTACTCTTACCGAATAGTAAACATGATTCTCCGTCTCGTTATTCACCTTTCTTCCCCATCGTTCTGCGAGACGACGAGTGAGAGAGAGAGCGTTACGTGCTTCCGCAATTTGCAGAAGACAGACGCACAGAGGTCAATAGAACATTAAAATGACCGGCGGGCGCTATTTCCGTGCGCCAACGGACGGCCACGCCGCTTTATTTACAAAAGAGCCGCGTGTAGTCTCACAGGCGCCTGTGTCACAGCGCGGCGGGTAGCGTGGTGCGGAAGCAGCACTCTGAAGGCGACCAGCAATGGAGGTGGAGTGATTGAACAAATCTGGAAATTGATACAATTTTGGTTATATAGGAACAAATTTAAATAGAAGACGAGATTCATCATTTTTGATACCGAATTATTTAAATTTAAATAACGAAGAAAAAATTCCTCCGGGATCAGTTTTAAAGTTAGACTAATCACTGTACTATATTTGTTTGGAGGCGCTTAGTGGTCTGGTTCACTGGATTTATAATTTCATTCCCATTTCGCCTACCAGTACATATTGAACAAAAGTAGACGAATAAAAGGATCCTCAGATTCTGAGATGTTTCTTAAAAATGTTGACTCAGTATACGGCGTAGATGATATGGTCAAATATTAATTAAACTTTTTCCAAGATATAACAGGTATACTTTACTTATTACCCCGAATAATTCAGTACACACATTTCCTCATTAACTAGTTTTAGTTAAATACAGACGGACGTTTATCCTGTCGTCATGAAAAACTGAGAAGCATGTTTATTATACAGATTTGTGTGTGTGTGATACACTATTATGATTAAAAACCAAGGTTGCCGAAAATATTTAAACTAAACGTACAGAGTGGTAGCTGAAATTGCATGAATATTCATTACATTGTTATCATCGTGTACGTTTCGACTTCCTCTATTTTAGACGTCGATAATATTTTAGAAGCATTTAGAACTTTTGATATTCGTTGACACTACACAACACGCGTAGATTTTATGGTGTCACATATTTACGAAAAGCTGAACTTATATTTACATCTTATCCGAAACAATTAAATTGTACATATCATGACTTCGTAATTATACCTTAATACCATAAATATTAAATTATTAGAGCAATATTGTTTTATTTGCATGAAAACTACTTTCAATAATCATGCAAACATACGAATTAAAACTAATATTATCACCACTGCAAGTACACCAGATATATACAAAATTTTAAAGAAATTACAGTTGCTACTTTTGCAGATGATACATCAATGCTGACAATAGGAACAGGCAGTAATGAATCGACTGAAAAACTGCAGTTAGCTGTAGATCAAGTAAACTCTTGGGCTAAGAAGAGGCGGATTAAGCTAAATGAGTCAAAATCCACTCATAATGATTTTACCAACAAAAAGATAACACATTTCCCGATGACCATAAATTCGCAAGTTATATCCTAAGCTAATACGGCGAAATATCTAGGGATGTCACTTGATACCAAACTCCGCTGGAAAGAACACGTGAAAAAGAAAAGAACTCAATATAACATACATCAAAATGTACTGGCTTATTGGAAGAAACTCCAAGCTATAA
The DNA here is from genome assembly GCA_002313205.1 of Laupala kohalensis. Classification (NCBI taxonomy): domain Eukaryota; kingdom Metazoa; phylum Arthropoda; class Insecta; order Orthoptera; family Trigonidiidae; genus Laupala; species Laupala kohalensis. The sequence goes on from NNCF01129955.1 coordinate 1,027,576, forward strand.
GTGTACAATATGATCTTATTATACAAACAAATCCCAAGGCCAATATGGGATACAATTATGAGGTTGTACCAAGAAATCTAATGTTCACATTATTCAACGCTTCCAGAACAAAGTACTACGTGCCATCGTCAATGCTCCGTGGTACATCAGAAATGATGATTTACACCGCGATCTTGGAATAACTACTGTTCAAGAAGAAATTCGTAAACATGCACAGAAGCATGAAGAACGTTTAAATGAACACGTGAATAGTGAAGTAACAAAATTTAGTGCATAAGTGACTGAAGTGTTTTGTTGTGCAGAGTCCATTGCTGAATGGACATCTGATAAAACAACCTATTTTATAAGGACAAATTACTAGATAATCTTTATAAGGATTAGTTGTAATAAATGTAATAAAAAACAAAGAAAAAAATCACTGCAAGTTACGAAATAAAAAGAAATATAAAACAGAAAAACTTAGGTAATTTATATTTAAATCACTTGAAGTGGACTGTACCAGTCGGTTATCTCTTCTCACATCAACCCAGGTAGACAGATGAAATTAAAGGTGATAATTTTTCACAAAATAATGAGAATTACGCACAAATTTACATTTGCGAAATACGAATATAGTGTGTTTAAAGACGAAATAATTTTCTTCCCGATTCCCGAGACTTCTTAGTTACCCGATGGTTTAAAACGAATGAATGATCAGAAGCCTGCGGAGGTGTTCCATTTTATTCCGAAGGGCAACAGACACATTACAATGTACACAGAGCACTGCCGCTTATTTTAAGATTTAACCGGTTTCTAGACGAGACCGCCGCGTCACAGCCACTCAGCCGGCCACCCGCCTAGCGCGCCTAGCCAAGCCCACGCCATGATGAGCAGCTTACTCAAGAGAGAGATATTAAAATCTCACTCCACAATATGACTGGATACCTCTCAATTTTTTTATTTATTACAAAATATTGCCCCGTCCCTAACGTCATTACAAAGCTTTGATATCAATTAACTTTCTTGTAACGTAAATTTACAAAAAATGAAAAAACCTTATTGTGTCAATCTCCATATTTTTAATGAAAAGTCAGTGTGTTTTTTGGCATTCATTTTATCCCTCTCAAAAATACAAGAAAAATTAACTCTAAAATTTCAACACGATATTATTTTAGCACAATTTGTTTTGTTTCTGGTATCACGAATGCTACTATTGCTACGAGACTGTGAGTACAGGAGGCGAGTTATGTAAAGAAACCCGTGGTAAGTGCTCAGTAGCAAGATTCAATTGTGCGCATGCGTGAGTATCGCCCATACCTCGCTTACCATAAGAGTTCATACAGTAAGAGGCATAGAGAGGGGGTAGGGCTTTCCCCCTCCACAGTCAACAATCTGAACGAAGAGTTTCTTCACTCACCTCACCTCCTGTAAGTGAATATATGTATATATTTATTTATTTTGTACAGTATCCCCTGTACCCAATATAGTCATTCCAGGGGTTTTACATCTTCCGATTTTCCTCATTACTTTCTCTATTCTTCATTATTTTACCGGCTCCATCACTAGATAATTACTACTAGCACCACTACTCCACCACTAGCATCAATAAAATTATAATTTCACAATTTTCTCTTAGCTTCTTATAAGTATAAATTCATCAAATTTAGTATAAAATACATCAAAAAATTCAAACTTATCCCTCCGGTCCATCAATGTAGGAGAAACCGAAATGGGTAGGCACAACGATAAGTTCAAACAACGTTAACACCTCTGCAACTGTATGCACTACAGCACCTTTTCGCGTCATTTTACTCCCACACTAACATGTCAGTACAGCTCGGGAACCTGGCGAGAGGTTATGGTGTTATAGCTTTAGAACTTCATAATTCCAAAGTAAGCTTTTAACAGATTTTTATGACATTTATTTACAAGTAAAATAACTTATATTCTTCTGTGAGTTTTACCTCATTGTAGTAACATAAGTAAAGATTCATGTTGTAAGTATTGCTTTACATGAATGACAGATTATGATAAATGTAGGAAAAGAGAGAAAAGAAAATGAGTTATTAGTTATTGTACCGACAAGGGAGGAGAAAGAAAATTGGATGAATTGGTCTGATGTTGACAGATTGATGTTCATTACAAGTAGTAAAAGATTTTGTCATTATTTATTGATGCAAAAGGCCTTTTCGGCCGCATGTCGGCCATCTTCAATGCTACAAAAACATTTACAAAATATAAATTGAAACATTCTAAAAAAATCTACCCCCTTCTTCTTTCAAAAGTTAATAATTTTCAATATAATATGAAATAATAACAGGAAATGAGAAAGCTGGCATACCTGGTTCCTTCTGCAAACGGTGGCTGAAAGAACCGTTGTCTCATGAAGGGTCGGATTATATCGGGAAGTTTCAGGAATTCCATCCTTTCCATTTCAACGTCACGGGTTTCAGTTGTTTGATGGCTAATTTTAGCAGTGGGAGGAAATATCTGGAATTTGATGATTGAGTATGAAAATGTTGGAATTAAGTGAATTGTGAATATGAATGTTTTCTAATTTAAGTTCTTTCTTGTAATTATTTTCTATTTCTAAAATTTGGAAATTATTGACTTTGTGGAATGTGTAATTGTTTTCTATAAGATGTGTGGCGAAATGCGAATGTCCGGTGAGGTGTTTGAAAGCGTGAATGTGCTCATGTAGTCTTTTAACAAAACTGCGTCGTTTGTCCCACGTACATCGCGTTGCACTCACCGCATGTGAGCGCGTACTCTCCACTTAATTGCGAGAGGGGTGTAGGGTCTTTTGCGTGGGAGAAAATGTGTCTCAGGGACTTAGGAGTATGCTAGCTTTCTCATTTCCTGTTATTATTTCATATTATATTGAAAATTATTAACTATTCAAAGAACGAGAGGCAGGTTATTTTTAGAATGATTCAATTTATTTTTATTTTGTAATTTATATTTTCATATAATATTGAAAATTATTAACTTTTCGAAGATGAGGGGGTAGATTGTTAATAGAATGATTCAATTTATATTTTGTAAAAAAAAATGCACTGAAGACCTTTCGTATCAATAAATAATGGAGAAAGAAAAGTTACAGAAAGAGGTCAAATTATCACGAAAATAATTAAAGAGGTAATGATGTTAAACTCACGTGTGAGAATAATTGGAATGGAGAAATGTATGAAGTAAAAGGAGAAAATATCAGCAATATCAACGTAATTAGAGTCCTAAAAACATTCTGAGAGAACACGATAACTTCTTAGTTCCCTACATACTCTTCCTTCATTCATAAATTGTCCATATGATTTACCATCCAGTCCCATGATCCAATTTGCTTTTGATTTTCTATCCTGCCTATATTCATTCTTGCAATCTCTCAAGAACGTATCCTTTAGAAATTTGATGACGACAAACAAACAGTCAGAAGCTTTCGAACTCGTGACGCTTAGCGGAGGGTGAGGATAGATCAATATACTAACCAGATGCAATGATGACAGGGGTGAATGTATTTTGATCAAGATGTCACATGACGTGGAACTAAAAAAGGATTGGTCGAAAGAATGTGTGACCAAGAAATCGAAGCCAATTAGAAAGGATAATGTGAAATTAAGTAGGGCTTGACAAGAAGTACTGATTGACCAAGAAATGATGCCGTACGTCAAAGGCTTGGCTAGCTCCAGTCGTGTAGGAGTAGCGGAGAGTAAACGGGATATAATAAAAATTCGTGTTGATTTGGTAGTATATCATCATGATCATCATCATTATTATCATCATAAAACTAGTGAGAAAGCTAAATGATGGAACATACTATTAAAGCTTAATCATATGCAACTGCTGGATGATCTGCTTAACTGTTCGAGTGAGATTGTTCTTTAGTGAACGCTGTTACGTAATTGATAATTACGATTAGAGAACTGGTCAATAAATGATTGTGTGGACAATGCTCGGTACACGGTGCACTCATTAGACGCTTTGGGTAATAATTAGGGAGATGGACATTGACGAGACATCTAAGACTAGTAAGTCCATGGCGCAGACATCAATGAACTATGTCTGATGGCTGCCGCTCATTCATTCCCGCACACCATTGGTCGGCGAACGTCATCACCACTCTTACGTCCACTGACATCCCATGACTGTGACACTTTGAAGTACGTGAAAAGTGTTTTACTTTAGTGATGAATCTTTGTAAATAAAAACCAGAAAGCACTTTGTATCAATTGTAAACGAAAGGGATAAAATGATAGCCTTAAGGTGACAGATAATGCAAATCTGGAATATGTAGCAGCAAAGAATATACTCTTTCAGGAGACAGATTATGGAGCTTAAAATACGACAGCAGAATACACAGAGATCAATTATAGCATTTCGAGAAGAAATCAAATACATGGAGGAACACTACATAGATATAGCAAGAGAGTTACCATGTAAACGGCAAAAGTTGCCACAACAAACTAACGGTTCAAGTAATTAAAAAGGAAGATGGTTGGGCAACTTTGGAAGTGATAAACAATGAACGTGAGGTTTTATAACTACAGGAGTATTGTACGAAGTATGTCATAACATGTTTTGTACGACAAAGGCAGACAGATATAATACTTGGAGATTGGCTAACCTGCTCCTGGCGTTAGCTGCGGTCGTTAATGAGCTCTCTCTATTTTTCAATTTAATATTTATTAAATATTTTATTTTTTCCAGTATTTGTGATTCAGTAGTTGTATTTAGATCCTAACTTTCATTGTAGTGTAAAATTCTTTGTTCTGTGATTGTTAAGTGAAAAAACACTAAAAACATTTCCTAAGGTTTTCAAACCAAACGAACCGAATATAATTTCATATTAATTTCATTCAAGTGCTTCATTCAAAGGTGTGATAAAGTTCACGTAAGTACAAACGGATTCATAAATTTAACTTCTTGGTGCATTAAAATTATTTTGGTGTATTTAGATTTTCTGGTGCGTATAATATTACATAATTATTAACTTATAAATAACATACACTATTCTTGCGCTGCTCAAGTTTCGTCGCCAAAAATAGAATTATTCCAATATTTTCCGATTTGTCTTCGTGATTCTTTTTGTAGTTATTCATTACACTCCAACATAATATTGCCTTAGTTATTGTCGAATTAATTTATTTGCAGTTGTCGTCCTAAATTAGTATTTCTATCATTTTAGTTGTCGGTTTGTTTATTTACTTATTTAAACCCTTACCCAATGTTGCACTCAAGTTTTAGTCGTCATAATTTCATAGAATTATTACATCATTTTATAATTCGTTTTTTTTATTCTTTCGTATTTATTTACATTTTAATATAATAAAGAATAGTTATTGTCGAATTAATTAATCTCCAGATGTTCTCCTAAACAATTTAACACAATATAGAGTAGTTGTTGTCGAATTAATTAATCTCCAGTGGTTGCCCAAAATAATTATTTCAATCATTTTTGTCGTTTGTTTGTATATTTAATTTATTTAATATCTCATTTGTAACTTCCGTAGTACACCATATATTATATTACTAATATACTTCATTCAGTGTTAGTTGTCAGTTTTCGTATATTCTCATTTGCTTTTGTCGTTAAGTTGCTAACGAACTCACAACAATGAACACGATCACATTCCTCAACTCATTCAAAGCTGATCATCCGTAGGCGTACAAGAACTTGTACATTATATTGACACACGGATCAGTGCGCTGGAAGAGGTCAATAAGAAAACGATCGGCGGTTGGACTACAGAAAGGAATTCTCGCCGTCCCTCCAACTGCTATCACCCGGTTAGACCAACGACACATGCACCACCCCAACTCTTCACTCACAATAGGTTTAGTGTGTTAGATGACATGTCCCAGTTTCCCCCCTTACCTACTCGTTTCATCCCCTCCAGACCAGTACACAGACCTGTTAAAACATAACGCACTGGTAAGCACAGCGACCCAAAACCACGTAAGGCAGTGCCACCCAGAGATGAAATCAACACTTCCACGCAGAAATCAAACATGCTCATTTTAGCTGATTCGTACGGTCGTCATATGTCCTCCACTTTGCGTGGATTGCTTCCTAGCCAGTCCTCAGCCGCCGGTTTCTTTAAACCAAAAGCTCGTTTGTCTGAAGTTATTCAAGAACTGGACACCTACACTAAAAAACTAACAGAGAGGGGCACGGTAATCATCATAGGTGGGCAGAACGATATTAACTTGGGTGGTCATTTCAACGCGACTAAACATCTACAAAAACCGAAAATGACCTCTCAGCACACTAACATAGTACTCTCTAACCTGCCTTCAAGCATCAACGTTCCACAAATAAACCACGAAATTAACCTGGCAAACATATCCCTAAAACATCACCTGGCTGACACAAAAATAACATTTTTTGATTTGCAACCATACCTGACTGCCAAGGACTTTACCCAGCACGGTTTACATCTGAGACCGTCTGGGAAGCATCACTTCGTTTCTCTCCTAGCTTCAAATCTGACCTCACATCATTCACCTGCCCCTTTACCCACTCTTCCACTTCCTATCTCATCTCCTCCTCCATCATCTCCCTCTGCTCCTACCTAATCACCATCTCCCCCTATCTCTACATTCATTTCTTCTCCTGTCCCCGTTCTTTCACCTACTGCTTCCTCATCGCCCACGTCATCATATATTACTCCATCCACAACTCCTACCGATACTACGATAAACGAACCGACTCGCCTCTCCGGTTCATCTCAAACATCGCTAGATCAAATTATCGTCAACAATGGAATCTCGTATCTCTCTTAAGTGTTTATCGCCGGATACAGCGATCCCCTTGATCAAGTATTGACTATTAATAATAAACTAAAACCACTTAAAATCCTTAACAAATTTTCAAGAAAATTTTATGACACAAATCAATCCATATTTATAAATTATTTGCGTGAAGAAACATGGAAAGATGTTTACAATTGCCAAAGCACGGACGACATTTCAATGTATTTATCTCAATATTCCTAAAAAATTAAAACTCTAGTTTTCCCATAGAACGCAAGTTAATTAACACAAAGAAAAACAATAAATGGATCACCCAAGGGATAAGGATTTCTTCAAAAAACAAACGTCGTTTATATTATCTTTCAAAACGCTATAACCAACCACCCGAATTCCATAATTATTTTCGTAAATATAAGACTATTCTTTGAAAAGTAGTCTATGCAGCTAAAGTAATGGAAAACGACAGACATATACTAAAATCGAACAACCGGATGAAAGCCATGTGGAATATTGTTAAAAATTACACGTCAACTTCTGAAAATCGCGAAGAAAATGTTTCTTTACGAAACGATGGCAAAATCGTAACAAATCCTCAGGACATCGCAAATTTGTTTAATTCTCACTTCTCAGAAGTTGGTAAAATAACGAACTCAATATATCCAAATCAATGTCCTCCAATTATATCCACCCACGTACCCAATTCTATGTTCACTTCCGAAACTAACGCCAGTGAAGTCATGAGAATCATCAGATCATTAAAAAACAAATTTTCAACTGGCGTAGAGGATATACCTGAGTTTATTGTTAAATTTTCGTCTCATGCTATATTAAATCCACTCATAAATATTTTTAATAGTTCTTTATCGGAAGGGGNTAAATATTTAAGAGAGCTAAAGTGAAACTTTTATACAAGAAAGGAAACAAACTTAATATTGGAAATTATCGACCAATATCTATACTACCCACTTTCTCAAAGATCCTAGAAAAAATATTCTATAAGCGTCTTCTAGATTTTTTATCAAAAAATAACATTCTCTCTGACGATCAACA
>NNCF01129955.1:1035366-1057844 GCA_002313205.1 Laupala kohalensis
TCTCTGACGATCAACACGGTTTTAGGAAATCCTTTTCCACTACAAGCGCCATATTTTCCTTCTTAAAAGATGTTACCACATCTCTCGACCGTGAATAAAATCCTCATGGTCTTTTTCTTGACTTATCCAAAGCATTCGATGTCATCGATCACGGAATTCTCCTTTCCAAATTGCACTCTTTAGGCACTTCCACATCAATGGCTAACTTCTTATTTAAAAGATCGATATCAACAGGTACAAATATCCTATACTAAAAATAAAATACTTCAGCGTTGTCTTTCAGAAACAAAGCCACTTACTTGCGGAGTTCCCCAAGGATCAATTCTCGGTTCTATTCTCTTTTTATTGTATGTGAACGACATGTCATCATCCACATCAGATTGCAAAATGGTTCTTTTTGCTGATGACACTAGTTTACTATGTAAACACGCCAATGCTCAAAAAGTTTTGTCTAACCTTTCGACTTGGTTCCATGCAAATCGTCTCATTGTAAACACTGACAAAACAGTGTCTATGTCATTTCACAATAGTATCACAAAATCTTTACCCCAGGTTTCTCTTTCTTTAAACGGAACACAATTAAAAACTGTTACAAATACAAAATTCTTAGGTCTCCATATTCAAGACAACCTCAAATGGAATTGTCACATTGACAATCTTAATTCCCAATTAAGCAAATTGTGTTACGCATTCCGAATCTTAGTTAACGCAGTTAGTCCACGTATTTCCCGTTGCGTATATTTTGCAAACGTTTACTCCCATTTACGTTACGGCATTACCTTCTGGGGTAATTCCGGTCAGAGTATTCAAACTTTCAGAATTCAGAAGAGGATAGTTCGGATAATTTGCAAATCTCAACCCCGAAACTCTTGTAAACTTTTATTCAACGACTTAAATACCTTAACACTTCCCTGCATTTAAATTTATGAAACGGTCGTGTTTGTTAAGACCGAATTACTTAAGCACCACCCTTGCTTTATACGAAACAGTCTCGTTCACGAACACAATACTCGCAATAGCAATAATATTCATCGTCCTAGAGTGTCAACCACTCTTTGCCAGAAAGGACCTTATCATTCGGGAATCGTTCTATATAATTCCCTACTCAAGAATATAAAAAATATTATGAAATTTAAACTCTTCAAATTCGCGGTTTAACTACCTCCTTCACCAGTGCTTCTACACCGTAAAAGAATATATTGATTTTAATAAAAGTTAAATCGTCTTGTACTTTATCACACCATTGCTGTAGTACTTTTTATATAACTTACATCAATTTAGAAAAATTATTTCTTGCATGATTGTGTTGTCCTATGGCTCATATTAATTTAGTTTTATGTGTACTGAACTTTGGCACGGTTGTGTATATTAATTCTGTAGCCCCATCCTGGCCCGGGTTTTTCTCCGTTTTTCCTTTGGGTAGAGGCGGTTTTTTTATACAGGTTCTCTAGGCTTTGTCTAGGGGCGTGTTTATTGTAACAATAAATCGTGAATTAGTGGTTTTTCAACTCTTATGATTTTTAAACACTATACTCAGAATAATCTATAGTTCGATAATAACTTGTACATGTAAATTTACAAACATATTTGCNNGACAATAAATTTAAAATTTAAATTCAAAAACTTAAGTACGACTGTTTCTGAGGAGATTTTAACAAACAATTTATTCGATACGTAGTTGGAAAATTTACCAAGTATTTGTATTTTATTTATCGTACTTTATAAAATTTTGTGAAACGCCAGAAAAGAGAACCGTTCCTGGTTCACGCTGGGTGATATCAGCTAGAAATAAATAAATATGAAAAAGATATATCTTCCTCATAACTAGTTGCAATCAGCAGACGAGAAAAAGACTTGTTTTTTAGTTTTTGTATTTAGTAGAAGAAAAATTTCTCGAGTTGCACAAGTTCGGTCCAATATTGGTGAAAACTTTTATAAATTTAAAAGCTGACCTACAGTAATCCTACAATATACTTCACGATTTCAGCAACCTTACTCTCATACTCTGTAAAACAAGCATTCTCAACCCCTTCTCAGACTGTGAGCACCACCTTCATGTGATACCAAATACCGAGCGCCATGAAAAATAAATACATTTATTTTACTTTTATTGTCAGAAATTAATTATTAATAGTTTTTTGTCATCAACGCATCGCATACAAAACACATATATTATGCCAAGGCGCAAATCTACCAACTCGACCATAGGAAGACAAAATTACTAACATTCGTATAATTTCAGTAAAATTTCTTCCTTTATTTCAGCTGCAATGATGTTAACACTCTTAACAACCATACAACTAATAAGAAGCACATTTTTGCAGTATTTTAAGAAGTCTATTCCTTTCAGGTAAACTCTCCTCCCAATAATCAATACAGAAATCATACACTCCTTCACAACCTCCTCACTAGAAAGTAACATTCCATGCTTAGTAACTTTTTTGAGTCACTGACACAAGCGTCAGTTAAGAACTTGGTGACGTCATTGGTAGACAAGACTCCTTTTTGCTGAAGTTTGAGCTGTGATTTTAAAGAGTTCATTGAAAGAATTATTGTGTCTCTTGATCCTTTAATCCAATAAAACGGTACATTTTACCTGCTTCGAATCGGGTAGTTCTAATTTTTTGATATGTTGTATTTAGTAGATGGTTAGTGATTAATCCAAGATTTCAACCTCGACAAACCTCCGAATCATTGTGAAATACTTGAAAAAGCGTAAAATTTTCAATTTTTTTTTCAGATTACGTCAATCTTGACTCCGTAAGATCAATTTTACGGTAAATATGGCTGTACTCTTATAAAGTAAACTAAATTTGCAACAAAAAGAGACCAAATTGTTTACTGCAGACCGAATACAGATATTACCCAAACAACAATATAATTTAAAATACGAAAACAAAATCAAAGACACTACTACACCGGTTTAGAAATATGCACAAGAAAATGAAATACTTAAAACAGCTTCCCAGAGTCACGTACCTCCAGCAGACGTCCAAGTTATCAGATTACAGGGCGTAAACAATCTCAAACTGTAAAGCACGACTCATAGCCACTTGATTAATTAAGACGAGGAGCTGTGCAATAAATACAGCGTAGCACCAATCACAAACACTTTACGAACACTCACGCAGTAGCTCAGTAATGATGAATCGAAATTAGTAGTGGAAACACATGTATTGTTCACAGTAGTGGGGCAATCTATGACAAGGCACATCAATCCCCATCAGCCAGCTAAGGAACTTAAGCAATATGAACGCATGGTCATGGACGCGTAAACTTCAACGCCGAATGCTCGATATGCCAGTCCTCTATCGACCACGAGCCGTCGGGAAACAGACTTGTGTCTCGTAGAGTGCCCACGATGAGCGTCAACACCGCGCACAACTGATCTCGATGGTCTAATCACAAAGAACTCATCCCTTGCTCTCCATATCCTCCTATCTGATCCTGCTTCTATCTTGAAATCTAATGAACCCCACTATACTCAACCCTCTCTCCTATTTACGTTCTCCAAGTTACCGCCGTTTCGAGAATATTCTTGTGCCTGTTTCTCGTGGCATGTGAAGTTAATAAATCAAAAGAATAATAATTAAATAATGTATATTTAGTACAATGTTGACAAAAGCAATAATATTAACGAAAGTTTCTTTTGGGAATATTGTTTCCAGTCATAAAACATATTAATACGAGAGTTAAGTACAATATAGATATAACGTTGTTAGAACTCAAATAATTCGTGTAATGTCACCCACAAAATATCACGTCTGTCAATATATAATGAATCCATTCCATATATTTAAATAAATATACTTGGATGTATTCAATTTTACTCCGCCCACCTTTGAAGAGAACAAGCCGCTAGATTAACATTTATGACGCCTGAAACGACGATAAACAGGCTGTGTTTGTATGAGATACACATTACACGTCGTATGCCTTGCGATGGTCTCACACAAACTCTTCCTCGCAAGAGAAGCAAAGCGACCTTCATCCGAGGGTGAGAAGCACATTAGCCAGTCGCCTCTCTCCTCCCTCCCTCCCTCCTTCCATCGCGTCACAGGAGCCAAGCCGAAAGAGCAAAAGGAGAGAACTCTCACGTGGCTAAGTACAGGCTAATGCGGCTAATTAGTACGTCAAACTACGAAAGAAGGGGTGGTAGCACGCGGATGGGTTCCATGGCAGCCATTACGACGTAGGTCTACATTAGAGGTGGCAGAGGCAAAGGGGAGATAAAAGCCAGGGAAGCAGGCACGCGTCGACGAGGAACGGACATGATTATAGGAGGAGCTAATCAAATAATCACTTCGTCAATGAACTCTTCTTTACATCACAAATGCGCCTGTTGCACCAATCCCAAACTCACTTGGTGGCCAAATAAACAGCGCTAAAGCGTAGGAAACTACGCTTTGTCTCTACATGAAAATAACACGACGCAAAAAAAATCGAAAATGTGTATTACGCCCATGAACATATATTTTACATCTCAAATTTGGTAGAAATAAAACTATTCAAATGAATGGGGTCATATGTAAGTCAGAGTACACAAACACATTTGATGTTGCAGATTAGTTAGAAGTTAGTGAGTTTGCGTCTTTGGGAGTCGAATCACGAGCGTAAACAGGTTTAATTTATTTATACTCATGAGTTTACATTTTTATTCCTACGTGATGCTTTCTTTTTAACGTACAAAGAAGATAAATTTAACCCAACTTCTTAAAGTGACCGATAGTAATAAAGGTAATGAGAAAAATTGTGTAGTGAAAGGGTCATTTCTGGCGTGGTTCTCTATATTTTGGTCGTCTTTCAGAGTTCTATTCAAGCTCAAAGTCACTAGATGAACTTGTTACAGTCTTTATTTAAAAATTGAAAGTAAAATAAATATTCAGAAAATTATTTCAAAAGATACAGCAATATATCAGTCTATAAATATAGAAAAAGTGTAAATATGTAAATGTAATTTTGTTGTAGAGAGAAATTGATGTATTTTCGTATCTGCAGGGCGTTTGCTGTCCTCCGATGTATTTCATCATTATCGTATCTTTCATTTCAGTTTACGAAAATTGTATTCTACGTCTGCTTGGTCCATTTACACTGCTAAATATTATTCAAGCTTCCTGAAACAGGAAACAATGTGTTAGAGTAGCAGACAGAAATTATATTACTGCGTCTATGCCAGACTTTCAAGTGAAATATTGTTATTACGGATGTAATGCATACTAATTGTATTTTATGTACAGAAATGTAAGCAAAATCGTTGGAGCCGTCTTTTAGAAACATTCAAAAGAGTACTTTGGCCTTCATGGAAAGTAAAAGACCCTTTGTTTTAAAGTAAAAAACATAGAGCACGTGCATCAACAAGTACATTCTACCATAAATACGAAATGTGAATTAAATTGATCCATCTATTTACTCAGAATCGCTAGGGTAACCCAATTTTACCTGAGACCACTTTAGCAGGGAAACATCGAGTGTGTATGAAATGGACTCAAGAGGTCAATATATTTAACATGCGCACCTATTCAGAAATCACTAAACTCGAGACAAAGATGACAGCTTATAGAGATAAATTGCATCAAGCTTTCCTGGAAAAATTTCCATATATAACAGTAACTGCACAGAGAATTGCTGATCAGATTAGAGCTATTGAAAGAAAGAAAGAAATTGCTACCTGTCGCCATTTTAGAAGAAATAAAGAGATATGTAACTAAAGGAATGATTCGCCCATTAAATGAAAACCAGAATTGTAGGTTTCACCACAGAGAGTTCATTGGAAAATGCAAGTGAAGACACGGAAAATGTGCACGAAAGGAACGAATTTGTAGAAAACGTCAAGTTTGTGTTCTGGACAGTTGTACAAGAGTACAGATCCAACTAAGAGACCTTGGATTCGCAGACAAAAAACTTCAAGGAAGATCGCGTGGATTTTGGAAACGCTTAATGCATATGTTGTTCCTGAATACTTGAATGAAGTGTGTTCTTTTGAGGAATTGCATAACCTATTGCACTGCTCTTACAGTTTCCAGGTGCAATGGTGCAAAAATACTGGAGATTGGGGAGAGGGCAAAACATATAGCAACATATCAGTCTTATAAGTACTGTAAAAGTGTTATGTACATGTAATTTCGTTGTAGAGAGAAATTGATGTATAGTCAATGCAATTCTTCAAAAATACAAGATTCACACTCCTCGTCATCTGTTAAATAAACATGTGTGATGAGATCATCGACACACTGAAGCAGTCATTAGCCGCATCAAGTGCACGGTTACGACTTTACTCGAAATGCGATAGGAGAAAGGCAGAAAACACAATTTGACCACAATGAAAAGTTGTTTTACAGAAAAAACTAATTTCAAAAAGAAGTTCCGACGAACAAAGACTAGAAAACTATCTAACAATGAATCAAATAACAACTTTTTGGTCATCTATATGGTCCAGTTATATATAATGCAATGAAAATACTGAATGACTCAAAGAAGAGGTAGACAAGGCCCGAGGAATAACACCAATGACAGAGCCTTTGATTAGCAATGACATTTTGCAATGTGTCTTGACTAAAGCACATAATTGGAAGAGTCCAGTGAGCGATAATATTTATAATTTCTGGTATAAAAAACTACCAGTAGTCCATAGTTTCATCCGTTTCTACAACAACAGACTGAGAGCAACCAAACCTTTTGGATATCGCTCCAAACAAATTTTGGAAATCTTAAATATACGCACACCTAATGTCTTACATCAAGGTTTTAGTAAATCTCCCCCTTGGGCTTTGCACAAGCCGAAGATTATTTTCGATCTTCTGCATCATGACAAGAAGAACACTCCAGCTCCGATGTTGAGGGTATACTTTCACCTAATCCTCTACAAACACCGGGTCCATATCCCTGTATTTACCGACGGGTCGAAGCAGGCTGATGGTGTCGGCTGCTCCGTGGTATTTCCCCGTAAGACTTGTGGCTACCGTCTAGGCGACTTGTGCAGTGTTTACACCGCTGAGTGCTACGCCATATTGCGATCAACAAAGTGCTCCCGCGGATCATATTTCCTGATTTGTTCTGATTTGTTCTGATTCGCTGAGTGCCCTCCAAGCAATCCAGAATATGTATCCAGCTGATAAGTTGATCCAGAACATCCAGAAAGTGCTTCTCTCACTGCAAGATGATGGAAAGAACATAATGTTTTGCTGCATTCCCGGACACGTGGGAATCAGAGGAAATGAGGAAGCAGACGTTTCCGCAAAGTCGGCATGCCTTAAGACTCGCGTGGATTTCTCCACGATTCCAAAACGAGATCTCATAAATTCCATCAAGTTGAGGATTCTGAGTGAATGGAGCAATGAGTGGTTAGCTGTTGAAAGGAATAAGCTCCGACTTATCAAATCTTCTGTTAAGTCATGGAGCAGTTCCTGTNAGGTCTTGCTGACCCGCCTGCGCATAGGACATTGTCCTCTCACTCATAGGTATCTCTTACTACTTGATGATGAACCCGTTTGTGAGGAATGTAGCTGTTCTCTGACAGTGCGTCACCTACTAACTGATTTAACAAGATACTCAAGTATACGGAGACAAATTGGTCTGGCTGCAGATTTACCAACAATTCTCGGAAATGAAACGGTTAATGTTAATAAACTATTGAATTTTATGAGTAGATCGGGGCTCCTCCCACAAGTTCTCGGGAGGGTTTAAAATTTGCATTCCCTTTTCATCTTTACTGTCTTCTTTGTTTTCATCGTTCGTTTCTGTAATTCGAAAATATAATATTTAAGAATTGTTTTCCTTTTTTGTGATATAGTGTATTGGTGTTGTGTTTTCTTTTCTTTTCTTTCATCTTTGTATTTAGATAATTGTTGAATTCAGGAGGGTTTTTTAGTGGGTATGGTCGAGATATTCGGCAAGTCCCACACACGGGGAAGAGTCATTACGGCTTTTCTCTATGGTGCGAAACTGCATTTTTCCCTTACTTGCATGGGCTCTAATGACCTCGATGTTGACGAGCCCTAAAGCCCCAACCAAAAAAAAAATCAATAGTAAAATGTTATATTTTATAAACAATCTTTGACTAACCCTGAAGCTCTGCCACGTTTCCTAACTGAAGGAAAGACATATTTGGTGCCAAAAGGAAACAGTTATTTAGAACCGGAAAATGATCGTCCCATCACGCCTGCAAACATTTTACAAAATTATGACGTCTTGTATACCTGTTTTACTAAATCTACACGTAGAAGACCAACAAATCATGAACGAAGAGCAGAAGCGATGTCGAGTAAAGGATGCAAGGAGCAATTGATCATAAACTCAGTCATTCTCAGACAGGTCCAAAAGAACAATAGAAAACTCTCATATTGTTACATAGATTAGTTGAATGCGTATGACACTGTTCCCCATGAATGGTTGATCAAAGTTTTGGAATTGTATAAAGTCTATCCTGTACTGATACATTTTCTAAGAACTTGGTGAAGAGTTGGAGAACAGTAATATTCATCCAGCCACTGAACAGGTGTCGCATTCTCCAGAAATACCAATTAGAAGAGGAATTTTCCACGGCGATTCACTGAGTCCATTGTGGTTTTCTTTATCAATCAACCCTCTATCTAACATTTTGAACAGGTCGGGTGTTGGGTATTGCTTGAAATCATTCTAAGAAGATCATGGTAACTCACATTTATTGTACATGGATAACATGAAGTTACATGCTTCATCATACGATATGCTGGTGGGACAGATCAAGAGTGACGAGCAAGTCTCACGTGACGTCAGAATGACTCTGGGTGTGGATAAATGCAAAATTGTTAATACACGTAGAGGCAAACTTGAGATAGTTGGATTTGAATCTGAGCAAGGGGACGTATAGAAGCATTGGACAATGGTGAATTTTATAAATACTTAGGGTATGAACAATCCAGGAAAATAGATCATTCCAGCATTAAGAATTCTCTTACAACAGAGTGTAGACGTACCTTACTACATATACGGCGAAACACGTACCTTACTTCGTATATGATGAAACTCCCCCATGCTTTAACACATAAGAGATGCATGTTGTTACGCCGAGGCATTACACGCCATGTTGTTTTCCGTCGTCAAGACGAAGGACTCAGAGACTCAAGATCCAAGGCCAGAATAATACACGCCGTCCGCAAGAGAGTCTCTACATACGACGCAAATTGTAAACATTAGAAGACTCCATGAGACGCACGCGTCGAATGTATCATCAAGCGTATGTCGCCTATTTATTAAGAAACTTCGAGAAACTTGGAACTGTTTATTAAGAAGCTTCGAGAAAGCTTCAATAAACGAACCTCGACGCTGTGTTACGTCGTTAACGTCGTCACATGTCAAAGTTTAGTTTATAGTAACAGCAATGACTGAGAAATCAGTACGACGGATTCTCTTGATGAGTGAACATCGTCTCTGATAATAATCTCAACCAAGAAATCCAGCTCTGCACAATACCCCAATCTTCGGCAGAATCCTATCTTCAGAGGCCACGAGACGCCCTCTCACGATATCTGCAGAAGCTTGGACGGAAGTGCCACCTCACGGCAGGCGGCAGAACCTCGTACTCCGACGCTATCATCTAGCCACGGCAGGACTTCGCACCAGAAACGCCACCGCGCGATGGACAGGAGAAGTTTCATAACCACAACGACCAAATTATTCTAAGTCGTGAGTCGTACAAAAAGGAACTGTTCATATAACTTTCATACCTGTTGTTGTCACATTGGTGTGTTGGTATTAATTATTTGTTTACATTCAAACTGCATAATAAACCTTGTCCTGCATAACCTTGAATATTTATTTTGGAAGGAGGAATCTTATTGTGAAACAAGTCTCCATATCGAGACTTATGGAGTAATAAAAATCTCTTCCCCGACAAGAGTATAACAAGAGGGTGTGCATCTTGTGTCAAACTGATCTAAATAGTAAGCACCTCTTCCAAGCTATTAACACCTTTGCAGTTCCTGTTCTGACGTATTCTTTTAACATCATGGCACGGTCAAAGACAGATTTAGAGGGTATCATAGGGAAGACTAGGGTTCAACTAAATAAGTCCAGAAAACACCATGGGAAAAACACTCTGAGATTAACTTTACCGAGAGGGGAAGGTGGAAGGGGAATGACTGATGTACAACTTCTTCATAATAGCCGAATCAAAATACTCAGAGGCTATTTCCATCAGAAGAAGAATGAATCACCTCTTCATCTGAGTGTATGTTCTGCAGGCCACAAGTATTCTCCTTTGAACTTGGCCAGTAATGAAATTCAGAATAATGAAATCACTCGTAGCAACTCAGAAAAACTTAATCAATGGAAAAGCATGACTCTGGATGGGAGACATGCCAATGATCTCGACCAAACATATGTCTACAAGCAAGCGTTGAATGCGTGGTTGAGGCATGGCGAGCTCTTCCCAGAAATAAAGGGTTTCATGATAGCAATTCAAGATCAAGTGATAAAAACAAAGAACTGTCTTAAATATATCATTAGGGACCCGAATGCAGGTGACGATAAATGTAGAAAATACAAGGGGAAACCTGAAACTATCCAACATGTTGTGTCTGCATGCAGTGCTCTCTCTCGGTCCGACTACTTACGTCGTCACAACCAAGTGGATGTTATTATATTATTCACTAGAACTTAGGCATTAGGTTCGAACAGTTAAAAGAGAGTTCTACATTTTACAAATATATTACTTCTCCTGTACTGGACACAGATAGATTCACTTTGTATTATAACAGATCTATAATTGCAGACAGATGTGTCCCTAACAATAGACCCGACGTAATGCTACGTGATAAAAGGCAGAAAACTACGTTTTTGATTGACATTGCTGTACCAAACACACATAATATTGAGAAAAGTACGTGGACCTGAATAACGAAATCAAGATGATATGGAAGCTCGATAAAGTGTGCATTATGCCAATTGTTTTGACAGCCACTGGTGTAATTCCTAAACAGTTGCACAAAAGCCTTAAGATTCTTAACTTGAATAAGAATTTTTACATACCCATGCAAAAAGCTGTCATTCTCAATACTACCAACATTGTGAGAAAGTTCTTGAGTGATATATAGACGGATGTGCTTGGCTCTGTAGCCCGTACTTTGTTCTATACCAGCAGCAATGCTGAGGGAACAAACAAAATAATAATAATAATAATGATAATAACGAAAATGCACAGACCCATCTGAAACAAAAGAGAACACCACAAGTTCATGTCGGCTTCTTGCAAACACAGATTACACCAAAAGGCACAACAATGTAGCAAAAATTCTTCACCGACACCTTTCAGGAAACATAGCAGACACAGCCTACTAGAAATATGAACCTCCACCTGTCACTGAAAATAAAAATTGGTAACTTTACTGGGACAGAGACATTAGAACGGACATAACCATTCCAGCAAACCGCCCTGACATCATGCTCCTAGACCGAAATAAGAAGGGAATTCATTTAATTGATGTTGCCATTCCATTGACTCACAATATTGACAGAACTTACAGTTAAAAAATTAGCAAATACAAGGAGTTGGTTGACCAGCTCAAGAAACTCTGGAAAGCGGAGAAAGTTTTTATTCGACCTATAGTGATTTCGGCCACAGGAATTATACCAAAATCCACAAAACGCCATTTGGAAATACTAGGAGCAGCAAATACACTGACCACTATGCAGAAATCCGTTATCCTGGCCACATAGTTCGAAAAGTTTTAGAAGAAGAGCTTGATTGAATTTGAGAATGTCCGTTCATCAAGTGGAAAATATCCAGCTGCAAGCTGTGAAAGACATTCATAATATAATGATAATAATGATAGCTCAACTACTAACACTCAAAACTGCACATAGACATTTGTTTTTGTAATATTTACTTCTTCATTATTTCCGGAATGATTAGATAATTCCGTTCCGAAATCACTGAAAAAGATTACGCCGATTGTCCTTCATATTAACGTAGCATCTCAATTTTTTAATGTTACTTGAATTTTAGTTTCGAAATTTGAAGGTTTCTCGACCTAAAAGTAGTTTTTAATTAAATTAAAGAAATGGTTATTTTGCAGAATTCGTCAGTTTTGACGCGTATAATTTAATAGAAATTTTCTTTAAATTACATAACGACTAGAAATCTAACAAAGTTAAAATGATGTGTAATGGCTCTACTCATTTGGATGACACCCAGTATTTATTTAACTCACATAGAAAAATATATTTGCATAGTAAAACAAATGTTCCTATCCCATAAAAAAGGTTCAGGTGGTGCTTTAAGTTGTGTTAAAAGTGTTTTGTTCTGCGATGACAAACAGAATATTTAAGAAGGAATACCTGAAGAATCGTTATTTATTCCGTTTGTTATTATGAATTCGTCTCATACGGTGTTCTGGGATTCAAGTTTCCTTTATTGTTACAGAAGAGAAAGTGCATGTGACTCCATTGATTTGCTTGGTGAAAGTTAAGGTTGTAGTCCTGTTCAATTGGAAATATTATAATTGAAATCGTTAACAAAACATGTTTGAATATGATTTATCGAAAACTGCAATTTTGGTTTTATGAACTTCCTCAATTAATATTAATGCTTTTGGAACGTATATTAAAACATTGAAAATTAAATAAGTTTCAAAATATTTCAAAGATTTACTTTATTTTACAGCAATATTTTGTCTTAAAATAATCGAAATAACCATATGTCAATTGAGTTTCATTTGGATTTTTTCCCCAGCGGTTGAGAGAAATTTCATATTCTCTCGAAGACATGAACATGGTGTGCGTTTTTCTTCTTGATGGAGCATAATGGGTTGCGATGACCCAATAAAATGTGACTGATATTACCTACCATAAACTGCATAGTATTCGAATTCACCTACCCAATGATAAAAAAATTCGAGAGCACTTAATCGTAAAGGGAAACGAAAAGCGAAGGAATGGCAATGCAGGCGTTGGCAGGCGAGCGAACGGCAACAGCTGCTTCAGATACTCAAATGCACCCTTCCTTGCTCCCTCTGTCAGTCTGTCAGTCCGTGCGCTCGCTATCTGCCGTCTGGCGAGGCGAGGCGTCGCTTGTTAACACTGCCTGCTGACGCGCCGCCGCTGAGGGGCTTCGCGGTCCCCTTCCAAGAAGGACTGCAGCAGGAGCAGCCCTTGCGCACGTGCTGCCTGCCTCTCAAGGACAGAAACGATAACTTTTAATCATACTCTAAACATTCGAGGTTGGAAAACAATCCTCGTTATTGTTAAAATTAGAATCACTCAAACCTCAAGAAGCAGGTGAATCTGGACTTATAGCAAACCGCGAACTCAATTTCAATTATTGTTTCAACCTTATCACTTTTCAACTTCTCATAAGTAGTATGGTAAGATTTAAAAAAAACGTCTTAATGGTTGAAAAATTGTCAACGATATTCAATAATTCATATATTTTTATTTATTATTTTATTTTGTGTTTATTTATTCATTTACGTGACGACCGTTCCCGGTTTCGCACAGGATTTTGTTGTTATGATACGGTAATCCCTTCGTTATAATACAATATAGAGAAATCTCTAATTATGTCTTAATTAGTTTGTGATATATAGTGCAAATTCGTAAAAACACATTTCACTCAAGCCGAACCTTTCCAGCATCGCAAGTGAGGTTTTGTTCTCAACGTACGATTTACCCTTCGTTATTAGTAATTGCAGATAGATTNCTCAGTAAGTCTCTAAAACACATAAGAAAATAAAGTTTGGGCGGGATATTGCTTATCTCAAATATTTTTGATGAATAAATCAATCATTCAGGACAAATAATCAAATATTTTCATTACCTTCCATTCATTTAAATTAGAAATATAGAAAATTCCGGAAATTCATTTTTAGACATATGATTAACAATGTTTACATACATTATCCGAGATGTTATCTCAATTAGTTTGTGAACAGTAGTAGTATACAAAGTCGTTACCGCTAATGAGAAACTCCCAAAAACATATCTATTCCTTTTTACTACCTTTTCACAATAAAACCACTGAACCATATCGTGATGAAATTTGGCAAGGACATACTTTCTATGTCCAGAAAGAACACTGGATTAATTTTTCTTTTTTAAAAATTGTGGAAAGAAAGACAAAAATGTTTTTGGTATATTCGCTGACGCTGCCTAAATTGTTAGAGATAGGTGAAAAATATGAGTGAAAATTCAAATATCAACAAAATAAATTTTATCCTCTTAAACTCGGGTTTTAAAAAGTCCCTTCTTAGTGAGGATAGAACGCATGAAACCAACATTCTATTGGAAGGTTGGTCCTCCACCCGAGGCACATCAGCGCTGCAGCTTCATTTAACAATTCAAAGATAGTTTTTATCTTTGTAAAATCCACACAACAAAAAACCCATTCGAATTGATGGAAATATATTTCTTGTATTTGTTAATCCTTGTTTTTGTTGTTGCTTTTTTTATAATTAAGATGTAGCGGACTTAATTGTAAAATTCTTTGAGGCGAACAGTATTGTCCCTCATTATTGGTCACCTATCTCTCTACGTTTAGGCAGTCAGCGAATATACCTGTCCCAAGAAGAATTTTTATCGACTCCGACATTTATGATAAAAACATTTTTTGTCTTTCTTTTCACAATTTAAAAAAAAGAAAATTTAGCCCGTGTTCTTTATGGACATAAAAACTATCTCTTTGCCAAATTTCATCACGATTGATTCAGTAGTTTAGTCGTGAAAAGGTAGTACACAGAGAGACTTTTCGCATTCATATTAGTAAGGATTTATTATTTCGTGTATGGAAGCCCAGCTCTTCCACCTAACCGTTGAGTCAGAGAATTGGGAAGGACAGTGGGCAGGAAAACGAGATTTGTCTGGAGTGGAATCCCCAGCTGAAAATGCGGTAGAGAATTTTAATCCACGCTTTATCGCACAACAGTATCGTGGAAGCGAACATGCCACCATAAAACCTCCGTTGTTGGTAAAGGCTTATGAAAGTTGGCAAATATTTTCAACACTTCTTCCAAAAAGTCAAAATCATTGTGCTCACGAGGTCTTCAAAATACTCTACTCTTGAAAAGCATTATCATAAAAACTCTTGAACCCGGAAACTGAAAAGAAACTTAAAACAATCATTACTGACCATTCAATTTTAATACAATTCACAAATAAAACATAAACATTAAAAAATATTTATTTCTATTTTTAAACAAACGAAAATTTACATCAACATTTAAAAAAAATTGGTACAGTTAATCGATATATTTTACCCTACAGAGGTTTTTAAAACTCCTGACAATATTTTAATTCTTTGGTTTTCATTTCACTATCATATTATGTACTTGAAAACAATGTTTTTCACAGCCTTTTTTGCTTCTATTATTCGGTCGCGTAGACTGTCCGCCTCACGTAACGCAATTGAACTCTGGCAGATACATTAGTAGACACTATAGACAAGTCACGCGAGTTAAGATTCACATATACTGATTAGCAGCCACTTTTAGTTGTTTTCTGTCCTTGTAATCCATCAATATTAATTATAATTTGCATTTCATTTGCAGTAACCCTTAAGAAGCGTCATTTGAAACTTCAAATAATTTAACCGATTCCTTCTTCCGTTTTCCATGTCACTCACATTCCATAGAATTCACATATATTAGTATAAGTGTTAATGTCGAAAGGATTATTTCTCATCTTGTCATAAACTTGGTGGCGATGTGGTACATAATACTAAAATAAACCACTTCCCGGACACAAAACACGGTGTTTAGCAACGTATTGGACTATTAATACCAAACCGCCTGCCGCATCTCCTCCTCACTCAGGAAACTTTGACGTCACGATAGCTGAAACAAGGCACCTTCGAAGCGACCTGTTACCAACAAAACGATGCTTTGTCTTAAAGAAGATAAGTGAATGGACCTTCACCAAGACGTTGGGCAAGATGGTGGTGGCGAAAAATACCTTATTCTTGAATTTTTTGTAAAAAAGAACGAGTAATATATTTTGCAAAATCATTTCAGAAAGTGTAATGAAGACCGAAAAATGTATAGATTAAAGAAATGTAAATATAAGAGAAGTGATTGGACGATGCATTCTCAAAAGTTTTTTTACAACCAAAAATTAATCAACATTTTCAGTGGTACATTAGTTTGAATGACCTTCCGATAACACGCTATCTAACATGGATAGCACACAAAACGTATCTGTACTGACCCACGTAGCAATTTGCGTCAGTTGCTAAACCAAGAGCAAGACTTAGGAAGTTACCAGTAGATAATGATAAAAATGAACATATATGTATGCACTGCTACGTATAATACCAAAGAAATGGATTAGCTTACCTTAGTTTGAGATTCTCTGCTGTAATAATGGACTATATTGGTTGCTGTTGCACATATTGAACAGAGTAGAAAGTAATGAATTTTGGGGGAAATGAAATATAAGTATAAGTATTTCATTATTGAATATCTATATTGTACGAATTGAAATGAAATTAAAATTAATTACATTTATTATTGTAAGTGAATTATTGTATTGCACCTTGGAGTATTAAATGTCTCATGAATACAATATGTATAAGTAACAATCTTGGTATGAATTTCCAACCCCTATTTCACCCCTTTAGGAATGAATTTTCGTAAAATGCTTTCTTAGCGGGTGTCTACACTCTAAAAGGAACTTACTTGTAAAGTTTCAATTCAGTAAACTTTCAAGTCAGTTTCTGGTATTTCTGAGAAATATTAAATCTGGCAAGATGAAGTTATTATTTATATATAAAAATATAAACTGGCAATATAAAATTATTCTAGACATATTATTCCACATGGGAGGGTATTCGGCCACACATCTCTTTACAAACTGAATGTTATGGCTTTGTGCCATGACGCAAGCATTGAGATTTCCAAGGTACGGCTCTGAAGATGCCTGGCGCTAGTCAAACACATAACCATTTATGAAACTTTGGATAATGTCAAGTATTCTGTTTATACCATACATATATTTATTACAACAGAAATTCACGAGTTTTAACTGCGACGTATTAATGACATCGTTGAAATTGAAACAATGTTCAGTAGTTGAAAAATGGTCTAAAGATTGCCAGGAGTTACGTAGCTTTGCGACAGTTTTCAATTTTCCCAAAATGTTTTGAAGAAGTTTAAGTCTTACCTCTAATACCAACTGCTTCAAGTTTTAATAAAAAATATTATGCCTATCCAAATCAAAAGCTTTTTTAAATCTTGTGCTTTATCACGCCATTGCTGTAGTACTTTTTAAACAACTTATAACAATTTCAAAAACTATTTTCTTGCATGATTGTGTTGTCTTATGGCTCATATTAATTTAGTTTTATGTGTACTCAACATTGGCACGTTTGTGTACATAAATTCTGTAGCCCCATCCTGGCCCGGGTTTTTCTCCGGTTTTCCTTCGGGTAGAGGCGGATTTATCATACAGGTTCTCTAGGCTTTGTCTAGGGGCGGGTCTATTGTAACAATAAATCGTGAATTTAGTGTTATTTCAATTTTTAAGCACTATACTCAGAATAATCTATAGTTCGATAATAACTTACATGTAATTTTTTGCTTAAAATTACAAACATATTGACATTCTATTAGTATTATAACTCGCAGCTAACTTTTTATCTTATCTAGGAATTTTTGCTGAATTTTTTGAATCCGCCTCTGCCTTAGGGCCCTTGATCGGAATTGATGGGATGGTCCCTTGCTTGCTTCCGGAGAGTAAATTAGTTTTTTTTTCCTCCACGTGGTCATACGCAGTTTGTACTGTTTTTTGACAATAAATTTATTTATTTATTTTATTAATCAATGAATATACAAGAAACTTTATTGTTGTTGTTTAGACCTTCGTAAACTCGCTGTATAAGGTGCACATGTGAAATTGCATCTTCTGTACTTTTACTCCTCCTAAAACGAAATTGTTTCTCAGAAATAGCATTGTTCCTTTCAAAGAAATTTGAAATTCTACACCTTATCGTTATTACAAATGAATTCTTGGATTTGCGCATCAGACACGGACATTTTAATTATTGGTATTTTTCATTTTTTTCACCCAGAAAAGAATCGGCTTACTTGAATAGTGCATGCTTTGCGGATAGAGCAACTGTCGACGATATGCACCATTGCACTCCATTACCTCTTAATTTACAAAAGAAAAAGCTGTCGGACTGCGAGGTTTTTACACATTCAGAGGCAGTAACCAAGTACTTTTTTTCTTTTCCAATGCGAAAATATCACTCTGGAGTACTTGGCTTTAAATTCCTCACACGGTAAAAGCCTTCAAATTTGTAGGGGAATTCATGAAGAAATCCCGGAACATATCCTCCAATTATTTCAAGATTAATTTGCACGCATTTTTACCTCTCAGCAGTTTAACGAAAATATGGATGATCCAGTATCCTTAAACAAACTACACCGACATTTATTTGAAGAGATGCATAAAATGCACCTCCTTTCACCTTCTGAGGCTACATTTGGTTAACACGAATTGCGGACATCATACGAGGCTGGACAAATGGGTCCGTGTGGGTTCCAGTTTTGACTCCAATATGTCCTCTCCACACATGTAGAGCAGGAAGAAAACTCCAAAAGGATCCTTGTCTCCAAACTGGACGGATTTACCGCGGATCTGAGAAGCATACAACATTTTAACGTATAATATTTAACACCGTCGTTTCATAAAATACTCATATATCTTGAATTTCACTTTCATCGTAAATTTGATTTTAGTGACCTTACATCATTCGGAAACTATTCCATGTACATGTTTCGAGACTATGTAGTTGCGTGCAAAATTGCTCAAGTATGTTCAATGGAATCCGTTCAAATTTTTAACAAGTTTGTTACAAGACATTGAACGGAATATTTGCTCTCAGCGCCTTACATTATTCGGAAACGATTCTTCACTCAGTTATGTTTCTAAACCCCGAAGTTATGATCGAAATTGTTAAAATCTGTTGAATGAAGTCCGTTCTAGTTTATTCCTCTCGCACGTACACGCGTGGACATAAATTGAATCCGATGTCCCTGGCGTATTATCAGTGACCAAGCTACGTCCTTTCCACAATTGCGTGACCTCAAACCAAATTTAGGATAAATAGAAAAAAACTGTTCCAAAAGTGTTGAAGTTAGCGTTCAAATATAAAAATCTTGTGGAAAGAACCTTTGTAGCTGAAATATATTTAAGGTAATTTTTGGAAAACCACCTCTAAAGGGATGAACAAATCTAAATAAATTTCTGCGGGTCAATCGCTCAAACTTCTCCAAAGACAATTTGTGCCAAATTACAACTTTGTGTCACAGTATGCCACGTTTTTTCAGTTCCGCATACTCTACGATGGCTATCCGGTAGACACGTCAATGTGAGGATGTTTAAGGAATTGCAACTTTATCACACAATTTTATAAAATCCGGGAACGAATTTTTAATTCCATTATGATTGGTAAAAAAAACTTTTTACTTGAATATTTTAGTACTTGTACAGTGATCAAAAATTAAAATGGATTAGATATCACAAGGAATTGTCGAATAATACCCTAGAAACTAGTTTAATGAAAGTAATGAATTCTGAACAATGTCTCATATTTTTTGACGAAACAAAAAAAAGCTTATTTCGTAATTATTCATGCTTTTATGTACATGGAGTTATTATGTTTCATTGTTTGAGGATATTATTGGATATTTACATTAGAAATAGATTATTCAATGCATTAATATTTCACACCGTTCTACCTTCAAAGGCGGACAACAAAGGTTCGACAACACCCTTGGTCGAATAAAGTGAGAGGTTTTCATTTAGTATTTCTCATAATCTATTTCCTTGTCCTTCATTATTACATTAAAAACTCTTCACCGGTATATATTATTTTATATTCATCATCAATCAACGACTTGAATTCGGATACGTTTTCCTATTCACATAACAAAATGTATCTCTATCGGCACTTTATTTGAGGAAGCAATTTACTCTTGATAGTAGCGACAATGTCTCTTCTAAATTGCTACGAGTACACGAGCTGGTTTCCACCAAGTTCGCATTCTACGTCACTAGAGCTTCAAGTCAAAGCTTCTTAGTATGCAACGGACGTGCGCTAATACACATGTAATTTCTCAAACTTATATGGCTTTCTACTTAAATTGTATCACACCTCAGCAGCCACCTAATTTATAGTCGAAGATGACAGTTTTCTTAATTGGAGATGCACAACAACAAAATCGATTAAGTTCTTCGGACAGCGTTCACAGTGTGGAACTTGAGGCGAACGCCAACATCTCTTTCCTTACAGAGCGATCCATATTGTTGCAAGTTAAGCGAATGCTAATGATGTGTTATGGAGCCAGGAGCAAGAAACTAGTTATGGATGCAAAACGCTTCGAACAATATCAGAGGCAGTGTGCTTACAGTATTAATAAGGAACAGGGCTAGAATATGCGTTGCTTATATGCATGTGCACACGATAGCTATTACATACACCGTAACTGAATACAATGAATGGATGCTAGTACTTTACGAAATCAGAACGCGGAAGTGATTCGCAACCGTCGACGTCATCAAGGCTGATCCCGACCCAGATCGGGGTGTGTCTCTACCCGTTGAAACTTCAGAATCTTCGGCTCTTGAGTCATTCGGTCCTCTTAATTTCCAGCTCTCAAATCATTATTAAACCTGTACCTGGAACATAATAATATTGTTGAAATATTGGAGGCATAATCAAGTATCCCGAAAAGTTTCAATTAACAACTGGTGGAATTCATCGAATATTTTTTCATAACATCGTAACGAGTCTCAACTTCCTCGTCATCCACTAGGAGGAATTAATTAAACTACGCGATGCTGTACTTCCTAGAAATTAATTTGGAAAGGGCGAGAGGCTACATTCATGGACACAAAAACATGGCGCAATTTCTCACAGGATGGTTTTACAAAATTCCGAAAGAAAATTGGAGAGTTTGCACAGGACGTATCATTGACCTGATATTGACAGGTCTAAAAAATATATTGGATTATCATACCTTCCCTCACAACTGAATGATCCTCTAAATAGGTTTAATATTTTATATAGAGCGAATGAGGGGTACATTTCAGGGAGTAGTTATAATCTATGTTGTTTTAAAAGTATCAATTCATCAAATGTTTAAGTGACAATTTATGGAATGCTTATCTCTGTAATGATATGTTGTATTACTGTTCTTCAGAAGTACACTTCAAAGTCAATTTCCCAAGTTGAGACCTCCCCTTTTATTATATTTGAAAGATTAGTCAATAAATATTTCATATTTTCTAGTTGGGGTGGGGAGTGATCACCGCAACTGTAACATAATAACAATATAATACACCATATCATTTTCTTCATATTTATTGGATGAATCAAAGACTTTTTTCTGGACGAGAAACGTTTCCATTGTCTCGTTTTTAAGGGGTTCTGCAAAAATGCATTTGAGCTATTTATATTTCTTTTATTTGGTGTTTTAAATCATTGTATTGGATCTTTAATGTATTTCAGTTTCTAATCGCTATACTAATGTGTCGTTTAATGTAAAAGAGAATTTTCTGATTGTATCTCGTCTCCTCTTGTGTAAAATACTTTTAACAAAAATATTGAGGCTCATTTTACATCCGATTAATTATATATAAGATACCTCATTTTACATATATATGCGATATTTTATTTATACATTTCCAATAATCACGGCCTGAAACTGATTATCTTTATGTCAATGATTTTATATTAGGCATTTATTTGATCATACTAATAACATTCCTTTTGTCTGCAAGAAGGTGCATGGTTAAAATTCTTGAATGATATCGCCAAATTAACTTATTTAGAAATCATAAATAATTAAAAAATCTCCTACTTGTACTTAAAAACAATTTTCTTTTACAATCTTGCCTCTATGATTGAGTGAAGTATCCAACTCACGTAACGCATTTGAGCTCTGGCGGACACATAAGTAAGCTTTACAGTCAACAGCTATGTGAGTAAAGATTCACATCACCTAATTAGCAGCCAATTTGAATTGGCACTTATAATTCATCAAAATTAACAATACTTTGCATTTTACCAGCAATAATTCTTTAAGTCCTATGAAACTTCAAATAATTACATCGATGTGTATTAATATTTAATAGTACACATTGTAACAGAATTCATTGTTATATTGATAAACATTGTTATGTAAATTGTATTTTAATTTTGAAAATGGCATAAATTGTACATGTAATACCTTAGCAATCCGAAAATCGGAATTTTTTCAAAAACTTTCGTTTTCAGCAAGCTTATGGGCAACTTCTTATTTAATGAAATTGACATACATTCTTTATTAACTGTATGAATTCTCTGGACATGTTTAATCGTAGTAAAATCACTTTTCTAACATAATATATGTGCTGATCTTCCGTTTTTCATTTAGTAGATCTTGTCTGATATATATCAGCGTTGTCCAACTTCTCTTAACCCGCGGGTAGATGGTACGGGATGGGGTTTGGCAAAATGTTGTCCG
>NNCF01129955.1:1057941-1100012 GCA_002313205.1 Laupala kohalensis
AGATATATATATATATATATATATATATAAATTTATTCAAGAGAAGGAGAAATTAATTATATATCTCTTTATTTTCAATAAGTATTATTAATATTTAGTCTTATAATAAAACATGCCACGTCTTCAATTCTGACCGCATCCATTTCTAATACAGAGTTGTATCCCACCAACGTATTATGAAAAATTTTACGTAAAATATAGTATTATGCAAAAGACGTTTCGCAGATCGCCTATGGTCCGCGGGCCGCTAGTTGCGATGATATTTACAATCGAAAAGTTACAGAACATATGAGATGCTCAGTTAATTTTCATCATCATCTTCCACGTAGTAGTGTCGAGGTGTGCGAAAACATGTCAGGACTTTCCGTTTTGTCCTTTGGTTCTTATTGGTAATTAGGCTACTCCTATTTCTTGTAGTGTATTCTTACTTTTATCTTCCCAATGCTGTGGAGGCCCTTCTTTAAGTTCTTCATCTCTGGCCCACGAAGTCATTCTGAATAGCTTGTTTGAGGTATTTTCGAAAGGCGTTTCTATGTTGCTCATTGAGCAACATAGAAACGCCTTTCAATTTATTATTCTTTGATAATGTTGCTAATGCTCCACAATTACCAAGTGAGGTATTTTCCTTATGTGTCCGAACTGTGGGAGTTGTATCATCTCTATTCTCCTAGCAAGGTGTTTCACATGCAACCCAACTGTAATGGTCTTGTTCCCTTGCCTTGTGCTCTATCTTTCGGAGGAACGCATATTTACTGCTTGAATCCTTTTTTGGTTAGCGACTATGGTCCAAGTCTCAGAACAGTATATTTATACCGTAAAGATCACTGGTGTACAGAAAATGGGAAATTGCAGTACATTAGGGTGTTAAGGGTTCGAAGGACCAGAGGTGTGATGAAGGTGTTTGAGATGGGAGTTGAGCAAAGGAAGTGCCAACAAAATAATTTAATAACATAAATTGCTACTATCAAAATACGCATTCAAATGAGGCAATTAATGAAAGAATTCAAAACTGAAAAGCTATAAGAGGTGCTGTGCTGAGATGACAACAGGATGATCCAATTCTCCAAATGCCTCGAAGTTTGACCCAGACTGCGTTGCGTTGATGTTGATTTCATGATTTGAGTTGACGTGCAGTTGATGTTGAAAGACCGGCAGTTTGCGGTCACACGATGCTAGCAGGTGAACACGAGGTGATTTGACCGTAAAATATCTCGCGGGTCTATCGCTTGTTGTGAGGCCAACGAGATAAGCGGTAGCCAGCTGAAGACATTCCAGCAGAAGTCTTCTGTTTGTGCATGAGGAGAAGTTGTCGGCGTGGTAGCCGAATGAGATGTATACGATGAAATGGTGAGATGATGACTGGTATCGATCTGAGTGAGTTCGGGAGAATGAGAGCGAGCGCCCACTCGTCGTAAGCATCCTTGCTGCGGAGACGACCGGCGCGCCAGCTCGTCGAGTAGTCAACAGCTGTGATCGAGTAGTCAATGCTATAACAGCAGTGATCGAAACGTGGGTATAATTTAAGAAATTCTTTGTTTTATTTAGGCTAAATGCAAGAACCAACATTCCTATGAATAAAAGTGTGGTTAAATCATCAAGTATTGTGTCAGAAATAACATTTACGCGTTTTAGCTCAAATTTAATTTGTTCGTTTTCTCGCGAATAACTCACAAATGACGCATTTCTCAGATTACACAAATGAGAAACGTCGGATGAGCGTATTGCATAAGTTTCACCTAAAAAAATTTGAAATCAATAAAACAAGATCACTTTTCCCATTTTTGTTGAAAAATGTATATTTTTGACTTTGAAAAAGAATTTGCTACATTAAATGCAACGGGAAAGAGCTCCTCACTTTCGTGCACTTTTCATGCACCGTTGCAACCTTAATTGGTATTCTTAATCTCATAATTCCACTGATGAGTACCCGAAGAGATGGTGAGGAATATCTTCGCCCTTCTCCAGTCTAAGTATAAAAAGACTCTGGTTAAAGAAATCCAAAGCTGACTGTCAGAAAGCGAGGAAAGGTAGCTTAAATCTCACTAACAATATTAATCATATTCTCTTTGTCGTGTTGTTCAGCTCCTTGAGCTCCTCCAGTTTGTAATCTAGAAACCCGATATAAATTTGAGAGACAAAACTGGAAACTCATTTAGATCACTGAATGAACAAATCGTTGTAGAAAACATTAGGCTACATTGTCTGTTTTATAGGTTGTTGCAATGATTTATTCAATAGAAGTATAGACGAAACAATGTAATTTAGATTACGATTTGTTAGAGTGTCAGATAGTATCGATCTATCTAATAACCTTAAACGAGCAATTTTTCACAAAATTTGGTATATAAGAGGACATTTACCCTAGGAGTCTAATGGGCTAGGTACCGATTGGAAGAAATTTTTTTTCGCAAAAACCCGCCTAAGAAAAGTATATGTTGCGATTTGGTTAGATATTACAACATAGGGCAAGTGCACAATGTATGAACTTGATGCTCTTTGTGCCAATTGAATGACATTTTCAGCTTTATTCGATTACTCTGCTTCTATGAATTATTTCTTCAAACCTCATAGGTTCATTCAAAATTTACGCCTTTGAGTTAAAAAGGAATGGAGAATGAAAGGGTTGGACATAGTACTATTTAATTAACAAACGAGTCTTTTAAATCATCCTGGAATCCACGGAACTGTATTCTATGTTTCCCCGCCAGAACAATTTAAAATAACTTCACATTAGGAATCAAATCCATCGAGCAAGATGGACCAAGTTCATCGAGAATATACACGGTCGATCTGTGACGTCACGTTAACTGTCGAACGAACTAGCTAGCGCGCGAGCCCTTCGCTGCTACGAAGTACCCTCCGACGAGCGACCTTTCTCACTTGCCATAAGTCGCCAGAGCAGTAATCACCTCATCACTTCATCATTCATATTTATTCGGTAACACGCCGATAACTTCTCCTCATGCTCTAACAAGATTATATTACGAATATTTTCAACTATTTTTTTCCTTTGGTTTTCATCGCTGTCTTACCATTTATGTTAGGCCGCGTGTTCATGTTGCTGATTTTGCGAAAACATTGTTTACAAACTTGTTTAAAGGTATTGTGTTCCTCCAAACAATAAAGATTTTCAGACAAAAACTTTCTGGTGTATCGTGAGTCCGCTGACTCTGTATACGATCCTAGTGCAAAGGTATAGAAGGGAAGCGACCCATATACTTAATTCTTGATACTTAAGATTGTTAAGAAGAGGAATTTTTAAATTTTAATTTTGTCATGTTTCGTAGTGTTAGATTTATTTAATAGTAGTGCGATTTGCATTATTTCATATGAACATTATTGGTTCGAATTCCGTGCTTTGGAGTTTTACCATTGTCTTGGGACGAATTATTGAGGTAGCGCAAAGTTTTAGTGATGACCTTGCTTTAATTTGTACTTGTATGAATCCTGTTCTTGCTTCGTTATAAATGCATTCTCGAGTGCACATCACTTAATCTGGTCTCTTTTTCTATGTGTTCCATGATTTTATTTGACAGGTCCAAATCACCTTAGTAGTCGAAGCTCTTTTAAACCCTACTAAGTTTTTACTGCGATCACACCTACTACTTTGCCAGAAATCTATTTAAAGTTCGCAAACATCGATTTACTGTAATGAATTGTATCAAATTGTGTTTGACCATAATTGAAGGGGTGAGTGGATAAAGGGGCTATGTAACATAAGTTGTGTTTTATTTATATTTAACCTGAAAGTTGTCATTGCGGAACTTTTTTATTATTTTATTAAGTTCTCACTGACATATACTATTCCTATAAGTGGTAAAAACATCGGGTACATATCCCTGTGTTTACAGACGGGTCGAAGTCCCCGCAGTGGGCTCAGTTTCGACTGACTATGGGTTTGGCGACCCCACGGCCCCGAGCTGGGGACTGGTACTGCGCCACCAGTCCTCGGACACCATAAGCTTTGGGCATGCTTCAGCGACCACCGTTGGCACGATGGTGGAAAGTTGCGTTTTGCTAAGGACGGAGATCTTGCCTTCATCGGCCGGGTCGCGAGGAAGGATTAAACCTCTATAAAAAACCCTCAACCTTAAGATTTTCGTTCGAAGACATGTCGGAATATTATTTGATATCATGAAGGTTTGTGATACTACTTGGCGTCATGGCATTTTAAACCAACTCTATGCCTGGGGATTTAGAGGACGACTTCCTCTGATGCTACAGTCCTTTTTGGATCAGTGTTCCTTCCGCTACAGATTTGGAAGAGACTCCTCGGATCACACTCTTCAATAGAACGGTGTTCCTCAGGACTCAGTCCTGATTGTGACCTTATTTGCAAGGGCCATAAACAGCATAACGTCTCCTGTAGAGAATCCTGTTTTACACTACCTTTTGGTCGACGACTTTGCTATTTTTTGTTTATCAGAGTGACACAGAAGCGGAGCGACAAAACCAACTCTTCCTCAATAGATTAAATTACTGATCGAAGACGACTGGTTTTCGTTTCTCTGCTGAGAAAACACGCTGTGTTCTTTTCAGTAGGAGACCAAGCCTTCTGGCAGAACCTCACCTGGGGAGTTCTAAAATTCTATCCTTCTGTAAAATTCATAGGTTTAATCTTTTATCAGAGACTGAATTGGATTGAACATCTGACAGGCCTAAGAACGAGAGCATTAAAGTCTCTGAATTTTTTGAAGGGTCTGAATAGCAAGGTATGTGGCGCTGATCGCCCCTCCTTGCACCAGTTTTATCGAGCATTCATAAGAACTCGGCTCGATTATGGCTGCGTTGTATATAGGTCTGCTCGTCCAAACTATTTAAAGATGTTGAATAGTGTCCACCATGCAGGAATCCGACTAGTTACGGGAGCCTTCCGCGCTAATCCCATTGCGAGTTTGTATGCCGAGAGTGGCGAACCATCTCTTTACATCCGGCAACTTCTCATGCTACGACACTTTTGCTACGTACTACACTCGACAATCTGGTACACAACGCTGTATTTCATCCTTTCTCTTATTCCATCCATTTCTACAACTACAACCAAACCTTTTGGATATCGTTCCAAAGAAATTTTGGTAACCAAATGCCTTAAATCAAGGTTTCAGTGAGACTCCTCCATGGACTTTGTACAAGCCGAAGTTTAATTTCGATCATCTGTAAGAAGAACACTCCAGCTGCGATATTGAGGGTATACTTTCACCTGATCCTCAACAAACACTGGGTCCATACCCCTGTGTTTTCAGACGGGTCGAAGCAGGCTGCTTGTGTCGGCTGCTCTGTGGTGTTTCAACGCAAGACCTGTGGTTTACGTCTTGGCGATCTGTGCAGCGTTTACACCGCTGAGTGCTACGCCATATTGAGAGCACTGCGATCAACAAACTGCTCCCGCGGATCATATATGCTGATTTGTTCTGATTCTCTAAGTACCCTTCAAGCAATCCAGACTATATATGCAGCTGATAAGCTGACCCAGAACATTCAAGATGTGCTTTTCTCGATCCAAAGTGATGGAAAGAATATGTTTTGCTTGATTTCCTGACACGTGGGAATCAGAGGAAATGAGGACGCAGACGTTGCTGCAAAAGCGGCATGCTTCGAGAATCGCGTGGCATTCTTTACGATTCCAAAAAGGGATCTCCTAAATTCCATCAAGACAAGGATTCTGAGTGAATGGAACAAAGAATCGTTGGCTGTTGAAGGGAATAAGCTCTGACATATCAAATCCTTTGTTAAGTCATGGAGCAGTTCCTGTAGGTCAACCAGGTGCGACGGGGTCTTGCTGACCCGCCTGCGCATAGGACATTGTCCTCTCACTCATGGGTATCTCTTGCTACTTGATAATGAACCCGTTTGTGAGGAGTGTAGCTGTTATCTGACAGTGCGTCACCTACTAACTGATTGCAGAAAATACACTAGAATACGGAGACAAGTTGGTCTGGCAGCAGATTTACCAACAATTCTCGAAAATGAAACGGATGATGTTAATGAACTATTGAATTTCATGAGTAGATCGGGCTCCTCCCACAAGTTCTCGGGATGGTTTAAATTTACATTCTTCTTTCTTTTTCCCTGTCTTTCTTTCTTTATCCTTCATTTCAGTTATTTGAAAATAAAAATTTTTTCTTTCTTTTTATGATTTATTATGTTTTGCAACTGTTTTCGTTTCATCTTTGTGTTTAGATATTTGTTGAATTCAGGAGGGGTTTTTATTGGTTATGGTCGAGATATTCGGAAAGTCCCGCACACGGGGAAGAGTCACTACGGCTTTTCTCTATGGTGCAAAACCGCATTTTCCCCCACAAGCAAGTGCGCTAATGATTTTGCCGTTGACGAGCCCTAGAGCCTCACAAAATAATCTAACAGAAGAATTCTGCCGGGAGGTCTCCAGCTAGCTACCGCTTATCTCGTTGGCCTCACAACACGCAACCGGCCTGCACGATAACTTCACGTTCAAATCGCTTAGTGCTCACCTGCTAGCATCGTTTTGTCCGCGAACTCCATGTCAGTCTAAAACATCAAATCAACACCAACCCAACTCCGTCGAGGCGAATCTTTGGAGAAGCGGAACATCCCATCGTCATCTCATCTAACCTTATCATAACAGCGTTCCACCTCAGCACCTCATCTACATTTTCAGTTTAGTACTGTCTCATTGATTTCATTTTCATGTTTTACTTACTACTTTCACTTTCATGCCATTAAATTATTTTGTTGGCATTTCCATTGTTCAATTTCCATCTCATCCACCTTCATCACTTTTGGTCATCAACTTCATCACACATCCTTCGAACCCTCTCACCTCAAATGATAATAATAATAATGAATTTAATAAATTTATTGTCAAAAAACAGTACAAACTGCGTATGACCACGTGGAGGACAATAAACTAATTTACTCTCCGGAACCAAGCAAGGGACCATCCCATCAATCCCGATCAAGGGCCCTAAGACAGAGCCGGATTCAAAAAAATTCAGCATACGTTCCTAGATAAGATAAAAAGTTAGCTGCGAGTTATAATACTAATAGAATGTCAATATGTTTGTAATTTAACGCAAATAATTTACATATACAATTTATAATCGAACTATAGAAAATTCTGTCTATGGTGTTTAAAAATCATAAGAGTTGAAAAAAACCCACTAAATACACGATTTATTATTGCAATAAACATGCCCCAAGACAAAACCTGGAGAACCTGTATAATAAATCCGCCTCTAGCTGAAGGAAAAACCGGAGCAAAACCCGGGCCAGGATGGGGCAACAGAATTAATATAAACAACCGTGCCAAAGTTGAGTACACATAAAACTAAATTAATATGAGCCATAAGACAACACAATCATGCAAGAAATAATTTTTCTAAATTGATGTAAGTTATATAAAAAGTACTACAGCAATGGTGTGATAAAGTACAAGACGGATTTAACTTTTATTAAAATCAATAAATTCTTTTACAGTGTAGAAGCACTGGTGAAGGAGGTAGTTAAACCGCGAATTTGAAGAGTTTAAATTTCATAATTTTTTTATATTCTTGGGTAGGGAAATATATAGAACGATTCCCGAATGATAAGGTCCTTTTTGGCAAAGAGTGGTTAACACTCTAGGGAGATGAATATTACTACTATTGCGAGTATTGTGTTCGTGAACGAGACTGTTACGTATAAAGAAAGTGTCTTAGCAAACACGACCGTTTCATAAATATAAATGCAGGGAAGTGTTAAGTTATTTAAGTCGTTGAATAAAGGTTTACAAGAGTTTCGGGGGTGAGATTTACAAATTATCCGAACTATCCTCTTCTGAATTCTGAAAGTTTGAATGCTCTGACCGGAATTGCCCCATAAGGTAGTGCCGTAATGTAATTGGGAGTAAACCTTTGCAAGATATACGCAACGGGAAATACGTGGACTAACTACGTTAACTAAGATTCGGAATGCGTAACACAATTTGCTTAATTGGGAATTAAGATTGTCAACGTGACAAGTCCATTTGAAGTTCTCTTGAGTATGGAGACCTAAGAATTTTGTATTCGTAA
This sequence comes from Laupala kohalensis, assembly GCA_002313205.1. Lineage (NCBI taxonomy): Eukaryota > Metazoa > Arthropoda > Insecta > Orthoptera > Trigonidiidae > Laupala > Laupala kohalensis. Next base: position 1,065,972 of record NNCF01129955.1, read on the forward strand.
CAATTTTTAATTGTGTTTTGTTTAAAGAAAGAGAAACCTGGGGCAAAGATTTTGTATTACTATTGTGAAATGACATAGACACTGTTTTGTCAGTGTTTACAATGAGACAATTTGCATGGAACCAAGTCGAAAGGTTAGACAAAACTATTTAAGCATTGGCGTGTTTACATAGTAAACTAGTGTCATCAGCAAAAAGAACCATTTTGGAATCTGATGTGGATGATGACATGTCGTTCACATACAATAAAAAGAGAATAGAACCGAGAATTGATCCTTGGGGTACTTCGCAAGTAAGTGGCTTTGTTTCTGAAAGACAACGCTGAAGTATTTTATTTTTAGTATAGGATATTTCTACTTGTTGATATCTATCTTTTAAATAAGAAGTTAGCCATTGATGTGGAAGTCCACGAATGCCTAAAGAATGCAATTTGGTAAGGAGAATTCCGTGATCGATGACATCGANGAATTTGGAAAGGAGAATTCCGTGATCGATGACATCGAATGCTTTGGATAAGTCAAGAAAAGGACCATGAGGATTTTATCCAAGGTCGAGAGATGTGGTAACATCTTTTATGAAGGAAAATATGGCGCTTGTAGTGGAAAAAGATTTCCTAAAACCATGTTGATCGTCAGAGAGAATGTTATTTTTTGATAAAAAATCTAGAAGACGCTTATAGAATAATTTTTCTAGGATCTTTGAGAAAGTGGGTAGTAGAGATATTGGTCGATAATTTCCAATATTAAGTTAGTTTCCTTTCTTGTGTAAAGGTTTCATTTTATGTTGGGAAAAACCCCTTCCGATAAAGAACAATTAAAAATAATTATTAAAAAATTACACGGTAATTGGTGCTTTCTTAATAATACAAATAATGTGGTTTGTTGCGTGTGTTCGGTGGTATAGCGGTAACGTGCATGTTTGACAATCGGAAGGAACGTTATTCAAATCCCAGACGGGACGGAAATGTTTATGCATTTTTGTCGATGATATGATAAGTCTATACATTATTCCTCTTTCTAACATTTTTACTATCAATAAATAGCTGCTGAATAAGTGAAATGCAAATAAAAGTTTGCTGCTTAAGGAGGTTCTATCGGTAGAAGATTTAACAGTGATAATTATGTGAAATTCGGCACACTAATTCATTTTTAACTCCTGAATATTGTTACGAATATTTAGAGCAATTCATGGATTTTGAAACGAGCAATACCAATTCTTCAGTTTTTCTGTTCAATTAACATGGCTTCTTATGAAAATATGATGACCTTCCGAATATTTTTGATTATAACAAAACAACAATGAGAACTGAGTAAAATTAACTTTAGTTATGGAAAAAGATTTGAATTAACAATAACTGTCGAAAACATGCACTGAGGTGGATTATTAAATGAAATATTGATAAATGTATGTCGAAAAAATTCCAAATTCCATGGTTTCAAACGTCAGCGCTTACAATGTAATTACATTTGCCCTTCAGTCCAGTTAATGAATGTCCAAAAACATCGATTTTGAGAAAAAGTTGGCGCAAAGCTGAATTTTTTCCACTCATAGACCACTTCCCAAGGATCATTTTCTCAAAAGTCTCTAAGATTCCCACCTGGAGCTTAACCCCCAACCCTTCTTAAAAATTGTAAAAAGTTAACATTTACATAAAATTCACTATCTGTTACTAAAGATCAGATCGAGTTCAAATAAGTTTTCTTTTATTTATTGTCACATAGGCTGCAATATTAACTATCGTCGTATTTGCGGTAAAACTCACAGTTTTCCATAAATTATAGAAAATATGTAAGAAATAAATCGATTTTTTACATTGACGTTTTAGTTTTTGGTGAAATCTATTCTATATGTGAAATTATATGGCAAAACTTTATCGTGTAAAAGTTATCAAAGTTTTATGAATATAGTGATACCATTTTTTGTGTATTTAAGTGAGGTTCTATGGCTGGGGAGAGGGATGTAAGCAAGAAGATGTAGCATTCGTCATGGCCGTCTAGTCACTACGTACGCAGTCATTGTGCGTGCTGCAACTGAAAATACTTGGTATATTGTGATAAAATGTTCTCCCCCTTTTTTTTTTTTTTTTGAGGTTAAACCTATCCATGAAACTATTGCTATTGAATATAGTTAGTATATTTTCTCCCGTCTCTTGAGATTTTTTCCTTCGTAGTTTAAACCTTTCGTTCAACATATTTCCCTCACAATGAAATCTTTTCTAATTATTTTTCATTTTAGACATTTTCCTTACATAACACTTCGCCACTAAAGTTAATACACGAGACATTGACAAGCCGAATCGCGAGTCCAGCGTTGCCAAATCTGAACGGATACTACGGGAATCAAAGACGTGGTATATTAAAATATTGTTCTTGCGGATTTGACCACAGCGTTTCCTGTTGAACCCCTTAACTGACCACCCGCTGCATCATGGAAAGAGCCATCCACGCCATATTTTTGTTAAGATTCCGAAAACTCATATTCGCGACCAAGCTGATTAAACAGGTGTTTTTCGAGACATCTGACTTAAAATTTATTCTTTAATTGAATAAAAATGTTTTATAAATACAATAAAAATGTTAAACACACGAGGAAAGTATAAGCTGGCAGATCATGTCAATGAAAATATAACTTTCTCAGCGGGGAATCGAACCCAGACTTCACACGTACATATTCGGGACGTTGAGACAATTAGTTATTTTCTATTTACTCTCCATATGTGTTATACCGGGTAAATAGTGTGTCATTTCCATAAAATTAGGAATCACTCCTTAAACCCGGACACATACACACACAAAATCATATATGGGCAACGTAAACTGCTCAGTTACCAAATTAGCAAAATACGTATGTATGGAATCATTTGTTATATTAATGCTTACACAGCAGTGTAACTGAATAAGTAAACCATGGGTTGAATCGCTTCATGAAAATATTTTTAAATTCATTTTGTCAAGATGATAATAATAGTCATAATAATAATAATTATAAAATGACCTTATTCCATGGCGAGGCTCAGGCCTTCAGACCTGTTCTTCAGTCTGACCACTATTAGCATACATACAACCTACACTGATATAAAATAATAAAACATTCATACAACATAAAACATACATACATGAATAACTATAACTAAATTTGGAGGATATATTCTACTTTACTTTGGGGTAGGAATCAGGGGTTCATCTCGGCATGTACCTTAAGCAATTAAGGGAAACTCAGAAAAATCTTAATTAGGATGATGGCTTAGTACCGAAGAAATATATTTCAAAAACTTAAAAACTAAATAACACTGTATTACACAAATTGAAAAAACACAAGGAAAGTTACAAAAAAAATGTTGCATAAAAATACATAAGAAATGTTATCTCAGATGTTCCATGTAATTTTTATATATTAGAGTTACAATTTAGTATAGCAATGTAATGCATTTTACGTTTTCACACTAACATTACAAGTCATTTGTAATTCAATGTGTCCTAATGAAATGTAAAAACTTAATGAATTAATGATATTAATATCTTCTATAAATGAGGTTACAATACAGACATAATGATACATTTAATGATAGAAACATTTTAATACTATATTTATTGCTAGAAATAAAAATTAGAAATTGTATCTTCTTGAACAAATAAAAAACTTTAATCATATCGTCTATAAAGCATTCAAACCCTACCAAGTCACCCTGAAATATAAATACTGGACTTCAATGTCTTGTTAAATAACATGACCGAGGAACGAAGTCTGATACGCAAAGAAAGACCATTCCATGCCCGGGCCATGGCAATGTGAAACGATTTATTCAGATACATCGTCTTGTGTTTGGGAATTGACGAAGTGAGGGAATTTTGGAATCTATGAGAATTTAAATATTTGAACTCTTTAGCCAGTTGAGCTGGGTATTGAGTTTTAATAACTTTGTACAGAATTGTGAGGCAATGCATGTATCGTCTTTACTTGATTCGTGGTATCCCATGATATTAATTGTGATGAGATACATGATCAAATTTTTTTAAATAAGAAATGTAGCGGTTACATGTGTTTTGTATGGACTGAAGTTTCTTGTCTAATTTCTTGTGAAGATCATTATACACAGTATTACAATAGTCAATAAGTGGGTAGATAATTGATTCTACCCACAAAGCTTTAGTTGTGGTTAACTTTGAGACATTTCAAGACATGGAAGGAAAAAAATATTTTTTACTAATATACTGAACATGTCAATCCCAAGTCAGAGTTTTGTTTAGAATTACTCCAAGATTTTGAACTTCTTAGTACCACTGAACAGGAGAATTATTTAGTAAAAAGACGATCCGACTATCATTGCTTGTGATTTGGAAAGATTAAGTTTAAGATCGTTTTTAGTGGACCAGTCTTCAATAACACTAAGATCGTGGTTTACGTTCTTAATAAGTTCATTTATCTCTGTTTCCTTTCCAGTAACGTACATTTGAAAATCATCAGAATAAGTATGATGCGAACAAAATTTCAAGGTAATATAGATGTCATTTGCATATATAAGAAATAACAACGGTCTAAGGATTGATCCCTGAGGAACACCGCTATGTAAATATTTTATGTCAGATGATTCATTTTTGTTTATCACTACTTGCTTACGGCATCTAAGATAATTGTTTACCCAAGACCCAGCTGATTCAGAGAAACCAATTTTTCGACATTTATCTACCAAGATATCATGATCCACGGAATCAAAAGCTTTGCTGAAGTCAAGAAGTACGAGAATAGAGACACTGGCATCGTCCAGTGCATTTCGAATGTCCTCGGTTACTTTAAGCAACGCGGTTTGTGTGCTCCTGCCAGCTCTAAAACCAGATTGGTATTCATTCAATAAATGATTTTTTGAAGAAACTGCATAATTTGTTTATTTACTACTTTTTTAGAGCTTTAGAAAGAATAGTAAGTTTACCTTTATACTTAAGATCATTATATGCGTGGTCATACATCGGTACTATATTAATTTTTTTTACGACTGATAGAAAATCATATGACCATTTTGCGAGCCATCCCAGTGAATTTGTAATGATACGTAATTTTTGGCACTTGGCTAAGTATGACTTGAGTTAATGGGATTCTTAGAAAATGTTACCTTTCAGAAATACTCTACAGAATTGTGCAATTTCGTGGTATTCCAAACTTGCAAAAATATATTATGGTCTATTAAGAGGGAAATTAGGTGATGTTTCTTCAGAAATGAGTGAGAATTTGAATTTTTGAATAGTTGAAAATAACACAAGGAACTCCCTTCTCCAAAGAAATGTGGTGAAAAATGTGAATTACTCTATCAGAACAGTCATTTGGTTGTATGCTGCTTAGTCATATGTCGTTCATATAATGTTTCTGTTGCTATGTTCAAAACAAATAATTACTTCTGTGAAGAAAAAGTTTTGAGACGAAGGAAAGAGCAAATAATCCAGAAGTGTTTTGCCCCTTCTCCTATAATTCATTCTAACCTTTCTGAGAAGTACCAACTAGACACTCTGTCCTGCGATTGAACCCAAATTTTTTCTACCTGCTGTTCGTCCACACTCTCTCTGGGTATATTGCCTGGTGATAGTTCTCGCGTCCACAGACATCTTCATTGATCAGAGCTTCCCGAATTGAACAGTCTCAGCCTACCCTTTCCCCGCGCAACGGCTGATAACAGACGCAGCGTATTAAGACCCTTGTCAAACACTCGGCGGCAATCTCAAAGCTCAACCCCTATTATGCAAATGTCGGTTTTTAATTTAGATCCCCGCTTTGCGGCATGCTTCCTCGAAAGCATTCTTAGGGCTCCCTCGTTGCCTTTTCCTGTTAAAATACCAACGGGATACAAATTTTAAGACATAACAACCTAAAATCATAGTTAATAACTGATTCGTGGCGCGGCAAGGCACGGGCTCACTCAAGTGGTATTAATAGAAAAATATTTATGGACGGTCTTGTTAAATAGCGAGGGAATGTTACCTAGAGGGAATTTATTATTTTGGTTGCCAGGGGTAAGGAGTTGAGTGTGTATTTATGATACCAACACGAGAAAGATGGTGGTTGGCAGCGTGAGAGATTGCAAAAGTTTGCCATGTCAGTATCTCACATTTCTGAGCCACTCATTAAATTATATATCCCCTTCTGGTGTCTTTTGATTCGTGTATTGTTCTTACCGTTTACCCCTGACGAGCACATTTTTATCACCCCTTTTCCTAAATCACATTTCTATCTCTTTTATATGGACAAATTTCTGGAAGAGCTATATCACCCGAGTCTCAATGATAGTAAACACGTTTTTATTTAACGTATGTAGCAAGAATTGCTATGTAAGAATGTTATTATTTCTTCAGAAGTCAAAATTAAAAATTTGTTTATCCATACTATCAAAAATACAAAATAAAATGTTGATTGATTATTCTTTTCTATTTAGACCATAATAAAGTAACTCAATAGGTAAAATTTTTTCTTTACAAGGACTAGGTAAATTTTCAGTTTTCTTTGTGTTTATGAAATATCCTAATATCCTTTCAAGTACAGACAGGTTGAAGAAAACGAAGCATTTATAGCACAGTCACTGTAAATAAAGAAAAGATCGTGACAGATGTATTATAATTCCATTTATATAACTCATCTTCGAAACAAGATAAATCTGTGAATGTTCCTGCGGGAGAAACCAAGACATGATAATCTTCTTCATGAGTTATTTAGTTCAACAAGGGGAACTTTCCTCAATGATCTCATTTCAGTGCAGTGAGTTTTTAGTTTTTATTTGTGTAGATACTTTCCAAGCATCAATGTAGTAATTTAATTAGAAAATTGTAGAAAATTGAAATAATTTAGGGAAAAACAACATACCTGCATAAAGAATGAAAGCCTTCCAAGACAAATTTTTGTCACTCTTGGGTTGCGAGAAGATATGATCAATTTTTCATTTATTTTTTCTCTTTCCAAAATTATATTATTTTTTACTAGATTATTCAAGGATATATACCTCACAAAATTCAAACTTGCTTCGTTGTTTAATTACCTTTTGTATATTTGTAATATTTTGTTGTGATTGTTAATTTTGTTATAATGCGTTGAGTGTATTTTTCATTTGTTTTTTCAAATGCATCACTAAAATTCGTTTAGGGGACGAAGATGTAGTTATGTAGTTATAAATAACTGAGAGAGTGGACAACACCTCATTTTTATATTTCATGTTTATTAGAATGGCTTTAAAATATTTTTCCGACCAATAACTCACGAATTAAATATTATAAAAGATAAAGTCAACCCATTTAATGTGGCTTTAAAAAATCTTTATGCACTTGATTACCAAAATATTTTCTATTACTTGCAAAAAGGAGTAATATTTTATCAATTTTAATCCAGTTTATAATTATCTATGGCAAAAATATGCAATTCCATCTTCAGGACTCATACTTAAGTGGATCGTTCTTGAATCTCTCATCTCGCTAAACGTGAAGTATATCAATCGTTGCTGTTTTGACGACGTATAGTCAACAGAACTAATCTATTTCTTTATGATTTTGCGTGAATGTGCTTCTTGTGCTTTGAAGGCGATGGACGCTCCGATTATCTGCACGTCAGTCGTCACCGCCAGTCTGTCTTCTACCCTGGGCAGCTGGAACGAACGCGCAGCAGCGGCAGCCCACCTCCACATTGTGAAAGCTGGCGACGCGGCACCTAAACCTCTGTCTCCGCTCACGGGATACCGATGCCGCCCTCTGGCGTCTTCCCGACCAGCATCGACCTCCACCTGCCTCATATAATACCAGATCCAAATGTGCGGTTTTGAGGAAAGAAGTCGACTAGAGTCTTTTTAGTCATCGAGTATCATCTATATGTCAATAGAATTTGAATTCGTTGTTGCATGAGTGTTTAGTTGTTTTTGTTCAAAATTAGTTTTCTCACATCTCAAATAGTAATATCATTTTTCGGGCGGACGTTTATTTATGAAGTGTTCCGCCAAATTTTCTTTTTCTACTCCTGTCCGGAGAGTATTGAAGTGTTAATAATATTTTATGTGTGATCAACAATTTGTGAAATAATTATGACTTTTGCTGCTCAAGTATGCTACAGGAATCGACTAAACTAAATAAAAAGTATGCGTATGACTTTATGAGTGAAAAAATGTTCAACTACGAACAAAGCCTTTTCGACAAGAAGATTATCGAACAAATAGTTTAACTCTCGTCTACAAATAAATGCAAATAATAATAATAATTTATTGATTTTATAAAAAAGTTAGTATTGTAGACGAGTGTTAATTTATGTCTGATAACGCCTTTTAGACCAATTTCTTCAAATTTGTAAGGTTTCTATTCATTTCTCGTGATTACTTCATAATTATTTCTAATCGTGATTTAGAAGCATGCTCTCGTTTTTGTCTACCATCATAGGTATCTCACATCGAAACTCCAAATTTGAGGGAACTGCAAAGTTTTTGAAGATCTTATTGGTATTATCTCTTCAATTATTGAAGACTGCGTCGTAAGAAGAGAAGATATTCATCGCTGGGAGGAAACTTCCGGCTAATTTTCCTATTAAAGGTGCAGGCGACTGTCATCACGATACAAAAGTTGAAAGTAATTCCATATCGTTTGTGGAGAGGAAATGACAATCAATTCATTTCTAACGTGTTTTGAGCTGCTATTTGTTTCATTGATCGATGATGTGATATGAACAGGAGAAGAAACAGCGCATCATGGGAATCGGTTAATCTATGAATGAATCACTTAACGAAATGTTCAGATGAGAAAATCCTATGTCTTTCACCGTGAATAAGACTTGTCGTATGTCATGTCTAATCCCAAAACGATCTTTTTTATCAGCGCTGTCCAACTGGCGACCCGCGAGTTACAGTACATTTTATCAAATTGTTCATTTAACGATGAGGAGTACAACTTTGTGTCATAATGCTGTGCTGTCAGTATTAGTTTTAACGTGACATGTCAGAGAAAATAGAAAAGTACATTTGGAATTACTCTGTCATGCATTACAATATGAATACATTTCTATAATACTAAATATTAAAAAGTTTTCGTAAATAAAGAAATATACTATTTATTTTTTCATCTTGAAATAATATGAATATTTTGTGAAAATTAAAATACCGCGTTACAAATAAACAAATATGATTAATTAATTCCTTTTTCGTCGGGCAACATTTTGCCAAACCCCATCCCGTACCGGTCCGATCAATCGAAAGTGTATTGAAAATGGTCTGCGGGCTAAGATAAGTTAGAGAGCGCTGACTTATATTGTTCTATGAAGTAAGAAGACGAAATAAAACAAAGTCGATATAATTCCAAGGTGTTCATGCTTTCATTTTCTTGAGAAAAAGAAAAGGTGTCCAAGATATTCTAAAAAAGAAGTTACATATTTCAATACAATTTGTCTATTTGATGATTCGTTTGTTTTGAAGTAATATTTTTATTTCATATATTAATAACTAACATACAACTTATGTACATTGTTCGCTGGTTTCCGAGCGCTGAAGGTTGTTAGTTTAGCTCTTTCCAAAATTCAAATTTCTTTTATGAAGTAGTATGATGAGTATATGCGGTACCCCAGTTGAGCGAATAACTTAAAAAACACAATATGTATTTTTTTAACCATTTTATCATTATTTTATTTCATTATTACCGAAAGCAATGAATAATATTTCAGTTGGTTAAACTTGCAAGAGCCGAGCAGAACCGTCAAAAGCAATTGTTACACCTTTTATAAATTTAAACACTAAAAAAACACGATTTAGCATCGATTTAAGAAGTCATTCTCTTAAACATTTCCTTTCATATCTTGAAGTGTTTGAGCATTGTGTATAATTGTGTATAACGCCGAGAGTCCATCAAATATTAGAATGATGGAGCTAAATATGAGTGGACACTCAGCCCAATCGAAATAATTGGCGCTGATGTATAACCTTTTCAAAATCGTAAAAAAGACGACGTTTTGTGAATTAAAAAATTCATATATCCGGTTTCTGAAGGTTTATAAGGCAGTATCCCGGGAAAACGTCATAACTTGAGACTTACCTAACGCTACACATTTACAGTCAAATCGGTGAAATGACCACGACAAAAGTTTGTGGAAAGTACTGGGATTACCAATAAGGAAGGTTTGTAATGTATTTTGGTACAGAAATATTAGCTAGTTTAAAAAACTAAATTATGAAAATTGCATTAAAATAACGTGGTAGAACGCATTTCAATTGGAGTTACTATTAACTCCACCTTTTCACAAACATTTCAAACATACATTTTTGTTAAACTTTTGGACATTTCACCGATTTGACTGTTAATTTGTAGCATCAGGTAAATCTCTAGTTATGACGTTTTCCCGGGTTACAGCCTTCTAGACCTTCAGAAACAGGATATATAAGTTTTTTAATTCACGAAAAATCGTATTTTTTACGATTTTGAAAAGGTCACGTATCAGCGCCAATTTCTTCGATTGGACTGAACGTCCATGCCGTCATGTTCTATGAAAATTTCAGTTTACATCAATATGGTTTTGAAACGAAAAGGGGAGCGGAGGATGCGGTCAGAAAAATTTTAGACACGAGATGACATAGAACGGCAAAACACATGCTTGTTGTAAGCGTCAACTCTTGATAGCGTGAAATGGAAAATTCTCCAAGAATGTGTAGCAAAATTAGGGATAGACAACAAACTGACAAATATTAATACAATCCTGCTTTCAGTACAGATATGCGCTACTGGAAATAGGTGATAGGAAAATTTTGAAACGTGTTAGGAAAGGCTGTCCACAAGGAAGTCATACCGGGTCATTGTTTTGGAATTTGATCTTAAACGAAGTGTTAACAGAAATCTCAGAGGAGGATAATATAATATTGACCAATTTTGATGATGTTATTATGCTTATTCGAGATTAGAGTAGGAAAAAATTAGAAAAGTCAAGAAATAATTTTGAAATTTATCGTCGTGAGTGAAAGGATGAAGTTAAAAGTATTTCAAACAAAAACAGTAGGTATGGTCATTGGGTTTCGGAACGGAGGAAGAATGCCAATAAAACATATTGGGGAGTGGAGATTAAAATTGGAAGAAAAAATAATGTATTTAGGTGTCATGTTGGATACAAAACTAAATTTTCATGAGCATTTCGATTATATTACCACGAAGACGAAGAGAATATATTATGGTTTGAGAAGAGTTGGAATAAGCAAGCATAAAATCGGGAACAAAGAGTTGCGGTAGTTATATGTAGGGACATTATTTCCAATAATTATATATTGTTCTGATGTATGGGAGATGAGATTAGATGACATTTTTTGGAAAGAAAATTATAGATTTGTCTAATACATTTTAGCAAATGTTATCGAAGTATCTCTATGCAGACTGTTGCGGTACTTTTAGGGATATTGCCAGTGGATTTGGGAATTCGCAAGATGGCATACCCAGCACGTCTACGAGGCAGAAAAGTAATGTATATTGATGGAGAATAATTAAAGGCAACAGACAAGATGTGGGGAAATGAATTGACGCGGAAGCTCTTTTTAGGCTGGGGAGTACGTTGGAACAAAGCAGATGGGGGACGTTACGATAAATTTATAAATAATGTTTAATTTGCACAAACTAACAAGAAATAGTTTCGGCCGAATAGAGATGTACTAGAAATTATGTCGGCACAAGGGGATATGAATAAATTTGTACAAAATAAAACAGACTGATAGTGATAATTGCTTATGTGGAGAAGGTACGGGTTGACCATATATTATACGAATGTAAATTTAATGACTAGGAAAGACAAGAATTAATACTGTTAATGAGAAAGGAAGGAGTTTATACGTCGGGAAATTGGCCTAATCCAATACGAAATGGTTTTTAAAAAACTCCATGAGATTGTGACTAATGATGTGTGTGAGACAAGCATTAAAAAGAGATGTTGAATAGTTATTGTGCCGCCTCCTGTGGTGATGCCACTAAGATGAGAGTTGAAACATAGTATTAAGTAAGAAAGAAACAAATAAAAGAGAATTTAACCCATGTAATGGCCTTTGAGTCCAGGAACCTGGATGAATAATAAACCAATGGAAAAGAAATCAACATCAAACATATGCTTCCTTAAATACGAAATATGAATAAAATTGACTCATCCATTTAGCTAGAATCGATGCGCACAGATGAAAAGACAGACGGACATCGTATTAAAATAAACTTTCGGTATCAGGGACACTTATAATGAAAGTTCCCGCCAAAACCTCGGGCACATTACTGTCTCTATACTACGAATATGTGAAAGTAAAAAGAATGTTCATCACCTATATCCATTTTACTGATAAAAGGTAAACTTAAATGAGATTAAAATACATAATTCAGTTTTAAATTATATTTATGAGGCTAAAAATTAGGAACCTAGCAGAATAGAGTTTGAATTTTGAAGAATTTAAATTTTCAAAGAACCAAACTCAGTTTCTATATACGAGTATAATCAGATAAATATACGCTAAACTCAGATTTGGACGTTTCTTACTTTTCATCTGATTATTTCAATATATAAGCACCTCATATAATACCCTCTATTTCCCGTGTAAGATAAAAAAAGCAAAAAGGATGAGGCAATTAACACTTTTGTCGCACGATGTTAAGAAACGTAGGCTTGGAAAATCCCCAAGAAAAATGTTGCATAATTTTTTTACATTTATAGGGGTTTGTGACTACAAATGTTCGTAAACAAAATTTATATTAAAGAAGCCAATATAAACGTACACTACTCAAAACAAAAAAGGGCCCATTTATTTTTCTAAGTCCCACGCTCTGACCAGTTTTGGATCTGTTAAATTTGCAACGCCTCTCTCCTGCTCCTTTCCCTTCGACTGGGGAAGTTTCGTTCGACCAATCGTAGGTCTATTTGAAACGGCTCCCATATTAGGCACACTAATAGTACCGCTTGCAAATCGAAACGAGATAAAATGTTTCATTACACCGCTATTAAAGAAATATTTTGTATTTTTTTATTATACACATTTTGGACTTCTATAACAAAAATATTCTGTATATTCTTGACTTCAATAAACTTTACCTTTCTCCATATGTAAACGACATCTCGAGATTCTTTGTCTCGCAAAGTCTTCATAGGCAATGTAAAAGATATTAGTGTTTCTGTAAAAACGTTTGCGTAATTCTGTGATAAAATATAGTTTTTAACAGAATTTGAATATAATTGCAAGATATCGTATGGAATTGGTATAATTCGAATCACAAATTACTTATAAATATTCCTATAATTTCTTATATTTATACAGTGAAGTCAAGAAATCAAATCTCATTGCCTACAAGTGATGTGTATTGTCGAAAGTGATTTCACATAATTTGCGATTCTCTTAAGTTTTTCATATATGTGAAAATGAATTACATAAATATAGAAAACGTTTGTCTCAAATATGAACTAATAACACAAAAGTTTAATTCTCGAGTTATAAATAATATAAAACTACTTAAGGAACAAATACATTACAGCTTCTAGTGACATATTTATCCACTATATAACAATTTGGTAGTAATCGTGCAACCTAAAATAATAATCAGAGATCAATAATATGAAAACCTCGTTTCAGATATGAATAAATAAAAAAAGACAAATCCCTTTTATTTATTCCAATCAAATTGAAATGTATTAACTCATATTAATACCATAGGTTCTTTTCTTTTTTCATTCCTACTTCTTTCACTCTGTCATTCGTTCTTTCTTTCCTTTCTTTTCTCTTTTCGCTTCTTTCTTTTTCTTTCTTTCTTTCTCTGTCTTTATTTCTTTGTTTCTCTTTCATTCATTCATTCCTTCTTTTCTTGTTTCTTTCCGCGTTTTGCCTTTCTTTCTCTCTTTTCTACTCTCTTTCTTTCTCTCTCTCTTCTCTGTCTTTCTTTTACTCTTTTTTTCTTTCTTTTTCCCTCCATTCCATTCTTCCTTTTTTCTTTCTTTCTTTTTTCCTTGTTTCTTTCCGCGTTGTGTCTTTCTTTCCCGTTCATCTTTATTTGAAAGCAAATGTTTCCAATTTCTTATCTTATCTGATCAGACAAGTATTAGTACCCTCAGTCCGTGTGAGACAGGTTCCCCCTCCACAGAGAAACACGAGGTCTAAAACTATCCAAGTGTAATAAAGACGTGTAGTTTTTTAACCTCTGTATTTCTATTCTTAGCAAGTCATACAAATACGAATGCTATTTCAATGCTACGAATGCAAATACGAATGCTATTTCAATGCTTCAATACTGTTAGTTTAATTCAATAAGTTTAATTCAATAACTGCATATAACGTTTCCTAAGTATACGACGTCTAATTATTCCTTAGTCTATTAGTTCAACGGTTCAACAGTATTCGTTTCAAAATATTTCTTTAATAGCGGTGTAATGAAACATTTTATCTCGTTTCGATTTGCAAGCGGTACTATTAGTCTGCCAAATATGGGAGCCGTTTCAAATAGACCTACGATTGGTCGAACGAAACTTCCCCAGTCGAAGGGAAAGGAGCAGGAGAGAGGCGTTGCAAATTTAACAAATCCAAAACTGCTCAGAGCGTGGGACTTAGAAAAATAAATGGGCCCTTTTTTTGTTATAAGTAGTGTACAATTCGAGAAACGACAGTTTTTATTTCACTTCTGCTCTTACCTTAAATAGCTCGCAGTAACGCGTGATGCTCTCTCAGACTACGGTTCACAATATCTACTTTCTTCATTTGTGAGTAATTAACGAACAAAATGCTTAAAACACTTAAATGTTACTTCTGACATGGTACTCGAAGTCGTAGAACGTAACGACGGTGTAACTGGTCGTACTATACATACACTACAAAAATGAGGAAATCAACTTTTTTTATTCAATTAAAAAATAATCATGTTTTTGATTCATTTTAAATGATCCAAAAAACTTTGGATTTCGCATTGAATGATTTTTTTTGCATTCTAATGAAAGTTATACCTGCTATCGAACAGGTAATACCACAAAGTAAACAGTGGCAAAATCTTACATAGTGAATATATAATAGACGTTAGTAGTAGAATTAGTACCACTAGACCAGTTTAAGGTATGTAGTTTTTTAAACAATATAATAATTTAATGTGGAAATATACATTAAATTTACGTTTAATGTCATGTTCAAAAGTTCTGTTGTTCTTGTAACACTTTATCACCTGACGACGACAACTAAAACAATGAGTCGACATGTGTATTTAAAAACACAAAATATATTTTACATGCCCATACAAAGGTCTTAAGTTGTAATTTATTGGTTTATCTATTATATCAAAGTAATCACGTATGTTTGCGTAAAAAGTGAAGAAATGATTGCTTTTCAATTTCAAACCTTCCAACATTATAGAGGATCTAAAATGGATCGGGTATTAAAATAGACATAGGCATATTGTGTTTTTTAATGCATGTGGACATAGAATTTAATTTATGAAGTTAAATAAATAATTCAAGACTTTCGACATTTTATGGCCGAATAGTATATATTCTGTGATTAAAAAATCACAACGTTTCGACTTTCGTTTGAAGTCGTTGTCAGGCGGTACATATTTCATCAAGAAACATAAGAGAATAATTCAACGTGATATAAAACATAAATACATACTCAAAAAATATGTTTACAAAAAAGCAGAAACTACAAAAACATATTATATTTTATTAAAAATATCAGATAGCTTTTCTGTATCTGTGCGAAAATTGAAACTCACGTTTTTATAAACACATAGAAATCTCTTAAGTTGCGGTGAAACTCACCGCCAGGTAACAGATAACTTATGTTATGTTGGATGAAAATGGTCTTTGGGTCTTGCAAGTTGAATGTTAAAGAAAGACTTAACCGGCAGGCGAACGGGATGGCGCACTTGATAGGCACATGAGCGCGTTAAGTTCAAGGTCCCCGAGTTCGACTCTGGGTCATTCCTATAACATAATTAATCCCGTATTTAATATAATTTGCACCACCTAACGAAGACTTCAAACGAAAGTCGAAACGTTGTCAGCTTTTAATCACAGAATATATTATGTTCGTTCAAAAAAGGTAAGTTTCAAATTATTTACATAATTTGGTTATAAAATAGACGTTAATTGTAGTAGAATTTTTGAAGCATAAAAAGGATCTCATCTGTGATCCTATAACAAATAATTTAATATGCCCCGAACGTCTGGCTAATGTTTGTGATATTTTATAGTATTAAAATAATTGCCGTAACTTCGAAATAAATATATTTCATAAACGTTTTATGCAAAATATCACTATTGTAGGATAAGCACCACTGATACAGTTTGAGTACAGTGTTAGCACACCGGTAATTTGTCAATAAAATTTAAAAAAATTATGAAAATAATTTTATAACAATTTAATTTATTATATTTGATACTTCGTTGCTAAATTATTATTTATAGTTTATAGGAGCATATTGTTCCATTTCCTGAGTTTTAAAGTTGACTTTTCATGTATACCAAGGCGAAACGTTTTAGCAAAATTTTGAAAATAATATCTTCACTTCCAGTAAAATCGCAAATTTGTGAATTTTACAATAGTTTATATTCTTAAAGGGTTTTTAAAAACCTGTAAATATCATTTTTATTTAGACCTCCAACAGAGATATAAGCCTTAAAATAACGGAAAAATTGAAAAAATTCGATTTTTGGAAGGTCATTACCTAGAAAGGAGACATCTCTCAAGAATGAAATTCTCTACACATTATCTATGTATATGCGTGAGTATTTTCAAAACGATTTAAGTCTGAGACTTGTTATAATGATAAATTTATTGTCAAAAAAGCAGTATAAACTGCTTATGACCACGTGAAGGACAATAAACTAATTTACTCTCCGGAAGCAAGCAAGGGACCATCCCATCAATTACGATCAAGGGCCCTAAGGCAGAGGCGGATTCAAAAATAATCAGCATAAGTTCCTAGATAAGATAAAAAGTTAGCTGCGAGTTATAATACTAATAGAATGTCAATATGTTTGTAATTTAACGCAAATAATTTACATATACAATTTATTATCGAACTATAGATTATTCTAAGTATAGTGTTTAAATATCATAAGAGTTGAAAAAGCACTAAATTCACGATTTATTATTGCAATAAACATGCCCCAAGACAAAACCTGGAGAACCTGTATAATAAATCCGCCTCTACCTGAAGGAAAAACCGGAGCAAAACCCGGGCCAGGATGGGGCAACAGAATTAATATAAACAACCGTGCCAAAGTTGAGTACACATAAAACTAAATTAATATGAGCCATAAGACAACACAATCATGCAAGAAATAATTTTTCTAAATTGATGTAAGTTATATAAAAAGTACTACAGCAATGGTGTGATAAAGTACAAGACGATTTAACTTTTATTAAAATCAATAAATTCTTTTACAGTGTAGAAGCACTGGTGAAGGAGGTAGTTAAATCGCGAATTTGAAGAGTTTAAATTTCATAATATTTTTTTATATTCTTGAGTAGGGAATTATATAGAACGATTCCCGAATGATAAGGTCCTTTCTGGCAAAGAGTGGTTGACACTCTAGGGCGATGAATATTATTAGTATTGTGAGAAATGTGTTCGTGAACGAGACTGTTTCATATGAAGAAAGGGTGGCACTTCTGTAATTTGGTCTTAACAAACACGACCGTTTCATAAATATAAATGCAGGGAAGTGTTAAGGTATTTAAGTCGTTGAAAAAAGGTTTACAAGAGTTTCGGGGGTGAGATTTGCAAATTATCCGAACTATCCTCTTCTGAATTCTGAAAGTTTGAATACTCTGACCAGAAATGCCCCAGAAGGTAGTGCCGAAACGTAAATGGGAGTAAACCTTTGCAAGATATACGCAACGGGAAATACGTGGACTAACTACGTTAACTAAGATTCGGAATGCGTAACACAATTTGCTTAATTGGGAATTAAGATTGTCAACGTGACAAGTCCATTTGAGGTTCTCTTAAATATGGAGACCTAAAAATTTTGTATTCGTAACAATTTTTAAATGTGTTCCGTTTAAAGAAAGATCACCTGGGGTAAATATTTTGTGATACTATAGGGAAATGACATAGACACTGTTTTGTCAGTGTTTACAATGAGACGATTTGTGTGGAACCAAGTCGAAAAATTAGACAATACATTTCGAGCGTTGGCGTAAATTAGTGTCATCAGCAAAAATAACCATTTTGCAATATGATGTGGATGATAAGTCGTTCGCATGCAATAAAAGTAGTATAGGACCGAGAATTGAACCATGGAGTACTCCGAAAGCAAGTGGCTTTATTTTGAAAGACAACGCTCAAGTATTTTATCCTTAGTATAGGATATCTCGACCTGTTGATATCTATCTTTTAAATAAGAATCTAGCCATTGATGTGGAAGTCCACGAACTCCTAAATGCAATTTGGAAAGGAGAATTCCGTGATCGATGACATCGAATGTTTTGGATAAGTCAAGAAAAACACCCGGAGGATTTACCAAGAGATGTGGTAATATCGTTTAAGAAAGAAAATATGGCTCTTGTAGTGGAAAAGGATTTCCTAAACCGTGTTGATCGTCAGAGAGAATGTTATTTTTTGATAAAAAATCTAGAAGACGCTTGTAGAACAATTTTTCTAGGATTTTTGAGAAAGTGGGTAGTAGAGATATTGATTGATAATTTCCAACATTTTGTTTCCTTTTCTTGTGTAAAGGTTTCACGTTATGTTGGGAAACACACCTTCCGATAAAGAACAATTAAAAATATTTATGAGAAGCTTTAATATAACGCTTTAATATATTGGTAAATTTAACAATAAACTCGGGTATATCACATATTCCTGTTGAAAATTTGTTTTTTAATGAGCTGATGAGTCTCATGACTTCACTGGCGTTAGTTTCGGAATTGAACATAGAATTGGGTATATGAGTGGATATAATTGGAGGACATTTATTTGGATACATTGAGTTCGTAATTTTTGAGATCTCCTGAGGATATGATAGGATTTTGCAATTGTTTAGTAGAGAAATATTTTCTTCGCGATTTTCAGAAGTTGACGTGTAATTTTTAACAATAATCCGCATGACTTTTATCCGTTCGATTTTAGTACCTGCTTTTCGTTTTCCATTACTTTAGCAGCATAGATTACTTTTCGAAAAATAGACTTATATTTACGAAAATAATCATGGAATTCTGGTGGTTGGTTATAGAGTTTTCGAAGATAACATAAACGGCGTTTGTTTTTTGAAGAAATTATTATCCCTTGGGTATTTCTTTGAGTTAATTAACTTGCGTTTTATAGGAATGCTAGAGTTGTAATGTTTTAGGAATATTGAGATAAATACAATGAATTTTTCGTCGGTGTTTTGGCAATTGTAAACATCTTTCCATGTTTTTTCACGCTAATAGATTATAAATATGGATTGATTTGTGTCATTAAATTCTGTTGAAAATTTGTAAAGAATTTTAAGTCGTTTTAGATTATTATTAATAGTCAATACTTGAGCAAGGTGATCGCTGTATCCGGCGATAAACACTTCGGGGAAATACGAGATTCCATTGTTGACAATAATTTGATCTAGCAATGTTGGAGATGAACCAGAGAGGCGAGAGGGGTCGTTTATCGTAGTAATAAGGTTGAAGGAGTCGATAAAATTCTTGAATCGATTAATTGATGAATGTGCTGAGTCGGATATATTCAAGAAATCGATGTTGAAATCACCTCATATAACGATGGATTTAGCGAATTTATGTGTAATATTTTTTAAAACAATTTCGAGGTTCCTATAAAATATGTCAAGATCTGATTGAGGAGGTCTGTAAATACACAAAACAGCAATACCGGTGTCGGTCAGATTAACTGCAGAAAATTCGAACACACTATCTACGCAAAAATTCTCGTAGCCTGACAGTGCAGAAGATAAAATGTCATTACGAACGTAGATACACGTACCTCCGTACCCCCGTTTTTTCCTTTATAATTTTGCCGACAGTAAGAACTTGCTAAATAATAATTAGAAATAGCAGTATCGTTGATCTTGTTAGTTGAAAGCCAATGTTCTGTGAGGCATAGCAAATCGAATGGATTTTCGTGTACCAGAATTTCAATATCTGTCAATCTGTTTGAAAAGGATTGGACATTATGAAGAAATATAATTATTTTATTTTCGCAAAGAGTTTGTGATTCACGAGAAATGGATTCGAAGGTAGACTGTGGAGGGGAATTTGAGTCTGGTACAGCTTCTAGTTCCGGATCAAGCCCGCACATTGCACTCGTACGCGAATAGCACCTTCGAGTACCACATCGTACTCCTGAGCGCAAGTGGTAACTGTGTATGGGGGTGGCAGGAGATGTGGAAGGAGGAATAGACGAGGATGAGGAAGCAGTAAGTGAAAGAACGGGGACAGGAGAAGAAATGGGTATGGAGAAAGGAGGAGGATGTAGTAGCAGAGGGAGGTAGTGGAGATAAGGTAGGAGCAGGAGGAGTGGGTAAAGGGGTAGATGGTTGATGTGAGGTCAGATGTGAAGCTAGGAGAGAAACGAAGTGATGTTTCCCAGGCGGTCTCAGATTTAAACCGTGCTGGGTAAAATTCTTTGGCAGTCAGGTATGGTTGCAAATCAAAAAATGTGATTTTTGTGTCTGCCAGGTTATGTTTCAGGGAGATGTTTGCCAGGTTAATTTCGTGGTTTATTTGTGGAACGTTGAACCGTGAAGGCAATCTAGAGAATACTAAGTCTTTGAGCTGATAGGCCATTTTTTGTTTTTGTAGATGTTCAGACGTATTGAATTGACTGCCCAGATTAATATCGTTCTGCTCACCTATGATTATTACTGTGTCTTTCTCTGTGAGGTTTTATTGCAGGTGTTTAGCTCTCGAATAACTTCAGCCAAACGAGTGTTTGGCTTAAAAAAACCGGAGACTAAGAACTGGCTATGAAGCAATCCACACAAAACAGAGAACATCTGACGACCGTGCGTATCATGATTATCAATAATATGAGCACGTTTGATTACTGCGTGGAGGTTTTGGCTTCATCTCTTGGTAGCACTAATTTACGTGGTTTTGGGCGGCTGTGCTTACCAGTGCGTGGTTTGTGAACAGGTTTGGGTACTGGACGCAAGGGGACGAAACGAGGAGGTAAGGGAGGAAACAGGGACATGTCATCTAACACACTAAACCTATTGTGAGTGAAGAGTTGGGGTGGTGCTTGTGTCGTAGGTCTAACCTGGTGATACCAGTTGGAAGGACGACGAGATCTCCTGACTGTAGTTCAAGCGCCGATCGTGTTCGTATTGACCTCTTCCAACGCGCTGATCCGTGTGTCAATATAATGTACGCTTTCTGAAGATCAGCTTTGAAGGAGTTGAGGAATGCGATAGTGTCCATTGTTGTAAGTTAGTTAGCAACTTAACTACAAAAGCAAATGAGAATACATGAAAACTGACAACTAACACCGAATGAAAGATATTATTATAATAGTATATTGTTACAAATTAGATATTAAATAAATTAAATATACAAATAAACGATAAAAATGATTGAAATAATTATTTAAGGCGACCATTAGAGGGTATTTAATTCGACAATAATCTTATATATAAAGGAGAGTGTTTGTATGTATGTATGTAATTTGTTTACTTTTTTGCTGTCATAGAAACACAACAAAAGAATTTTCTTACTTAACCGACACTTGGTAATTTAGAATTATAAACAAAAACAATTGAACATCATTGCTTAACAATGCCTCCAAAAAAACGTAAAGCTATTGAAAGTAATGAAGAAAGATATAAAAGATTAGCAACGATACGTGAAAGAGTTGCAAGATCTAGAAATTCAGAAACAGCAGGACACCGTGAAGCCAGACTCCAAGAAATGAGAAACAGGGCTGCAAAAACCAGAGCCTCTGAAACACAACAACAACGTGAGGCCAGGCTTAATGATCTACGAAACCGAGCTGCAACATCCAGAGCCTCTGAAACACAACAACAACGAGAGGTCAGGCTTAATGATCTACGAAACCGAGCTGCAACATCCAGAGCCTCTGAACCACAACAACAACGAGAGGTCAGGCTGCAACAAATCAGAGATAGAACGAGACGTTCACGAACTGATGAATACTCCGATTTACAGTGTGAAGCATTATTCTATGACCCTCACATAGATTACGCACATCACGCCAGTATCAACATAGGAAAAATGGATTTAATTTGCCGCAATTGCCAAGCCAAAAAGTTTAAATCAGAACCTCCCGGTCTTTGCTGCAATAATGGTAAATTAAAACTTAACCAACTGGACCCATTACCACAAGAACTCTTAAAATATACAACTGGTGATACACCACAGTCAAGACATTTTCTGAGTAATATCCGAAAATACAACTCATGTTTTCAAATGACCTCATTTGGAGCCACATCTGTTATTAATCAGCCTGGATTTCAATCCACTTTCACAGTACAAGGGCAGATATACCATAAAGCAGGATCGTTGTTGCCGTTGCCTAATCAGCAACCAAAATTTTTACAATTATATTTTATTGGAAACGACCAAGTTGAGACCGACCAAAGATGCGCCAACAATTCAGGAACAAGACGTGAGATTGTATCTGATTTACAACAAATGTTCCATGCACACAATATTTACATAAAAACGTTTGAAACTTCAATTGATCATATGCCCACAGATGCATATAAAATTATTATAAAAGCAGATCGAAAACCAGCAGGAGAGCATGAACGGCGCTTCAACGCTCCTGTAGTGGATGAAGTTGCAGTTGTGATATCGGGTAATGAATTTGAAAAGCGAGATATCGTGCTTCAATTACGTAGTGGATCATTGCAGCGAATTTGCGAAACGCACAGGTCGTATGATGCTCTACAATATCCTATTTTATTTCCTTATGGTGAAGATGGGTATCATTTCAATCTGAGGCAAGTTAATCCAACAACAGGTATTCCAACAAGTGCAAAGGTATCTGCTATGGATTATTATGCTTACCGTCTAATGATACGAGGTACTAAACACAACCACGTGATAAATTGCAGACAATTATTCCATCAATTTATCGTGGATATGTATGTAAAGATTGAAAGTGAACGTCTTCAGTTTATTCGTTCGAATCAAAAAAAATTAAGAGTGGACCAATATATTCACCTAAGAGATGCGGTAGCAAATGACGGAAATATTGAGAATCTGGGCACTTTGGTTATTTTGCCAGCGACGTTTACGGGCAGTCCTAGACACATGCATGAGTACACACAAGATGCAATGACCTATGTAAGGACATACGGGAGACCAGATTTGTTTATTACGTTTACCTGCAACCCGATTTGGTCAGAGATTAAAGAAATGCTAATCAACGGTCAGTCATCCAGTGATCGCCACGATTTAATTGCGAGAGTTTTTAAACAAAAGCAACAAAAATTCATTAATATTATAACAAAAGGTCACATCTTTGGAGAGGTGAGATGCTGGATGTACACCATTGAATGGCAGAAACGAGGTTTACCACATTCACATAATTTATTTTGGTTGAAAAGGAAGATTCAACCAACAGAAATCGACGCTATTATATCTGCTGAACTTCCTAACCAAGAAGAAGATCCTGATTTATACGCTGTGGTAACTAAAAATATGATCCATGGACCATGTGGAAATATAAATCGGAACTCGCCATGTATGAAAGATGGGAAATGCACCAAAAACTATCCTCGAAAATTAATTAAAGATACACAAACAGGAAACGACGGCTATCCTTTATATAGACGGCGAGCTCCAGAAAATGGAGGTTTTACGGCAATACTGAAGACGCGAAGCAACGTGGAAATAGACGTGGATAACAGTTGGATTGTACCATATTCTCCATTATTATCAAAAATGTTTAACGCACATATTAACGTAGAATACTGCAATAGTGTCAAATCTATTAAGTATATCTGCAAATATGTTAATAAAGGTTCTGATATGGCAGTTTTTGGTGTAGGCAATGAAGACACCAACAATGAAGTAAAGCGTTATCAGTTGGGAAGATACGTCAGTAGCAACGAAGCTGTTTGGCGAATCTTCGGATTTTCAATTCATGAACGGTATCCTACTGTGGTTCACCTTAGCATTCATATAGAAAACGGTCAACGAGTATACTTCTCAACTGATAGTGCCGCAAGAGTGATTGATCAGCCGCCAAACACAACTTTAACAGCATTTTTCCAACTATGCCAGCAGGATACTTTTGCAAGAACACTATTGTATTCAGAATTGCCGAGATATTATACGTGGAATACATCAAGGAAAGTCTTTTGTAGAAGAAAAATGGGCAACTTTGATCCTGAGCATAATATTTATTCATGTGACGCATTGGGCCGAGTCTACACAGTCCATCCTAACAACGCCGAATGTTATTTTTTAAGAATGCTTCTACATACCATTAGAGGACCTCGCTCATTTGCAGAATTAAGAACGGTAAACGGAGAAATATGTGAGACATTCAGAGAAGCTTGCCAGAATTTAGGGTTGCTAGAAGGAGATCAACACTGGGATGACTCATTGCGAGAGGCCAGTTTGATTTCTCTTCCAGGACAAATCCGAATTTTGTTTGCCATCATAATAACCTCCTGTAATCCATCTAACCCAAAAACATTATGGGAAAAATATAAAGAATCAATGAGTGAGGATATACTGGCTAAAGTTCGAAGTGAAAATCCTACATTGGATATTACGTTTAACTCCGACATTTTTAATAAAACTTTGATTATTTTGGAGGAAAAGTGTATCACCATGGTTAACAAGACTTTAGTGGAACTCGGTCTTTTTGCACCTGTACAACATCAAGAGGGTGTATTTTATCCAGATTATATACGTGAAACTAGCTACAATGTCTTAGACTTAGAAGCATACATCGCGGATAAAAAGCCACTTCTTAATGAAGATCAGAAATTCGCGTACGAAACAATAATGGATCAAGTAGATAAACAAGAAGGAGGAATCATTTTTCTTGATGCTGCTGGTGGCACGGGAAAAACATTTTTAATTAATTTAGTTCTCGCTGAAATCAGGGTTCATGGAGAAATTGCTCTAGCCGTTGCATCTTCAGGTATTGCAGCGACATTAATGGAAGGAGGAAGAACAGCCCACTCTGCCCTTAAGTTGCCACTTAATATTTCCCGACAAGAAAATCCCACATGTCATATAAATAAAACAAGCGGCCAGGCACAAGTTCTTATAGAATGTAAATTGATAGTATGGGATGAGTGTACGATGGCTCATAAAAAATCTCTTGAGGCCCTCAACGCAACACTTAAAGATCTTAGAGGAAACTGCAGTTTAATGGGAGGAGCTCTGGTACTCCTGTGTGGAGACTTCCGTCAAACTCTGCCTGTCATTCCAAAATCGACTCCAGCCGATGAAATTTATGCCTGTTTAAAACATTCTGTTCTATGGAATCATGTCCAAGAAATTAGCCTTAAACAAAACATGCGAATCCTCTTAAGAGATGGGAATGCTCAAAATTTTGCAAATAAACTTTTGGAGATTGGAGAAGATAGATTAGTTATTGAAGCATCTGGTATGATAAAATTGTCATCAGATTTATGTGTATCGGTGAAAACTGTCCGCGATATGATACAAGCAGTCTATCCTAACGTTAATCAAAATTATAAAAATTTAGAATGGTTGCGAGAAAGAGCCATTCTTGCTCCTAAGAACGATGATGTTAATGTAATTAACAAGGAGATACTAGCCATGCTGCCAGGAGACGTGATTGAATATAAATCGGTTGATACCGTAGTGGATGCTGACGAAGCCGTCAATTATCCAACGGAATTCCTAAATTCACTTGATCCAGCTGGATTGCCACAACATCGCCTTATACTTAAAGTAGGATCTCCAATCATTTTATTGCGAAATTTAGATCCACCAAAACTCTGCAATGGGACACGATTGTGTGTGACAAAATTAATGAAAAATATAATCCAGGCAGTCATTTTAACTGGAAAAGGAAAAGGTGAAATAATTTTTATTCCACGGATACCTCTAATCCCAACTGATCTTCCCTTCAACTTTAAAAGATTACAGTTTCCAGTCCGGCTAGCTTTTTCAATTACCATTAATAAATCACAGGGACAGTCTTTAAAGTTTTGTGGTGTTGATCTAAGATCGCCATGTTTTAGACACGGGCAACTTTATGTTGCTTGCTCCAGAGTAGGTTCGCCTAAAAATTTATATATTCTTTCTCCTGGATATGAAACAAAAAATGTAGTTTATAAACAGGTGTTAAATAAAGAAGATTCTTAAATTTGTATGAAGTAGTGTATTATTGTGCTTTATAATTTGTTGTTTTTATTTATGTAGTATATTTATATTATTGTTTCTCCCTAACCCGTGCAAAGCCGGGTATTCAGCTAGTTACTCTATATTAATCTTTATCCTTTCTTTTAGATTATTGCTTTTGTAAACACAAATTTATTCACTTTCAAACGACTAATTCAAGACGCAAAATCAGTTAGACGCAGCTGACTATTGGAATTTAATGTATGTTAGAACTATAGCGTGGAATGTTCTAAATACAATGTCATAAATTTAAAGCGCCAGTCAATACCGATCTTGAGATATTAAAACTTACGTAAAAGCTTACAAAGGCCAAAAACTGTGCCCGCGGAAGAACGGAAATGGCCGTTATTTTTAAACCAGACGTGATAAGTATTTCTGATATATGTATTTCAACTGTTCAATAATACTAGAAACAACACAAAAATATGAAATTTTTCTGAGGGGGTGCGGCGACATGGCCTGGATCACTTAGTATGGATTGACCCTGCACGCAGAGCCTAAACCCGTTTACAAAGTTTCAATGAAAATTTAGGCCCACCTATTCGTTGTGTAATGCAATAAAGTTTAATTAATGTAAGAATAATTGGTTCTGAAAAATTTGACGTTAATAAATTATTTGCTAAAATACAAGATCCAAAAATTTCGAAATTTTTTGACCTCTCCACCTCGAGTTCAAGGAGAACAATGATGCAAACTTCAAATTAATCTTTTGATATTTATGATAAAAGATGGAAACCTTTTCCAGCTTTCCACATATTAATCGAATGCATAATCGTATTTTGTCTGGCGTAAAACATATTTTCCTCGTTTTTAGATATGTGCAGAAACGTCGGACAATCGGACTCGATCACACTCGTCCTGTGCACACTGATGAAACGCGTTTCGTGAATCGTGTTTCACAAGAACGATCATCCCAATGAAACTTCATTTCTTGAAATCTACATCTTATAATATAATTTGTTGTTTTATAATTAATAAAAGTTTAAAGTAATGCCAAGATTTCTCTGCAAACAAATTTTTTTAGCGACCTACCGTTTGGCGATCATTGATTTAGTCAATGTGAAATTTCTTCTGAACCTCTTGTATTACTTTGATGCACGTCGCTAAATTTGTCACATCCACTCATAATAATAATAAATTTTAGAAAATAGAACAACTGAAAACCGGGAGATATTAAAAAATTGAATAAGAAAGATTATAAAGATCATAAGCCAACGAAAATAGTTAGATAAAGAAAAATTCAAAAATTACATTCCAGGAGGTAATACTGAAGTATCAGGGAGAATAATCGACTTGAAATAAATTAATGTGTAAACTGAATAGAAGTATTCAGTGCTAAGAAATAACGACCAAAGAAAATAAATTTGACTAAATTGAAACACACAAACAAGAAACACTAGAAACTTGAATCAAAAAACGGGGAAAAAGAAAGGCAATTAGAATAAGTAATATTGAGAAAACGAGTAGAATGGAGAGTCAAGCCAAGCGGAAGTAACTGGTGCGTCAACATCGCCTAGAAGCAGTAGTGGAAGTGAATACAGTACAACCAAAGACAATAAAGAAATATTGGCAACAAGAGCAAGAAAATATAGAAAAATAGGATTTTAAGACAAACTGGATGGAATTCATCCCAATTCGTTTTTCATCCCAATTATATGGGCTGAACTATCAGAGTCCAACACGCAAAATGATGGTTTCTATGAATTACGAATGACTTCCAATTTTTAGAATCGTCAGTTGGGCTGAACTTTCCTCCCTAAATCTCTTATATAAAGGGAAACAATTAATTAAGTTGACTGGTTGCTGGAAGAAAAATTCAAAGCATTCATAATAACAAAAACCATTTAATAATTTTCAGTAGAAGAGAACACAGGGAAAACATAGCGTCTACGAGACATAATATGCTCCGAGAATCCTTGCTCGGGTCGCTTTGATAACGACGCAACTAAGTAGAGACCACTGGGACGGCGTGCGACACAGTGCAACAGCGCCTGGCGAGCCAGCTCGATCTCGGGTAGCCGTGCGGAGTGGCCGCGCTTTGCCCGTCCCCACGGTATGGTCTTGTACTGCTCGTTACTCGTGATCCAAGATCGCTACCAGTTTGACGACCTCAGGTGTCGTAGTTGGAGTGCCGTACTT
Organism: Laupala kohalensis; assembly: GCA_002313205.1. Taxonomy (NCBI): domain Eukaryota; kingdom Metazoa; phylum Arthropoda; class Insecta; order Orthoptera; family Trigonidiidae; genus Laupala; species Laupala kohalensis. The sequence goes on from NNCF01129955.1 coordinate 1,094,381, forward strand.
ATGGTACCAGTGTCTGTTACACCTCTGTTTGTCGTAGTGCCTCCGCCACTGGAATTTTCTGTAGTTGTAACTATGAAGCTTCTGCTCCGCGTCTCTCGCTTCTCGTACCTGTCTGTTTCTGTGCGTCTCCCTAGAACTTCTGCCCCGCCGCGCACCGGCTGCCTCAATCAGTGAAGAAGAAGGACGGCGGGGGGGAGGGGAAACGTCGCTCCTTCCTGATAGGGCGTGGCGTTACAGCCGACNTGACTTTTTGGAAGCACTGGATTCACTCACGTATTGCACACTCAATGGGATTAATAATTATTAATAATTAATTTATAGGATGACAAATTTATGCGGTTTTCTGGAAAACTGGAACAAGGTGTACGGGATGGGGTATGTGACTTATGGAAAGCACATAAAAAAATAAGAAAGGAAAATGATCAACTACAAAAACAATTTAAAGAGTTAGAAAACTTAGGAAATCTAAAGAAACAAATACTCGATCTAGGGAAGAAAATGAAAGATAAACATTTAACATTGATAAGAAATGATCAACTGGGAGACTTAGAAAAATTAGTTACAAGTATGATAGACGACAGATAGAATATAACAGTGGAGAAAGTAAATAACGATTTAAAACGAATCACCAGAGAATTAAACAGAAAACTGGACACGTCGGAGCAAATAGTAGAAGACAACAGGATTACACAGAAAAAATAATAGGAGAAAATAAACATCATGCAGCAAACAATAAATAAACTCAGTATAGCAATTGAAGAACAACACAAAAGCAGCAAAATTCAAACAAAGAAGATCAGCTGGAAACATATTCAACAGTGGTTAGAAAAAGAAAAAAATAAGGAGCATGTATTGCTTGTGGGGAAAACAAATCCGGAGGACAACGTAGTTCAGCAGCAGTCCTTGAAATATTCAAAACAGTAACAGGGGATGTTATTATAGATGACTGCAAAATGACGAAGAGAGAAAAGATAATAATACCAACGGAGGATGAGGAAGATCTTAGGGTAAGAATATAAGTGAAAGAATACATAACCATGAGAAATTACGACTAAAAGAACCAAGACGGATAAAACCAAAAATAATCGTATATAATGTGGAGAACCAAGAAGAGACAGATTTCAAACAAAAATTTATAAGACAAAATAAGGTTGATGCACAGGATGTGGACATAGGAATAATTTAAAAAGCAGGGTAAACAACAAGACGAACGCGACATTGTATTATAGAGGTAACTGAGAATTTGTTTACATATTATGTGAAACAGAAAAAATTACATTTGTTACAGGACATATCAAATAGAAGAATACGTCAAACCCTTAAGACGTCTTGCATGCCAGAGATATGGCCATATGGCAAAGAACTGTAAAGAAAAAAAAATCTGAGGCAGATGTGCGAGAGAAGGGCACGAGATGAAAGATTGTAAAGAATGTAAAATGTATAAATTGTGTTCGATACAATAAGACGAATAACCATTGTGACAAATCTTGCTTACGAGCAGTATCAGGGGATTTTTGGATTAATTTAGCATACCCCTGATTATGGGAGTCAAGGTACTCCAAGCAAATTTACAAGGTGGACAACAAGGAATTCAAGATTTGCAACAAAATCTGAAAAACGACACAGATGTTTACCTTGTACCTAAAACTGCTACATATTATCACTTAGAACACTGAAATTACTGATGCATGTTATCACTTACTTGAATAACTAATACATGTTATCATACGAAATACTTTAATAACTGCAATATGATATCACACGGAAGACATTCCATGAAACAAACGCATGATATATGAACGTTTGTTTTTGTATAACAGATGAACGTTTGTTTATGAACTCCATAAGCCAGACAAACTAATGAATTGTATGCATTCCTAAGTGGACACTTTCGACGAATCGCGAATACTATTAGGAAAAATCCAGAAAGTTAACGGAGGATCCTATCCACCAATTGGGAGGTAACCAAAGTGAAAAGTAGTTGATCACAGCTAGAATTCATTCTGACTAGAGATCTATTGAGAAGAGCTCCGTATAACGCTCCGCCACGAGCTGACTCACGGATGACCGAGACGCTTTCCCTCGCTACCCGAGCTGAAATCAGTCAGATACGAGCCGCTCCACCGAGCACACCTCTGTGACGCCTTTCCTCAAGGTCAGCTCATTTTGACGACCGGCGACGCTTAAGGAAAATTTCTCCTAGCACCACGGCTCAGTCAAGCGACTAAGTCTCATTATTGCAGCATATGAACATTGTGTAGTGAAATTTGAAGATTTCTACAACTCAAATTCGTGAATGCTGCAGGCAACTGTATAGACACTAATTCTCAGGAACTGATCTGACGTGTCCTTCTGTTGTTGACACCAAATATTTTTCATGTTATATGATTTTCTTCCTACGAGCACTTAGTTTCTGCTCCAATTTAATTGAATAAAACTCGTCCATTCATGACTGTAAAATTTATTTATTTTGTAGGGGATTTCTTTACGGAACACGTAGTTCAAACATGTAAAGTAAAGGAATCAATCACCCCGACAGAATAACCCAATACAAGAGCCGTATCTGATACGAGGAAAAGTGCGTTATTTAGCAAAAAGAATGAAGATGATACATGTACCGGGGGGGGGGAACAGTAGTAGTAATAATAATAATACGTAATCCTAAAACTGAAGTAATGTAGCTCAAGCAATATAATAAGTGCTTACATACAAGTTGTTAGAACTGCTGAAAAGGATATAAATATCATACTGGTTAATGCATACATACAATATGGAAAGAAAAGAATACAAGTATTCACCAAAGTGGAAAATATATTGAAACAATATAAGGAGGACAATATATATTTAGGAGGTGACTGGAACAGCAGATCTGAGTTACGGGGAGATAGTGTCACCAATGAGAGAGGTAAACAGTTGGAGAAACTTATACTAAATAATTATAATAAATATACACGGATGCCCGACATTCGCGACAAGCAACGGCACGTCAATTATAGACCAAACACTACAGGGAAGAACAACGAATACGGAAGCTACAATGTGGCAAATATTAAATAATGAAATAGAAAGTGATCACGAAACAATCATTTTCATAATAGAAATAAGAAATTGGAATAATTCACTACCAGTGATAGAAACTAATTATAGACAAATACAATGGGACAAATTACAGGAGGATAAGAAGACACACGAAGTATATACGACAAATAAGGACAATACTAATATAGATAGAAGAATTGAAAATCTAGACTTAGATATGTTGCGAATGGTACATCCTCCTTGCAAAGAGCGTCAACAACAAAACGGTACAAGGAAGACTTGGTAGGGTAAAGACCTGACAACAGCAAAGCTAAAAAGAAACAAATTAAGACACGCATACAAGAAAGAAACGCCAGGAACAGAAGTCTACCAAATAAAGAAAAAGAATATAGAAAACATCTGTGGAAGTTTAAAAAGTTACAACGAAAGAAGAAATGAGAAGATTGGGCGAGATTTGTAGAGGATAGTATAGCAACGAACGTTTGGGGGATATCTTACGTTATAGGACGTGATAAACTAAAAACAAAAACAATATGGAGAAACAAAAAAAAAGGAATATGTATGACAAAGTTGAAAGAACATAGGTGAGATAATGATAGTTCATATACTACACGAAACAAAAGCAAACATGATCTTTCAAGATATATTTTTAAAAAAACCAGAAGAGAGTTCTCCACAAACTTAGTAGAAGGCTATTTGTAATGCACATACATTTATTTATTTTCTCTATTTCCTAATTTGCATTAAATTTGTACTCTAGAATCTCCTTTCCTTAATACTTCTCTTCGTGTAACGCAATAACCTATTTTTCGCATCTCTCTTTATTATTATTATTATTATTTTCCCTTTTAGTGTATATTTCTCTCTATCTTTGTTTCCCTGTTGTACTCAATATACACAGTGATTCATACGGTAGAATTATTTTTCGTGCCTCATTGTATTTACCTGTGTAATATGAAAATGGCAAGCTAAAAGCATGATACCTGATTTGTCAACACTAACCTTTGTCCCAATCTGAGAAACCGGCTCTGGTCTTGGGAGTTTAACGCAAGCAACGTTGACCGATGTGAGGTTGAGCCGTGTTTCCGTGGAGCGATCCGTTAGCGCCATCTGGCCATCTACACCGCCACCTGTCTGCCGCTTGCGACCTAAGTATAACTCGTATTTTCCATCTCCGTGGGTCATCGAGGACTTCCACTAATTACAGTACTCTAGCAGTCTGGGAGGTGCAGTGCGCATTCCGGCGTCGCGTGAAATATTATTTCATTAATATTCCTCCAATGAAGTAATTGGAATGCATTTCTCAAGAGCCTCGCTGCTGCCGACGTCGATGGCACCCCTGCCTTCTGATTAATAGCTTTCCGGTACGCACACAAGCGTGCGGCACGGCCCCATCTTTAAATTAGAAATAGGACAAGGCATCAGTTGCAAGGCAATTCCAGTTGGAGGAAATAGTACTTTGTTCGATGAAGCACTTCTGAAAGTTCTAATCACGCTTCATCCGAATGCAGGATGAAATGGACCAGCGACCAATTTCAGATTCCCTTACTCTCCACGTCTTCATGTGCAATTCACATCCTCATTCATTCTTTCCTCCGGTAATAAAAGAGACTCGAAGAAACTTCCTGGGTTCTTCACATCAATATCTACTCTCACACTTCAGTAACCAAGGATATTGTCAATAAATGCCCTCTCAATAATCAGCCCCTCACAGACCCGACAACTGAACCAGTGTTGTATGTTCGATAATTGGACTTCATTTTTTACTCTTACATGATGCACTAGGATGTATGTCCAAAACAATGTATTATGTAAGACTTGCTGCATGTGAATTAGGGGAACACTCCATTCTATGACATGGTCAGTCTGCAAGAAATGCTGGGTTTAGACAAATGAGAGAAATAATTTTGTGTCAAACTCCCATATTTACTAAGGTAGGCATGGGAACTAATGCCATCAGTTAAATAACGCATACACTACAGAAAACTTACTTTAATTCGTATGACCTGCGTCACGGCACACGAACACATGTTATACACAGTTCTATTAGACTCGAACAATCATTATAACAAAATCAAACTAATTGATCGGCATTATTTGGTACTATTTAATTACCTATTAATTTCCCATTAATTTCCTACTAAATTTACTTGGTTCCATGCAAATCGTCTCATTGTAAACACTGACAAAACAGTGTCTATGTCATTTCACAATAGTATCACAAAATCTTTACCCCAGGATTCTCTTTCTTTAAACGGAACACAATTAAAAACTGTTACGAATATAAAATTCTTAGGTCTCCATATTCAAGACAACCTCAAATGGAATTGTCACGTTGACAATCTTAATTCCCAATTAAGCAATTTGTGTTAAGCATTCCGAATCTTAGATAACGCAGTTAGTCCACGTTACGGCATTACCTTCTGGGGTAATTCCGGTCAGAGTATTCAAACTTGCAGAATTCAGAAGAGGATAGTTCGGATAATTTGTAAATCTCACCCCCGAAACTCTTGTAAACCTTTATTCAAGGAATTAAATATCTTAACACTTCCCTGCATTTATATTTATGAAACGGTCGTGTTTGTTAAGACCG
>NNCF01129955.1:1100679-1114186 GCA_002313205.1 Laupala kohalensis
TTTGAATCCGCCTCTGCCTTAGGGCCCTTGATCGGAATAGATGGGATGGTCCCTTGCTTGCTTCCGGAGAGTAAATTAGTTTATTGTCCTCCACGTGGTCATACGCAATTTGTACTGTTTTTTGATAATAAATTTATTATTAAATTTATTAACGTAATAATTTGGAATGTTACCTCACGTCTTGTATTGCCTGACAAATCATGGTATTCATAGAAGGTATTTCTTCTTTTGACGATTGTCGTATGAAAAAACAATAAAGATGTTTCTTAATTATGATTATTTCACATCGATACTGAATTATTCCAAACTATGGAGGTGAGGGACAGACGGACGACAGCGGGGCGACGTAGGATGATATCCTTTATGGATGCAGAAGACGGCGACGGAGGAGTCCGAGGCGGAGATGGAGGCGGTGGCTGCGACGAGAGAGGCGTCACCAGGGGAAACAATGGCTGCGGTGATGGTGGAAGGGGAGACTGCAAAGTGGGTGAAGGAGGAAACGGAATTCGTCGACCGGTTAACAAGGGTGGAACGTTAGTGTTGCTGCAGGTGAATTGTAGAAGTATTTACAACAGAAAGTTAAAGTTTCTCAATTTAGTTGCTATATATGAACCAGATATTATTATTGGTACGGAGTCATGACTATCGAGGGACGTGAAGGATGAAGAAATATTTCGTTCAGATTTTTCGGTTTTCAGACGGCATGTGTGAGTGGTGGGGGTGGAGTTTTTATTTGTATGAAAAACAGTTTATCGTCTTCTGGAAGCTCGGTAGATGTTCATTAATTAATATCTGTTAAACTTGAAGGTTATTCAGGGAAAACTCTAGAAATTACAGGAATATATAGAGCTCCAAGTGATTATATGCGCGTGATAGAAAAAATAGTTTATAAAATGTGTCTCAATTCAAATATAACAAGAAATAGTATTATCGGCGGGAATCTGAACTTACCGCATGTTGACTGGGAGAGTGGCTCAGAGAGCATTAGCAATTCGCAATGATTAGTAAACAATCTTGTTTGGGACTGTGGCTACTGTCAGGTAGTGAAGCAACCGACCAGAGGGGAGGATGTACTCGACGTTTTCCTCGTACGACCGGAGGATAAGCTTATCTCTTGCGACACTGTAGACAGTATAAGTGACCACCGCGCGGTTATCTTAGAAGTCCACTGGGCTATTCCTCAAATTTCTAGGCGGCAGGAAGGAATAGTTTATCAATGTAATAAAACAAATCTACTAGATTTCCGGTCCTTTCTACGTCAAAATTATGCGAGATGAGCCGGTACGGGAAGCTCCGTGGAAGAAATTTGGTTAGACCTTAAGAATATAATATTTAAGAGCATTGAAAAATTTTGTTTCCCCAAAAATTTATAAAACTATCCCAACCATGAATATTATAATAATTACATTAGATGTTTGAAAGCGAAAGTAAGAAAACGTATAAAAATCGAAAAAAAGGGACTGACTATCAAAATAATTACAAATTTCTCTCTAGACTAATAGCGAAGAAAAATACTCGAGTGTTTTACAGAAAATTTTTCAAAATAAAGACAACTGTTGGTTGCAATTTTATAAGTACCTGAAAGGACGGAAAGGGAATAAAGAAAGTACACCAGTGGTTAAAAATAACGGTGTATTCTACACAGAACCTCAAAATAAGACCAATATTCTAACACATATTATTCGTCGGTTTCAGACATTTCCTCTAGCAACGACAGTCTAAATTTTACAAATAATTCCCATGTAAATACTTTTGTTCTAAATTCTAGGATGATTTCTAATATTAAGAATAAAAAATCAATCGGTCACGATAAAATTCCAGGGGATTTACTCAAACTCGACGGGGAAGCCATGATTCCCCACCTAGCCAGGCTTTTTGATATTACATTAAATAATTCATCGCTCATTAGTTAGCAATTATCGACCAATTAGCTTAACCTCCGTAGTATGTAAACAGATGGAACACATCATTACAGATTATTTGAGGAAAACTTGGGGGGAAAAATTGATATTCTACATCCCACACAACATGGTTTTAGATCTGGGTACTCATGTGAAAGTCAACTTATTTCCGTTTGCCAGGACTTAGCTGAATCACTTGACAAGGGGGGGGGGAGAGAACTGATGCAGTAGTTATTGATCTATCAAATGCGTTTGACGTAGTACCACATGATCGACTTCTTGCAAAAATCGCGAAGTACATGGGTGCTTCTCCAATTAACCGCTGTGACGTCGGGAGTACCTCAGGGAAGCGTTTTGGGTCCTCTTCTTTTTCTTGAATATATTAACGACTTATCAGAGCATATCATTTCGGTAGTGCGCTTATTTGCCGACGACAGTATATGTCGGAATATTAAAGAAGGTAGAGACCGTTATATGTTACAGTGCGATCTAAGTGAATTGTGGAAAAGGGGCGGGGACGAATTAAAAAAAATAATCCCTCCAAAAAGTAGATCTTTATTTTATCTAGATCAAAAATAAAACCTGCTCTGAACTATTCATTAAATTATCAGATAGTTTCTTAAGTTTCAAGTTGTAAATACTTAGTTGTTAAATTTCTCGTGACTTAAATTGGACAGAACATATAAAATACACAACGAAGAAAGCTTGGAGAGCGCTGAACTTCGTGAGACGCGTACTTAGAAGGGCCAATTCGAAATCTAAAAGCTTGACGTACACTTGATTAGTCCGACCTATACTGTAGTACAGTTCCGCTTGCTGGGATCCGTGGAGGGAGGGTCAGATCAATGAATTAGATCGGATACAAAGAAAGGCTGCAAAATTTGTTAGGGAAACTTACGTAATATTAATTTAGAGTGGAGAACACGTTCCAATGAAGGAAGTTCGCGCGTCTTTGTGCTTTCTTTAAAGCCTACTTGGGAGAGCCTGCATGGAAATCAGTAAACGCTAGGCTCCACCATCCGAACTACATTAGTCGTGGCGACCCCAGGCGTAAAATAAAATGTAGGAAAGAGGAAATAGATATGGGGAAATACTCCTTTGTGAATAGAACCCTTGTAGACGGGAATAAATAGCGAGGTGAATCGAGACTTAGATTATAGAAAATGCTCAGAGCGAATAGAAGTGTAGTGTAGTGATGTATGCGTGATTGTTCACAGCAACCCTGTTTTGGTGTTACTTTTATTGTTATAAATTTCTTTTAATTATATTACAGCAATTACTTTTACGTTAAGGTTATAGGAGGAGTAATGATATATGTGTGTATATTGAAGGGTGCTTGTACATATGAGTGTGTCTGTATCTGTTTGTAAGTGAAAATGTGTTTCTGTACACATGTGAATATACACACATATAGGCCTAATTTAGTTTTTTTAATTTCTTTGATGTATTTCCTTTCTCACTTCTTGTGTATTTATTTTCTAAGCATTTTGTTCCATGTATGTGTCTTTTATAGATATTTGGGCAAAGATTCTTTTTTAATTTCACATTATCGTATTGTGTGTATTCTTATTACTTCTTATTATTGTTATGTCTTGTTATTATGTCTATTGTGTTTTTCATCTGCCACCGAGCATTTCTCACTTGCAAATTAATAAATTATTATTATTATTATTTCAAAGGATTTTCCTCGCCAATTGGATTTTCGACAAATGGGAAAATATTTTTGATAGGCATAGCTGCTGTAATTACAAAGAAAAGCAAATGGTGCAATAGCTTGTGCAATGTGAATATTCTTGAGTTCAATTTATGAAATTCGACGACATATTTGCCATGAGATAACTGTGAGCAACAAAAAATTGGATTATAACTAGAGGGGAGAGAATACCTTCAAAATATTTTATGGAATCCCTAACTTTTATTGCAGATTATAATTATATCATGCATTTCACTCATCAGTTTGCATTTTACATTAATTCCTTACAATTTACCAACCTGGTAAGGGGAAAGAACTTTGTCCCGAAACGTTGTTGATACAACACTCCTTTTAAAGAATTAATATACCATGTGATGGTAGAAACTGGTTGGTGAAAATAATATGATCGTCTATAATATATGTGGATGTGAAATGTGTGATTGATTGATTTACAGACTATCAATATCTAAGTGATGTATTCTCCTCTCAGCAAAAGAAAGCTAATGAGGGAGGAGCCCAAAGACCACATGAAAGTTGAGGAGCCAATGCCAGCATTGCGAGATTGCCGAATCTTCCTTACGTAGGCGTTCTACTCGTGTTAGCAGAATCTTATGTTTGGACGCTGCCTTCCACATTAGTCCCTTCCTACACAATCGGGGAAAGAGGTTGAACGTTGAAATAACACGCTAAACGTGTCATTTTTCCATCGAGGATTAAAAGGAAAGGCGTATTCTTTGGGCGTTGTTTTAAAAAAAAACTGTTGATAATTAGGTAGTAGTTGAATTCTATACTGAATTCTAATGTAGAATTAAGTTAATTTAAATTCACGAGTTAAATTAATGAATAAATACTGGGTGAATATTACAATTTACTATAAAATGTTGTAGATTTTTATGGAGAATTAAGTTTCATAAATTAATGTCTTCTCCATACAGAGTGGAATTGAATTTTAACACAATAAAGTGTTTTGATCATCGTCAGATGTCAGAGGTCTAACTTTACTTTTTTTCATGCCAAAACAAACCTGCATCGCCGTATTTCTGAATACATGTCTCTGAGATTTTTTTCAACATTTTCATTAAATTTTTTTAAGTAATGCAGCTCAAATAGCTCTTTTCCACAAGTCACCAAACGTGAAAAATCAAATAAACGCTAAATATCAAATAAACGTATCTGAGTTTTTGACAATAAAATCATTATTATTACCCCGTTTGCTCCCGTCCCCTCAATTTCTGTTCCATCAATATTTTGACATATTTTCTTATGTGTTACGTTTGGAGATTGACATTTTGCCAAGGGTACTGACTGAAATAAATAAAAGTTGGGTTATTTTTCATGGAATCTCTTAATTTTCTGATTAAAATAAATAAAAAGCAAGTTTGTCATAAATTTTTTATTTCATCATTTATTTGATAGTTTTACTCGTAACTAATAAGTAACTACATTTTATTTTTCAAAACTAGCTAGGAACACATTTTAGCTTTGCAGAAAATTACAGTGGCACCACACTATGTTAATGTTAATAAGTTTACAGCTTCCATGTCGTGAACAAAAAGTTTTTTCAAAGCATGCATATGAGCGTTTGTGGGAATGAACCTAATTTTGAACATAAATTATCGTATTATTACATTAGAATAAAGTCAAATAATTTTATAACCTTTAATTTATGTAAAAGTTGTCCGATTAAAATGAGACAAAAACATTTATAAAATTACAACCATTTACTTGGAGATTATTTTGTTTGTTTAAAATGTTGATAAATACATTTTCCATCGCTGAACCGGCAGAATTTGATATACCAGCTGGGACGGCGGGCTTTATCTGACCTTTGGTCGATAGAACACACGATATTCCTGAGATAAGCTTTTCCACGGGTTATGTGGCCTATGTGTGGGTGTTGCAGTGTGCAGTCTGGAATGGGTGGATCTACGCTAGGCCACTTCCCGCAGAAGACGTATGACAACACCGCGCTTTCGCTCCATTAGTTACATCTCATTATCCTTCTTTGACTGCGGGGACAATAATAGAGTATAATTCTGTTTCAAAGAAGAAATAACATTTGTATGAAACAAGTTCATTCACATACTATGTGTCTTAATTATAGACAATCAATCAATAAACTTACAGAATTACATTTTACAGAAATCTTCTTTTAATAAAGTTGTTGCAAGTTTGGCTTCATTTAATAAAGTTCTTATAGATTTGCCTACGTTTCGAGGTTTTGTTGACCTCCTCATCAGGGCTATTTTAAAACATATAAGTAGATACTATAACAGGTTCCAATCAATAACACACATTTAACACTCATAATTCAATTAACAACACTTCTTCCAGACTCAACAAATTACCAAATTACTACAATATTTCAAATTCTATAAAATATTTACACAACGTATCTAAATTATTTACATAAAGAACATATGCATTATAACATACCTTGATGTGGATACAGAGATCCAGTTACATTTCAAATTTTTAAAAATCACTGTAAATTATGTTAATTAAAACATATAGGAAGATTGAATATTTTCAACCTTCTCTGTCAAGTGTTTCTTTAGAACTGTTACAGGTATTCACTGTTTGAGAAACATTATTCACTGTTTGAGAAACATGTAAATACATAACTGTACAGACAACTTAACAAAACTATCACTTAATTTTATTTTTTAGCAAAAAGAATAAACTGTCATAATCTTTCATTAATATATTACTGTCTAACTGTGTATTAATGTTATTATTTGCTTTTATATGGAAACTCGCAAGAATTAGCCTTTTGAAAAGATTTTCTTATTTACCAAGAATTCATGTATTTTCAAAATTCATAACTTATTAAATCATAACATTTTAAATGAAGGCAAATTTGTAACAACTTTATTAAAAGAAGATTTCTGTAAAAAGTAATTCTGTAAGTTTATTGATTGTCTGTAATTATGACACATAGTATGTGAATGAACTTGTTAAAATAGAATAAGACAATCGAAATCTAAATATTGTGATTTGTATGAAACATTTATTTTTGCAAATGGTTCTGCAATCAAATAAAATAAATTTTTCTTCGTTGGATTGCACTAGATTTAGTTTCTTCATTTGCTACACCATCTGTAACATTTGGGTTTCTAAGCATAAAACCTATTATAAAGAAGTAAAGGTTTTCGTTCAAAATGTCGAAGTTTCCCCTTCCTCCTCTGTGCATAGTTTTGGAAAGTTGTTGAACGCCAGTTGACAGAGATAGTTGTATTATATTTCCGCAGAATGTTTTTTTCGAGTTTTAAAAGTCCTGGTCACCCGACAAGGTTATGTAAATCTAAATGTGTAATATTGAATAATTTGTAATATTTATTAATTTATATGATAATGTTTCTTACTGACTATTCGTACTAAATAACACTTAAATAAAATTAATTAATTTTTTCATATTTAAATACGCATAAAATAATTTTTTTTTTACAAACTTCACAACTCTTTGTCCGAAATAACTGTTCCTTTGTCAATTATGAATTTTTTTCCATAATGTTAACTGACTATATTTGAAGGAGCATTTCAGCCAAAATTTTCGATAAAGATGGTGTACTTGGGGAATTGAAATTAGAAGAAAAGAGGATCAGTTTTATGTCAGGTCCTTGAAATGCCAATTGGTGAGCAAAAAAAAAAAAGGGGGGGGATTTTATAGCTCGCCACGATAGAATGGATCTTGAAAATTATTGGAATGGACATTGAAAATTATAGGAGTATAGGTATATTGATTCATTTTAGTATATATTTTTTCTATTTCCCGTTTAAACTTAATTTTCGCATAAAAGTTTCTAGCCAATTCTGAGATGGGTTTGTTTCGGTTGATTATGAAAATTATGACCTAATTTACCCATTTAGACCTTTCAAAACTCAAAGAAACATTTTTAGAGAAAATTTTGATTTTTCTTATTTTCTCTCCTTTTTCTATTGAATGGTGATCCGTAACCTCACAAAGTGAGACTTGGGAAACAACTTTAAAGTTTTAAATGAAAACCCAACTTTTTGGTATTTAGCATAAAAAAAGGAGTGTCTTTGGTCTCAACCATTAGTTTGTTTTATTAGTGATACCTTTGAAATCGAATAAACTAAACGAAACCTTCTTGGTACCGAAAATTATTTCATAACTCTTATAATCGGTATTTGGAGAATTTTCAGAGAATATGCTCATTTCATTGCATTTGCGACACTTAAATGAGGAATCGTAAAATTTTCAACAAAAATGTACTACGTCTATAGTCATTAAATAAACGCCACTAAATACCACTAAAAATTCACAATTCAACGTTCTTATGTCTAAGATAATTCCTTTCTCCGTTTACAGTTATAGTGAGAAAATAAAATGAAAATATATTATTGATTTGTTTTTTCTCGATCATTATAGTACAGGATGATGACAATTCTTGAGTTCAGGTCAAAGTAAATAATCAACATTGTGTTCTTCATCAGGGCTTATTAAAACTAATGATTTAAAGTTTATAATTGGACAATTATTTAAATGAATTTTCATAATGATATTTGGTGCGTTATTTGTTCTGTAAACAGTCTTTTTGACAATTTTCAACCAAGGTTTAGAAATGTTTGAAACACCCAAACAGGTCTTATTGGTAACGGAAGATGCGAGAGAAACTCTGGATGATGGTTGCGTTTCCGTTCTTGCTCTAGTATATTTTAGTAAAGCTTTTGACTCCGTAGATAATGACATACTGTTCGTGAAGTACACGAACCTGGGCTTCTACGAATTCACCCTTTCCTGGATAACGAAATATTTTGATAATAGACATCAAATTGTGGGAGTTGAAGATAAAAAGGACAGTTTTCCACTGCGATATACATAGCGAAAGTTTACAATTCTGGGACGAATTTTGTACAAAGTTATTATACGTTTGAGTCAGGGGTGAGGTACAGAGTCACATGCTTTCTTGTCATCCGCCCATCCGATGAATACTTTACATAATATTTTACGTACCTCATGTGCGAGTACACAGTCGACAATTAACAATTCCATGCAATCTCGTGATCCCTGGTGACATCTATTTTGCTCAGAAGGAAGTATGTTGTTCTCCATATATTTTTTCCAAAATTACTGATGTAAAATGTTTGTATATCGTTGGAAATCATGTGATTTGCCGATAGTATTTTGGTTTACTAATTTCACCTCCCACGTTCACCACGTATGTTATACACACTGTCATGTTAGAAGTTAAAATTTGGAGATGTTTTTTAACGTTACGTAGTGTGGAAACCTGGTTGACTTGCAACGAGATCTCCTCTTTCGTGCGGTTGAATAAATAACACTTGGCTTCCAACTTGGTCTTTGAACAATTTATTGATGCAGACCAGTCTTGGATGAACAATTGAAAATAATAAAGAATTCTAAGACACCGTGTGACAGACGATCATACAATGAACGTGGAATGTCGTCTGGACTTCCGTTTTAGAAGACAGTGCCAGTGGCGACGGTCCGCGCTATCGGACCCTCGGGAAGTGCAGCGTCGCGTTGACGTGCTCGGAGTAGAATTCTTCAAGGTATCTGGATTCGGCGACGGCTTCGGCGTCGAGTCTTGTAGATTCCAGATTCGGTAGTCGCGCTGTTCCGGGGGTGAAGATCCTCGGCAATTGGCGTCGACGTTTGGGGTTCTTCGCGTTCGGCGAAGTCTTGAATTTAAATGCCTGACGGAGCTGGGCTGGTTTTTAGCGTGGCGTCTTATTTCTCAGGGCTGCTTGTATACGTGTTCCGAGTCGTGGAAGTACGTATTATAATGAAGCTTGATGCTTAAATAATCTCGGAGCTGATAATAGTATGTGCTCGTCGAGATGAGAACTTGGACATATGTAGAGCATGCATGGAGCGACTGACTAGCGCAGGAAAGATCGTTGGAATGAATGTTATTCGTTTCCTAGGGAAGCTTCTTGAGGTAGAGATATCTGAACATCTAAGTCATATTAAATCCGGTTGGATTAGAAAGGAGCGGTCTTGTGGATGCTGTTATAGCTTAATATTTATATTTATTTGTTGGTGCTCCCGTATTTCATGGATGGCGTATTTCATGGATGGATTTGTTGAATTTACGTTGAACCATACGTTCGTTTATTATTCTTTGCATAGGCCTTGCAATGTGTTGGCCATGACTCTGACGCTATGCCTTAGAACTCTCGTGTACAGAGGGCTGTGGCTAGTAAATAAATACGCGATGGCGTATGTTTATCGTAGAAGTGAGCGCATGAAAATCCATCAGCTTTTGTTATGCTCGAGGGCAAAGCTGAGAGGCGTGACCGTAATGGGGAGGCGTGTAATATGTGCGTATTGTGACAGGGCGCAACTGTTACTTTCAAGTTTTTCAGAAAGAGCTTTGCCGAAACCCGATGGGTAGCCGGAAAATACTTCCACCATACATTCTGGATTCCATCTCTTTCAGAAACTTCTCAATTCATGGTTTTTCTAATGGTCTTACAGATATCATCACAGGTAATCAAAACTGTAGACATTTCAGATATTTCATGACACAACATTTCTTCCTGTCGTAACCAGAAGACATCCTTTGAGTGCTCTTTACGTACAGACCAAATGTTTGACTAGAAATGGGTCATTACATCTTTATCAGATGACTGTTGTTGCTCATCTTTAACATTCTCAAGGTATCTGTAAAATTCCTTCTTATTCAAGGTAAAGTCACGCTATTGTCTTCTTCTCAATGTAACTTTGTTATACATTCTAATCCGAGCACCAAGAGCAGCAATCCTCTGCTTCAATCGTTCATCCTTCTCTTTCAATTTTTTTACTGTCCTCAGCAGATAGACACATTTTTAATATCTCAATGATTACTTTTATTCCTTTCTTAACCTTCTTTGAACAACAGTCTTTCTTCTCAAAATATTCGGCCAAATGAGCAAATTTTTCCCGCATTTTAAATATCTTATCGTTGATTCTCTTCTTCCAAACCGGGATATATATTTCCTTGCGTATTTTGGGTATATATATATATATATATATATATATATATATATATATATATATATATATATATATATATATATATATATATATNTAACGCGGTGGAGTGAACTTTATTAGATATATCATGAAAGTTAAAATCAGGTATGAAATCATCTTTGACTATACAGTCCATAATTTTTTAGGTCTGATTGTATTTTGTGATACAGATTAACCTAGGAATTCTATGCCTTTGTGATAAAGACAATCCTGTGTATTGCATTTTGAACGATTCATATCTTATTTTCAATTCTGGGTATGTTTCACACTCCTCTTCATCCTGCTATTTCAGGTTCAATGGGTTATCTTCATTAACATTGTTATCGCTTATATCTATACGTTCCTGTATGGTTTCGCCCTGTTGTATTCACATCTTCCTTAATTTTTTGGAGTTCAGCTGATGAGAACACATTGCCCCTACGCATGATGAAATTATACTGCCCACAGATATGTTGTTCGTTGAGTGGGATACCAGGTTAAATTTTTATCCACTCGATATGCATTCTTCGTCAAAACCCATTCACTTAAGTCTCTACCCTTGCACTTATATAGTACGCACAAATAATTCATATCTTTACTCCATTTTAACTACTGGCTAGGTTGATGAGCTGTAGTAGAAAACCCAGTTGTGGTCCTCCAACTATTTCCTCTTCCGTAGGGTTGAGTTACTACATTGGCGGTTGCCATGAGTGATGTGACACCGCTGCTACTCTGCTGTTCGCCGTCGCCACCGAATTTATTCCTTTGCCTTCTACTCATGAATTCTTCTCTGGTACATACCAGTAATGGATTGCAGTCGAAGATGAAACTACAATCCATGTCTGTTTCGGTCCACGGATGGTATATTACAAATTGAAAGAAAAGCGAAGGGAAAGGAGCGGTGTACAACGTATTGGGAGCGGTTGGTAGCGAAAAATAATGCGTACATCGAAAGCAGAGTTCGTTGGAAAAGAAACTAGTAGCAACGGAAATTTACTAGATGTTTTGAAAAGGAAAGGAGGTCACGTCAGTTGACAAGTTCGAACACGCAGCGGCTAGAAGAGACGCGAGAAAAAAGAGAAAGGTTTTATGAGTTTAAGGGACTACAATAGCTGCGTGGATGTGAGAGTGTATTCCCTTAGTTTGCGTAGCAACCAGCGGCCTAGGAGCGACCGGCAGTACGCCAGACCGTGGGAGTTAAATTTTAAAGGGACGAGTTCGACCGTTGAAAATTTAGAAAGTAGAATAAATTTAGCGTCTTTGTTGTTAAAAACAGTCTGGTGGAGATCGCTCAAAAACGATTTGAGAGGAGAACGTCGTTGAGCGTGGACATGTTTAAAAATGTAGATCGTGGATTTGCCCGGTGCGCGCGATCTCAAGTTAAAATTTAACCTCTAACAGCAACTCTATTAGGAGGGGATTTTGAGATTATTGGAAGAGTAAGTCACATGATTTTTGAAAACGTAGATCACGCGGGAAAGTGACAGACGTGCAGAGTTGGAGAAAAGCTCATTTATACGAGCACAGAAACGAACTTAGAACATTCTGATATTCTGACATTCTTAGATAAATTCGTGCGGAGAACATTCTGATTCGGAGATTTTTCTGAAATTCGTTCTAGTGAAGATTCTTAGCTTCATTCTTGTTAATATTCTGAGACATTCGTTCGGAGAAAGATTCTTGTTCTTCGTTCCGAGCATTTCATGACTTATTGCATTTTTCCAATGGCACTTTTCGAAGAATTTTCGGAGCGAACTTTGGAATTCTTGATTTCAACATTTTGTGTAGCTCAGGTTGGCATGAGGTGGCAGCTTGAAGCTCATTAAATTCACTGAAGTTAATGAAACGTCTTCCGTTCGGAAATAGTCGGAAACTAATCGAACCCGCGACGCGCAACTTAGTTCGTGGCAATGTCGAGACGTTGATGTTTCGAGAAGGGACCTGAATTTCTGGATGGAGCGCTGAAGCATTACGCCAGAGCGACAACCGGTGGCGCGAACTACCAGCTGTGAGGTAACCAGGGTCTATGTTCGAGTTCCGCCGTCTGGGGACTTGCAAATTCTACCTCAACAACAAAACAGATTTGTCATCTATCAAAAGGTATTCTCCATGTTAGCTACGTCCACCTTTAACTTTTAAGCGAGAAGATAATGTGCTTCGAGGGGATTAATGAAAGCCCACGCTCAGAACTCTTGTTACCAGTGTTAATTAAATAAATTGGGCTCTAAAAGAAGATGAGTGGTATTAATTATCTTGTTCTTTTTTAAATTCAAATGATATTTGTTTATTTAGGATATGATGTAAAATTAAATTAAGGGTTTGTGAAGGGATGTGTTATTTTGGTCGGGATGGGAAATGTCGTGTGATTTTTTTGGGCTGTGTAGCATGCAATTAAATTTAAATGTATTTGTGCAATTAAAAGATTAAGTCAATTTATTTTATGCGTTTTCCTTGGATTAAGGAACCCCAGTATGTGGTATTCACTTATTTAAATAACTACAAACCCATTTAATTAATTAGTTAGAACGAGTTAACCGAGGCAGTTAAAATTTTTTATGGGGTGAGTGTTCGCCACTACACTATATATTATCCCGTTTTATTTAGTTTTATTACTACGTAGTAAAACATCAAGATGAGAGTTAGAAAATGAGTGTCTTGTAGGACGAGAACTCTGAATTTTGCTAGTGGTTTACTGATGAGTGATTCGCTAGTAGATAATAATAAATTTATTGTCAAAAAACAGTACAAACTGCGTATGACCACGTGGAGGAAAAAAAACTAATTTACTCTCCGGAAGCAAGCAAGGGACCATCCCATCAATTCCGATCAAGGGCCCTATCGGCAGAGGCGGATTCAATTTTTCAGCAAAAGTTCCTAGATAAGATAAAAAGTTAGCTGCGAGTAATAATACATATATTATGTCAATATGTT
>NNCF01129955.1:1114236-1129468 GCA_002313205.1 Laupala kohalensis
GTACAAGTTATTATCGAACTATAGATTATTCTGAGTATAGTGTTTAAAAATCATAAGAATTGAAATAACACTAAATTCACGATTTATTGTTACAATAAACACGCCCCTAGACAAAGCCTAGAGATAAGAACATCATTATTGAAGTAATTAACAAAAGAGACTTTATGAAAAAATGAGTCATGTTATGACTAAGTTATAGACAAGGCGGCCCAATTTGCCAAGACTAAATAAAATGACAAAAAATGAAACGAATAAAAAAGATATATGAGACATGTGAATGTGGGAAAGGACAAGAAAATTTACATCTTGTTATACGAGATTGTGAGAGGTTTGGGGCAGAGAGAGAAAGAGTGAGAGGGAGAGAGGGAGAGAGGGAGAGAGGGAGAGAGTCATTTACGTACGAGAATATAACAAGTTAGATACAATTAATACAAGGGATATGAGAAAGCTAATCGAAACTAAAAGAAGGTACCGCTTGCTGGAGGAATTTGTGAACAAGATTGATACATTACGAGAAGGAAGTGGGTAGATGTTATGGACAAGAGAAACCGGTAATTATGTAACATGGAAAAGAGTAATAAATAAATATAATAATAAATTTATTGTCAAAAGATCAGTTACAAACTGCGTATGACTCACGTGGAGGACAATAAAGTAATCCTGAAGCAAGCAAGGTACCATCCCATCTATTCCGATCAAGGAGCCTAAGGTAGATGCGCATTTTACATTTCAGCATACTTCTAAGTTAATGAAAGTAGTTCGGTACGTGTTAACAGAATACCAAAAATGAGTATCAATAAAACACAAAAATGTTGTTTCACAAGTACGTCTTATTATAAACTATAGTTTATTCGTAAAATATCGTTTATGAATCGTAACCATTAAAATAACTTTAAATTCCAAGATTTAGTATTTTCATACACGATGCCCCAAGGCAAGAGCCTACAGAGCTTGTACAAAAAATCCACCTCTACCCGAAGGAAAACTGGAGAAAAACCCGGACCAGAATGTGGCTACAGAATTTGTGTACTCATCTGTGCCAAGGTGGAATGCAGATGAAACTTAACTTATATCAATAATAAGACACAATACAAGCCAGCAGCAAAATAGTTTTCAAATTGTTATCAGTTATTTTGAAAGTACTACAGTAATGGCGTGATAAAATATATGACGAATTTAACTTTTATTAAAATCAGTAAATTCCTTTACAATGGGCAAGTAATTTCATTACACTGCCACAGTAGGTAACATTTAACTGTGGCTTTAACTTTTCGAATGTTGATATAATTCAGCTTCTATACGTATCATATTGGCAGTCCATATTCAGCTTTGTGAAATCTATTATCCAACCCCTAAAGGGCCAATTTCCTGAAATTTCAACCACTCTTCACCAGTGATCTATGGTTTATTTGTAAAATAAAAGTATATACGTAAGTAACAAATCGCGAAGTTTATACGCGCACCATGTTCGCATGCGTGCATTTCCTGATATTTTCCATTTCATCAAATGGTCCTCATTTAAGCAGAGATTTGTTATAACTGGATTCTGTCGCTTTTAAATTCCGTTGTCTCGAATACCTATTTTCTCTTTTCGTCTGTTCTTTTTAACTAGTACTGCAATATCTGCACACTATCCTGAAAACTACGACTTGTTCTTCCATTGTAGCCTTTCTTTTCGGGCCTTTTCTTTAGTTTTTAAGTTATGACTGTGTGTCAATATTATTTTTGTTTCCCGAATTTACCTGTTCCTGTAGTAATGAGTAGACAAATCTGTTATTTGACAAAAATTGTTTCCTCCCGTTGGAGTTGTCTATTCCGCAAATGATACAGACATTTCTTAATGAGTCTATTTACAAAGTCCAGGAGTCAAAAATTTGTCTAAAGTATTGTACGTACGGTTTGTATGTTATTTCTTAAATTACCACGTCCTTATCTTTTAGATCATACATTATGGGATCGACATATCACACTCCCAGAAAAAAAAGCACCCGCCTCAAGTAGGCTTATTTTTATACCAATTAAAATATAACTTCGAATCTTCACGTGCTATTGGAGTGTATAATAAATTTATCTTTTTTGTTATTCTCTAATTCTAACGTGAATTTAAGTCTTGGATAGAAACTATTGTATGTATGATGGTAATTATTGAGAATGCTTTGCTGTCTGTTTTCTGGTAAGATGCAAAATATGTCATCAACAGAAAGGAGTAACTACATAATTTTACCAGGAATTATTACAGATTTCTTGAAAAATAGTATTTTATCTAGAGGAAAAAATGTATTTGGGATGGCGGACAAAGGGTATGTTACTGGTATAGTCTCGAGAAAGGATTAGGGAGTGAAAAAAGTAACTATGTTGCAGGATAGTACGATTTGTAAATTTATTAGCAGAAATCTGATTAAACAGATATTAGGTGATTTATAATCGTTACTTAACTGTTGGAAAACAAATAATTACACGAAGAGAAATATAAGGGTTTATATACGAACAGCTCGTAGAACACGGGTAATTTTTCACCTACCTTCGGTTTACCCAAAATTCTTAAAAACAATATACAATGTGATTTGTCTCATAAAGGTCGGTAAATTCCATAACTTAAATATACATCAAATATTGTTGAATAATTTTTAAATATTGCTTTGAAACAATAATTTAAAGTACTATAAAGTAAATAAAACAGAATTTGCAAGTAATGGAAGTGAGGTTTTAACATTTGTCAAATAGCATAAATGTAGCAAGGAGAAAATATAGTAATCTTGCAAAAGTTCAAACACGACACTTCGAAACTAATTCAAGATTTTCAAATGCACACTATTACCAAATAAGGGATATTTTGTAATATTGTTGATTCGCCTCTCGGTATGAATTTCGCTAAACTAATGTGTCTAATTCCAATAATATAGTATTTAAAGTAGTTTATTTTCGAAGCATTCCAGAAATAGGTATACTCTTATTTAGCGAAATTATGGTCGAAAATCAAAGTAAATCTGTTAATATCTTCACATTTTCTTCGAACTATTTATTATATTTTCAAATTTAGCAAGGGAATGAATAGCTGATAAAAAGTATAATTGATTCAATTAATGTTTCACGTTTACGAAATGAACCCCAAGTGACGTAAACATTTGACTATTGGTTATCATTGGAAGTGCGATGTATTTACTGGAATCGGAAACTTTTGCTACTTATCTCTTGAATAATACTTTTTTGTTTTGAGTCTTTATTATTGATGTAATGAGATGATGCATTTATGTAATGAGATAATAATGAGTCAAAGAAAGACACCAACAGAGCGTAGAATTCCTCTTTTGCGTGCGAGAAATATAGTAAAAGCAGTTGTAACCAGCACCCAAGAAACCGATTACATCTATATAACTATAAATTTAAAGATCTATATTTAAATTTGAAATTCAGACTAATGAGATAAAAATATGCAATAGGCTGACAATCTGGCAACACAGTTGAATGCGCCGTGTCGCATGTCAACGTGGCTTTCTCCATTAAACTGCATTCGTATTCGTACCGTATTGGCATTCATTCGTGTATCATATATTATGACATATTTCTCTACGAACACACATAGATGAGATAGAGACCACACACATAGAGAAAATGCACCAAAAGATGTATCAGCAGAACAAAAGTAGTGATAGAATGTAAAGTGGAAGTTAATTTTTATTGTGACATTTTCATAGCTGCTGATAACATATTCTACTGCATTCATGAAATGTAATTTTTATTACAATTAACGTTTTCTAAATACGTAGTCTACATTTTTTTAAACATGTCCTTCCACAACTGTAATTGCAGTCGGCTACTCAATTCACTTATTACCGGTAAAGTTAAGCAATTAGCATTTTAAAAGGTATACACCGTTATTACCAGACAAATAACCTAGAAGTATGCGCAGGCTTTAGTATTTAACTAGCTAACCATACCAGGCAACACCCTGAGATCTCATATGGCTTTAGTTTGTATATGAACTTTCATTAATTTGAATTTAGTTTTACAATTCACGAAGAAAACGTACAAAAATACATTAATATACTATGCCATAAATACAAACTCTAACCACTGGAAAATACTTGTCACACAGATTTCTTAATATATAAAGCCAAGCTAAAACCATGATTTTTCTTTTCAATTCATTTTTAGGGTATTAGAATGTAAACATTGTTTTTCATAGGTATTATTTAATTTTACTTCCATGATTATGTCGTCTGTATCATACGTTCATTAGATTGTCGAAAGCACACATATTGTCTGCAATAATACTAGTACAAAATATGCTCTCTTCTCGCGTTTTTTATTAATTAATTAACTTTAGTTTTATGGCAAAATACTCTGTCAACACAAATGGGCACAAATGTAGACTGGGTAGTTACCGTTGGAGTGAGTTAGTTTCCACATTTACATAAAGCCATCAGATTATATTTTCGCTTTTATGTTTCATCAATATTTACCAAATTTTATACTACACTCGTAACAATACTAAAGAAGAGTTCTTCAAAATTTTAGATTCATGTTACTCGAACGTTTTTGATTTTGACGTTACAAACACATCATTGAATTACTTGCATTAGCTTAGATTCACAAAATTACTTAAAGTTCGTAAAGAAGATACATATAACAACAAAGAATTCAGTCACGCTCCTCTGACTTTCTCACCCTGTGCAAACAACTGTGAAAAACCTAGGTGCAAGACATGCAATATCATTGATCCTTTTACGTCCTTTACTAGACCTGTTACACAATTCACACACAAAAATTCGACCATCCAGTAAATGCACCTCCAGAAATTGAATTTACTTTCCAGGTTGCACAATCTGAAAAAGTTTTTATGTAGGAAAAACAACCACTTCTCTCAACATCAGTATGAACAATCACAGAGCTTCTTATGATAATTTCTTTTTTTTCTTCTCTGCCTGTCCCTTCCCACGCTAGATTGTTAAATAAAAATTATGATTTAAAGTTATGATTCTGGAATCTCTCCCCTTACATTCCCAATCCATTGATGTAAAAACACGTGAATTTGGTTTTATTTGGTCCCTAGGAGTCTCTACACTTTCCGGTTTAAATAGACAACAGTAAATTCTTCTAAATTCGAATTTCTTTCCTACTTTTCTTTCCTTTCATCTAACGGTTGGTCAACGTAAATAATAGAGAGAAGAATCGGTTCATTATCTACGAGACTGACGATGACGGAAGTCAAAACTGTTTCGTCTAATATGTGAGTGACTTTTATGTGTTTCTTTCTCTATTTTTTATTATCTGTTAACTAGAGGACAGTAGTGTCGCACTATTTTCAAGATTTCCGTGTACATATGCTAGTATTTTGTAAAGGAAATGCATCCATCCGATGCCTGTCTTCACCTCAAAAGCCGATTCCAACCACCGCAGCGACGCGACGCGTTTTGCAGCGGACATGCTTAACGCGTTCCTCATTCCCGCTGCTGGCTGTGGGTCCGCCCATAGCTCTCGTTACCTTGTTAAGATTACTCGGCGAGGGCTCCGACTGCCTTTTTAACCCGCTGCCTAAACTAAGGTAGCTCGGCGTGCCAGCCCTATAATTTGGAGCGGTTAACATCAATGAGCTCTGAACACACAGGGTCCGCTGGTTTTCTGGTGGAGCGGGAGGGAAGGCTGCCACCGAGCCAGCCGCCTGTCTACTCAGACCACCCCTCCCCCTTCTTCCCCTCACCGACAACTCGTTCCACTCACCGACCACTCACTCCCAGCCGCAGTGCGCCCAACAACTCGAATCACAAAGTCGCAAAAAAGGTGTAAAGAATTCCGCTACTTTGAGATGCATGTAGAATGCTCCAGGGTATTGGATCAGAAGAAAAAAGCTCCACGCTAGATCCGGAAAGCCTGGTACACGCCTGAGGGAGAAACGCCCCATTAATGATGAAATAATTCTCATATATTTATTGAATAATTGAAAAATGAACATCAGTTTCTAAATATTCACCATTATCAGAATAATACTGCAGTAATTAACCTACTTTCCTCTTTATCCCTAGATTTCTTCGATCGCAATGTTTAGAGGAATTCAGATCATGTGGATTACAGTTTCATATTTAATATGTCTTTAATATTACAATTCAAAGCTTACCATAAAGTGAATAAAACTAACACACAACGCAATGAATTTGTTTAAGTATTGGCTCAGACGAGGAGGTATAAAAATTTATTTACCCAGTGGACAATTAAAAAAACATGGTCGTTAGGAACGTTTACATTACTTTTTCCCATAGCAATCATGGGAAAAATGTTATTAATATATTGACTTTTTAGTGCAAAACAAATTGTCCTATATTTTTGGAAATTCTTATTATTCGATGTAGATATGTGTTCAAAAATGACAACCAGTATGATTAAACTGAGTGTTTTAAAACATAATACTCTCTTGACTATTATATAATAATAAGATGTAACAATATTAATAAAAAATAGACAATTATTTTTCCTCAAACATGTCTCACTACTCTTCACATAGCTTACCAAAATGAAACTTTATGACCACGAGTTAAGTCTGTAAAAGCAAAGCACATGCATAAATATCATACATTGTATATTATCAGAAGACATGTATCATTGTATCACGTTATTACACTTTTTAAAATCCTGAAAGATTAGTCAAGTCAGTAGTGATATCTGGATGTCAATGTGGAGAACAACTTTGACCCTCAGCGCAAAACTGTAAGAGATACATCCTGGAGAGATCCTAGTAAAATAGGAACTCACTAATTTAACTGATGCCTAGCATGTAGTCTCTATCAAGGTAATTAAGTGAAAATCAATTAACTTCCAAATCTAATGCAATGACTTCTTCAAAACTGTGTCATCTCTTTTACGTAGTTGATAAAGAGCATATACAGGAAATAAAACAGCTGAAACAACTTCTACAAAATTAATGGTTTTAAAATGTTCTTTAACCTTAATAAATATGAAATTTAACACGTAAACACAGACAGTGGTAATTAAAAACTATGAAAACATTTTGCCAAGTCAGTTTTGGATGGAAATAAAACTTGTAGGTTTCCATATTTTTAGAAGATAGATGAACAAACTCCACAAACCATCTCCCGAAAGAAGGAGTATATAAAGAGGTTGAAGTAATATATCAGAAGACCGATTGAAGATTGCTTAGAAAATATTATGGGACAGGTTTGCGGGATTAAGCCTTTCAGTGTTTACATCGGGACTTAATCCACCACACTGAGGTTCTCTGAGGAAGTTATTTGCACAACTCAGCCCTGACAAAACAGAAGTACTTGTAGAAACTAAGGAAACAAGAAAGTCGAAAATAAGGAAACTTATGAACTCATTTAAATCATAATGTGAAATTAAATATAAAAATTCCTCATCATTCTGTTGAGTGAGGGTTTGCGCGCTTCAGAGAAGTTGAGGGCTATGCTGGCGGTAGCATAGCTACTGGTAGGATCTTCCACGCCGGACAGGTCTCAGCAGAGAAGTCTGACTGTGTGTGTCTCGAAACAACATTTCTTCCTAGTACCTATCCTATTTGTATATCCCAACATCCTTCATGTCTTTACCCAAGCCAAGGCGTAAGCTTTCGTGCCGATGGATCAATGGTACTGGGGGATAATGCCACGAAAGATGCCCTTGGGATACCAGGTGACCTCTGATTGTACTCAGCTTTATCTGCGGGGCTCTGCGTGGATGGACAGACATTATCCCTAGCTACTCGTGGGAAGAAATACGAATGTCAAAAATACCAATGAAAATGATATTAACCCGTTTAGAAAAAGCTCGAGATTGCAGCGATCACCAACCAGATCGACGAATGCAACCACAAATGAAAATTCACTAATAACAATGACAAGTGAGGAGTCAGAAGCCCAGGAAGAGCTGTCGATTTTTCGAGAAAATCAAGCAAGAAGCCAAAATGAGCAAACCCTTTATAATGTTTGGCTCCATGAAAAACAAGAGAGAGAAAAGCTGCAAACTATGGTTCAGCAATTTCAGATGAAAATGTTAGAAAATAAAGTTGCGAATACAATACCTACCGAACCTAATAAGGAAGAAAACAAACAAAAATAAGTGAAGAATATTACACCGACGAAGAAGACCTGAGTAAGGCATGGTCAGAGTAAAGAACACGAAAAAAAGTAAAGCAAGCACCTCACCTCGTGAAGCTGTTCAACTCGCATCTAATGACAAAAATAAACCACAGATCACACAAAACAATAAACAAAAAAAGAAAAAAAACACCACCAGTGATTATCACTAAACTAAACAATCATGAAAACTTACGGTCATGTTGTTAAGAGACGAAATAGAATTCCAGGTTACCATGCTTGCTGGAGGAAATGTCAAATTAAACACTAACGATGAAAGAGACTACAGGAAACTAACACAAGTTGTGAAAACTGGAGTGATATTCGATCGAGGATAAACGAACTACACCAACCAAAGTGGTTGTCAGGCACCTACATCAAACTTGTAAACCAGAACTGTAAAACTTGAATTGAAAAAAAAAAAGATCTAAAATATTAGAAGTCCATCAAATTTTTAGAAGAAAATATAAGACTCCATTAGCTTTGTTTGTATTAACGTTTAGTAAGGATGAAGACATCAAAAGAATATATGAAATGAAATAAATAATGCACATGCGGGTGACTATTGAGACATTCAAAAAACCTAAACTTATACCTCAATTTAAAATTTGTCAAGAATATGGCCATACCCAAAAATACTGTGGAAGGGAAACACATACAAGAGTGTGCCCAAAACTCTCAAACACTCAAGCTAAGTGCATACACTGTGGGGAGGCACACCCAGCTAATTACAGAGAATGTAGTACAGCAATAGCGTTGCAAGAAATGAGGAACAAAGTTACTAATAAAAAATTACCAGAAAAAGGAAGAAGACATGAAACTACAAATATCACAATCAGTGAAACTAAGCAAGCGCAGGCGAAGTATCGTATGCTCAAGTCGTAAATCACTTAACACTTAACACTCTGAATTTTATGTTACAAATTGAAATAAAGAATAATGAAAATTGTTACATACTTATCGAAGACTTCCGAATACTAGGCGCCTTATGATGAAGTTAGATTGTAAAACCATTCATTTTGTCTGCACCGAACATCTCTATTTCTTAAAATCACGGACCCATCTTCACAGATCGGTCGCTACCAGGCGAATGTACTGTACCATGGACACACGTGGAAGCGTTATACTAAGAAATTAGCGACGCATCGGGAAGATATGGCGCTCTTTATTACACGCAATGTGATAAATAATATTTAGCTACAAAGAGCAAAAGGTAAACTGCATAGTAAATAAATATAATTCACTGGTGGAATTATTTTTTATGCTAATAATCGAGTTTCTGACAATAATTAATAATGGTTCAAAATTAATTGCCAATCACAGCGCAGAAAACTCGCGCCATAAGGGCAGAGGAATTTTTACTTATTATGAATTCAAACACAAGATGCCTCTAAGGTACTATAAGTACAAGTATACGCATGCACCATGATGGATCTAACGAAGCTGGCGCCCTTACGGGATATGCGTATCCGGAGACCGCTTTGAAAAAAAAAATTACATTAGTTTTATTGTTAATGCAAGTAGTGCAGTAAAGAAAGAGTATTTATCTCACGTGGTTAACATATGTATCTACAAATAAACATTCATTATAGTGTCTTCAAATTAATTTTCGGATATCTGTTGACAAATACTCAAGTATACATTTGAACACATTTTTGTGAACATATGATTTCTGTAAATCGTTGTCAAATTTATACATGAGTATTATATACATTTATGAATAACTGTTTTCATATCAATATTTTCATAAATATTCTAATTCCCAGTCAATTTTTTACATAGGTCTTTAGAGGTCCTGCAGAAATATATGTATTACCTATAATAGGATAAAATGTGTTGACGTAATTACACATAGTTTAATACTATGATTACAATAGAATTCCAGGATACATTTTTATTTAATCCTATAATTACATTTTGAATACAATAATGATGTAAAATTCGTCTCAAATACTGAATTACATATTTACTCCCTACGAATGATGTGAATGGACTACGTGAAGTAGTTATGGGATTACGAAATGAAGCGAATACCGATTTTCGATGACATCACCTTCGGAATTCTAATAATATTCACATATCAAAACTAATAATATGTAAAATACATTTTCTTACTAAAAAAAATGTTGTATTATGTACTTTAGAATGTAATGTATTATGTACTCTAATGTCGCAATATGACTTGACGCTCAAATTTCCAGTCTTTTTGGTTAAGTTTTGACACAAATTCACGCGATCACAAAAACTAAATTAAAAAAAAAATCAAATCGTAATGTTTCCGTATCACGATTAGACTCAGAAACTATTCACAATGTAATTACAATATTCTTTTTCATAAATAAATTGTCAAATGTTGATACATTCTTTAAATTAAAGCGGCACGACTCCTATGTTTGCAAACGCTTCGCCTTATTTTGACACCATGTCAGATCCAGAACGGCGCATGCGAATACCTGTACTTATAGTGCTTTAGAGGCCTCTGATTTATGCTGCTCCCTGATGTGAGAACATGTAACTACGCCGGTGTATTCTGGTACATAGAGGGGGGGGGGTAAAGATCGCGAACAGTTTTTCCCCGAAATCAAACAATGTGTTCGCGTTGATAGATGGGATATAGGGGAGCTGGCTGCGTAATGGTGATGACTATATTCCAAGCAGCTAAGTTTAGAACAAAGGAAAATATTAACGAAGTTAGAAACTCGCTTTGTTCCTATCTCACACATTCATAATAAAGGTTAAAAAAGAGGCAAACAAAATCATAGACGCGGTGTGAACATAAATAACAAAATCCATTTAATCAAAAACTAACAGCGGTCATGTTTTTTTTCTGTGACACAAAAACATTGTCGTAGTGACGATTTTGGGAGGAGAAAGTGTGCAAGATTCAACTTGTTCGGGCGTAACTAGAGAGGGGCGACGAACACGAAGGTTTGTGGCCCCGGAGAGACTATACAAATAATTCCTAAGACGTAGTATGGAATACAACTTTGGACATTCCATAAAAGCTCGCTCTGGAAATCAACCACAGAAATTCATGTTAGTATTAAATATGTCTCTTTTTGGTATTAGATAAACTTCCCGCCCATTTTAGAACGCAACAGTGGATGGGAATGATTTGACGGTGTGAGCACAGACGTGCAGGGTGGAGAGATGGGTCTTGAACGCTCAAGGGATAATACGTCCCCTCCGTAGTGTGTTCGATTAGCCCTATTACAAAGGGAAGCATCATTCTTCTCCCAGTTTTTGTTTCGATATTCGAAGAACGCGACGCAGAATTGTGGTTGTTTCGGTTTTCTCGTGAGTAATTAATGCTGACATTATCATCGGACACCAACATATGGGTCCGATGTTATAGAAAAAAAGTTATAGGTAAGAAGTTATGGAAAAAAAATCGTGAACACGGAGACATCCGCCTGCCATCGAGTCCACGAGATAGTGAATTGACCTGATTGTATGAGTGGATTAGTCATTGCCGTCGCGAAGTGCTTCTAGAAGATTTCACGTCAGGTAAGGTCGGGGTGAATGAAAGACGTCTTCCATCACCAGTGGAGCAACGTGAGTTCTACGGTGCGAGGTCGAAACTGGGTCTCATCTCCTGACGTCTGTCTAGTAAGGTCTGAAATTTTATCTTATTTGTGTGTCTCTGAGAGAGTTTTCAATGTGTCAACAAAAATCCTTTGAGTGCATTGCCGTAGGTACCACACAGAATCAAGAGTGGTAGTTTTTCTTTATTGAAATTATTATACAGAGTCACTGGTAATCCATCCAAATTTGATATTGCGTAACTAAGTTCAATCATAAAGAAAGACTTTTGAACTAAAAATGGGATTCAGACTACGTGTGCAGAAGTAGCGATTGTATATTATTGTAATTAAATTGGCAATGTCAATCATAAAATTTAGGTTGCACATCAATCTCTCTGCCAAAACTAAATAGTGAAATTGAATCTTTAATTTTGTGTAGAATTACTGTGAATATTATGTGTTTCCAACAATTAATAAATATATACTCCTGTTATTATTGAGCAAAGTTGTGTTTTCTTTCCCAAAGGAGGGATTTAGTTTTGCTGTGCCCTATGGGATTGAGTGTGTACCCTTCAGATTTATTAATACTAGAATTTCCTAAATAGTCTTTAAAATTATTATATTTTTAGTGGTAAGTAACAATACAAATGTCATTACATTCATAAACGACAGTACCCCTTGCATACTTATCTCACTGGACTTCATTTGGTGGTTATCATTAAACCAAGTTACGTGTTGAAAAGTCTGGAATAAAACTAAGAGAAACACCTACCATGCAGTGAGCGTAATTTTTGAGTACGGAAAGAGTACTACTTTGGTGCAAACGCTATTGATCTTCTAAGTCTCCGGGACACAGTCGTGTAATGCGATTTGTGGGTCCGTACAAAGGTTTCCCGGTGCAATTCACTGAACCCACTATCATGAAAGGACAAAGAACAATGCTAGACCAATGTAAGCAAAAATAATATTAATTATTATTATTGTTATCATCATTAATATCGATGTGATGTTGGTCCATGATGTGTGAGACACACCAAGCTGCTTCAGAGAAGTCGTTCGTCCAAGTGATTTCTCGTTTATGACAATTCTACGACAAATTTATGTATACTTAAACGTAAAATAAATATTCCTATAATACGTAAAATAAAAGATATCCAGTTTGAGGTATAAAATCGGAAACCCATACATTCGGTGTTGAAGACTCAACCAAAAATTTTCCATTCTTACTAACCACATGCGTTTTATTCCAATCGATTTCTTACGTCCATATTGACACACTTTTCTTTTCTTTTTTCAAAATTGAAAAAGAACTTCCGGATATTTCGGAAAAAAATTTGGGTCGAGAAGCAGTGTTACAAATTCATCTGTTACGGTCCCATATAACACTTGGTGGACATTATTAATTCTGTTACGTATTCTTATTTCTTTTATTGTTTCTACTCCTGTGCATGAGTGGTGGTGACGCCAGCCTCACGGCTGCACGCCGGACACCCGATATTCCGCTTCCGCCCGAGAACTTGGCTTGCACTCTCGAGGCATGGGACCAGAGCTTTGTCAGAGAAACGTCTGAGTAACGTTGGTTTAAACCAACCAATAAAAACAACCAACAATCACGCCACCATAATAAACCCCCCAGGGGACTTACATCTAGTAAGTACGTGTTTGGCGAACACGGGGCCCCGAGCTGAGTCTGGCATTGCTCCCACTTACTTGTGCCATGCTCCTTTCTTTCTCTTTTCTGACCTCCCTTGGTCACCTCTTGTTCTTTCCGATCCCGACGCTATTAGGGCTAGGGTATCTTTCATTTTCCTCTTTCCTCTTTTTATTTTATTTTATGTTTTTAGTAAAGTGTTTTTAGATATGTTGGAATTTGTGTTTTGAGTTGTAATGCAGGAGGGTTTTTAGTGGGTATGGCTGAGTCTTTCGGCGAGTCCCACACGCGGGGAGAGTCATGTTGGCTCTCCCTAGTGCGTAACTGCATTTTCCCTACCTGTACAAGTTTTAAGGGCTCTAATGACCTNAAAAACATAATAAACTTAATTCTGATTGCCCCCCTTCCACCTTGGGTGATGGACGAGGCGGGCGACGTGTGATCGCCTAGGCAGTGGGAACTAAGGCTCCACTCCGTCACATACGCTCGTAAAGATTCTTATTGTAATTCATTATGTTTGCGCTGTATTCATGATTTGTATAAGTATATTTCTAAGTATGACTTAGATACTCTTAATCTTTTCATTGTAACTCATTATTGGCACGGTATATTCTTAAGTATCACTTAAGTACGTTTCATCTTTTCATTGTATTATTGGGAATTGATACAGTTGTACCGATGGGGTTTGGTTTGTTAATAAAAAGCCTTTAGTTTAATTTGATTTCCTTGTATCTAATGGGAAAGGGATCCTGACTCAATTTCACATATCTAGTCGATACACCTCTCACAATTATGTACTTACAGCATAGGTGAAGCGAGTAGTTCCTTAAATTGATATAATTAAATATAAGTAAATTAAACCTTTAATTGTGGAGGTTAAGTGTAAATTGAAAGGGTAGAATGTAGCATTTTAGAGATGTCGGTCTGATATCTAGGACCTCCAGGGGGGAGCATCGTAACACATCGATTTATTAATTATGTTATGTTGAATGAAAATGGGAAACGGGACCGGGGTTCGAACCCAGGACCCTGAGATCAGCGCGCTCATGCGCTTACCGACTGCGTCATCCCGTTCGCCTCCCTGACCCCTCTTCCATCCTCATTCAACTTGCGAGACCCAAAGACCTCTGAGGTGGTCTCGTAGAGACTAAACTCATCTGAGGCGACTCCCTTAGGAAGTACTTTGTTTTGGGTAGTATTTTCCATTTCTGGTTCACAAACATAGAAATCTCTTAGATTGCGGTGAACCTCACCGCCAGGTAACATATTAATTATGTTATGTTGAAATGTGGGTTATTATCGGACATCGAAAAGAAATTCACTATGCTGAGATAATTGAAACTAGTGCATAATGGTGTAAAACCATTTCACATACTTTCTCGTATACATTTCTCTGTCTCCAGTATTGTGTGTGAAAATACTCTATAATGAAAGGGTGATTTTTGGCATGGTCCCCCATATATTTGTCGTCTTCATGTACTCTATTCGAACCGATTAGAATAGAAGATTTATAATTTATTTCAAATGATAAACAAATTATAGAGATATCCATTTCAACTTAAAGCAAACACACAATTATATTCTTATTTCATTTTTAAATAATATCAAAAACAAATTTCTTTGCATTTAAAAATGTAAATTTATATTGCGTAAAAATAAACCGGATATACGATTATCCATGTAGAATAAATGATTCTGTCTCATTTTCGTTATTTTCCCTATAATTTTCCCGTAATTTATACATCTGCTTCCAAATTTCTCTATAAGTTTATAATATTTTATGTACGTTTTCTAATAACGCTGGAAACAGTGTACTAATTGTGTTACGCATTCCGAATCTTAGTTAACGCAGTTAGTCCACGTATTTCCCGTTGCGTATATTTTGCAAACGTTTACTCCCATTTACGTTACGGCATTACCTTCTGGGGTAATTCCGGTCAGAGTATTCAAACTTTCAGAATTCAGAAGAGGAT
>NNCF01129955.1:1130274-1143814 GCA_002313205.1 Laupala kohalensis
GCCTTAGGGCCCTTGATCGGAATTGATGGGATGGTCCCTTGCTTGCTTCCGGAGAGTAAATTAGTTTATTGTCCTCCACGTGGTCATACGCAGTTTGTACTGTTTTTTGACAATAAATTTATTTATTTATTTATTAATTTATAATAATGAATTGTTGAAAATTCTGCTACATTAGATATAAAAGAATTATTTTCATTATACACATTATCCAAGAAATAAAAATTTTGGTTTCCAGTTACAACTTTAAATACCATTTTGGGTGAACATATAAAGCTCACGTATCAAATTATCTGTACTACTGAAAATATATGACGCACTACATTCCCAGCGATAGCAACCTCAACAATCAGCATAAAATGGCAGTTGAAACATTTGATCTGTAACCTTCCGTAGCAAAAAGATCAGTTTCCAGAGACCACCAAACGTGATGTTATCACCAGAAGCATCCATAGGGGAAAACTACATTTCAGTTCTCCAGCTAAGATGGACACGTAAACTAGTTAACAGAATTCTTTGGACACCCGCGATTAAATGCATTGAAACAATATAACAGTATCTGTGTAGGAGTGCCATATACCGAACATGTATACAGAGTGCACACGGAAAAAACGAAGTTTACATACCACATGTTTGAGAAAATTATCAATGAAAAGTAACATTTTTGTCGGACTCACAGTCGGTAAATAAACTTAGTACTGTCATTAATTTGAAGTTTTAAAGTAAAAATAATATTCAGAATATTATTTCAAAACATTTAGCGACGTCTTAGTCATATAAATATTGTAAAATTGTTACGTGTATGTAATTTCGTTTTAGACAAAAATTGATGTACTTTCGTATATACAGTTCGTTTGCTGTCCTCCCGTGTATTTTATTATTATCCTGTCTTTCATTTCGGTTTACCAGTAAAAGTGTATTTTACGCCTGCTTTGTCCATTTACTAAATAATATTCAAACTTCTTGAAACAATATAGTAATGTGTAACTGCAGAAGACAGAAATAATTTTTCTGCGGCTATACCAAACTTGGAAGCGAAATAGCCCTTATGGGAATGTAATGCTTACTGATTGCACTTTTTGTACAGAAAATTTAAGCAAAATTTTTGGAGATGTTTTGGAGAAATTTTCAAATGTGTACCTTGACTTTCTTGTGGCGAATACTTTGTATTAAAGTAAAAAAATAAGAACACGGCATCGACAACAAGGAAATTCTGCCGTATATACGAAAAGTAAATTAAATTTATTCATCCATTTATTAAAAACACTGCGCACATTTTCAGAATCAGGGATCTCCAAAAAGGATATTTTTGTCAAAATCTCGCTTTCGAATTTTTTCACAATTACAATAGTTTCTACATACTACGTTTATGAGAAAGTAAAACCCATCCCTGAGAATTTAAAGACGAAATAAATTTATTTACCTACTTATTTGCGACTTGCATTCTTTTTGCAGTCAGTTCATAATGTCTATATTGACATATCTATTATTTAAAATTTAAGAAAACTTACTCCAGTTTATTTAGTATATTTTTCGGGTCATCATGAGGGTTCAAAACCTAACAAATTATTTTCACTTCGTTCATGAAAACCCTACTACTATTACCGCATTATGAGTTGGAAATAGAATTAGGTTAGGCTGTGGATCAAAGAAGTCCGAGAATTTTTTTAAAAAGTAGGGAGTAGTTCTATTTGTTAAATACAAAAATCTAAAGACTTCTTATTTTTCAGATTTTTTTTGAACTTGTGACTCTGGTGTTGAATTTAGACAAAAAAGTTAAATGACAAAGTTATAGGTCTCAAGAAAATCCATAAAATAAGATGTCGTAGGTTCAAATCCATACAAGGAATGGTCATAGGTTAATCAGTTATAGCAAAAATTACTGATGTGTTGTCTTGCAATAATTATCACAAAGTAATTTTGACTTTTTTGGATCATAAAAGATAGTTAATTAGTTGCTGAAGTAAGTTTTTATATTTATTCCCGCCTTTTTTATCAACAATTTTCACATTACGCCAAAAATGATTGTACTGTCTTAACCCAAAATGAAATTGTTCGAAGGACCAGACACGTTGACCCCTTTTAAACTGCAAAGGATCGGGTGGTATTTATTTATTTATGTTGTTGGCTATTTACATTTGATCACATTGCCTTCAACAAAGTCATTTTAATGTTCTATGTTACAATTATTTATAAATTTTCACATCACGTCCATTGTCATATGCCATGTCCTATTTATTCGTGTATTTGTATGTCTCTTCTTTGACTGCCTAACATTTTGTTGTTTCTTTCCTCGATCTTCCTTATCTATTATCTTCTTGATCATTCCTAGAAATCTCTTAAATTGCGGTGAACCTCACCGCCAGGTAACAGAATAATTATTTTATGTTGAATGAAAATGGGAGACGGGACCGAGATTGGAACTCGGGACCTTGAGCTTAGCGCGCTCGTGCGCTTTCCAATTGCGCCATCCCGTTCACCTTCCGGCCCCGTCTTCCATTTTCATTCAACTTGCAAGACCCAAAGACCTCTGAGGTGGTCTCGTAGAGACTACGCTCCTCATATGAAGCGACTCCATTAGGAAGTACTTTAGGAAGTTCAAAATTTCGCGAAGGTTAAGTAAATCCAATTTAATGTTCTTCGAATATTAACAATAATAATTGATGATGAATTCAATATTTTGCCACAGGTATTGAATTACTCGACAGTGCGTTGTCGAATATTGTTCTAATACTAATACTTCCCCTGGACCGCGCTCTATGATAATGCTCCAAGGATATGCAGCTGCAACAACCTGGCACCCAAGCAATTTTTTCTTAATACGATATAGTTCCTGGAAACACCCTAAGCTAATATCATACTTACGCATGTTATCTCCCAATTCCAAAGAAGATATTTTTGAACAGGGCAAGTTCTGCAGGATCTTAAGCATGTGTAATATGCGACAATAACACTCTTTGTGCAGCTTTATACTCCGGACGTCCCATACCAAGTGCACTATACTTTCTACCTAACCCGTTGTCATGACAGCACATTTATTTTACTTACGTCGAGGTTTCAATCATACTTATGTACAATTTAAACAGGACTTCCCGCTCCCATGTGGTACACATATTGCGGGAAGTCCTTGCAAAACATTCACACACTTACAAACATACTTATAACTTACTAATATCACTCATTCACCTCTCTAAAAAAAATATATATAAATCCAAATCAAAAATCAAAATTACAAAGACTACTTCTACTACCTTCACCATTCAGCCTCCTTCATTTACTGCGGCAAGCCGCAGCAAATGAAGGAGTTACCGTCCCCGCCGCGTGGAGGCATGGTGACCCACCACTAGCGGAGACCAAAGCCAAAGACAATAACTACTTATACTAGACAGATAGACAAATATAGACAGACAGATAATGTAGACAGACAGAATGTGTTTTTACAATTGAGACAGAAAGACATATTTACAATTTTCAAAATAGACAGACAGAATTTTTGTAGGGTTTTTATATGAAGACAGAGTTCTAGTATTGAGAGACTTATACTTATAACTATGTACAGTATTATATACACAACAGATGTTCGTTGACCATAAGCGAAGTCCGTTCTCAAGCCAGATCTTTATCCTCTTTAACCTGAGGAATTACTGGATGTCCGTTGATGGAAGTTGAGGTAAAGCAAAGCCTACCCCCGGACAACCACCATTTCCAAAGGGTTCCCAGGCACGCTACGCAGAACTCCCAGGACTCTCTTGTAGTGTGCGGCTACGCTCTGGAGGTTGTATTCCACGTTCCTCCTCCGGAAGATCTCCTTTACGTAGCGATGCAGCACGACCGGATCTGTTGGTACGCCGGCCGCCATCAGCTGCATCGCCAAGATTTCTTTCGGGAACCGGAATAATAGCCTGTTCCCTCCGGGTGCCAGAACCTGCACGAGATATTGGAGTGCAGCTTCCAGCATTGGGGTTTCCTCTAGCCTTGCTAAGATGTGAGAAACGCGAAGGCCAGAGTACACCCCCTCCGGAGTCACATCCATAGGTGTCGTGTTGGATGAACAGGCCTCTTCTGTCCAGTCCCCGACATCTTCTTCGATCACTCCCGAAGGCGGTGAATAAAACAGCACAGCGCGATTCTTCTCTTTTCTTCAAAAATTTATAACCCGTGCCAACGCAGTTGCCACAAATTTCCGTCATGTCCTAGCACACTGCCGCCACGTGACCATATTTATGACATGGGAAGCATCTCAATGACTGCAAATCTTCCTCAACCCTATAGCTTTGCATGCCAACATACACGCGCCCTCTAATCAATATATTTTCCATTAATGGGCATCCAACTCTAAAGCCCAATTTTCAAGTTCACGTATTCGCGCAGTCGCTCTTTATATAATACCCGTATCGCCTTTTAATACGATACTCATCTTCGTCTGGCTAATTCTTTGTGACTAGGTCTCCGAGAAATTCCTTTAACATCATATGCCCGCATTCGAGGACATCGTTTGCCAAATTTTCGATGCACAATTCCACCACGCTTATTCACCGCCTCTGCTAATTTCTCCTCATGTTTGGCAAAATCATGGCCATATTTCCACCCGCCCTCTTGTCTTTAGGTTCTCCTTTTTCCCATCAATGCTATTGATAACCATAACTTCTTTTCTCAGTTGCTGCTTTCTCCCCTTCCGCAACACTGCCGCATACGATGTTTCACCTTGATGACTTAACACACGCTATTTTATCTGTTCCATTCTTTTGTTTATGACTTCATCTACCCTTTCTGGTTATCCACGTAACCAGCACATCTTGCTGCATAACCTTCCTCTCTTTACATCGTATGATATTTTGTACGACATTCACCCGTTCGTCCACTATCCCAATCACTATTTCTGCTGCCCTCTCTCCTTCCTTCCGGAAATGATCGATTATCTTATTTTTAGTGCCTTCTATTAGTGTTGTCACTCCTTGAATTATGCTTTGTTATACTATTGCTGATACACCCTTTTTTCTCGTTGCCGCATCATTCGTTAATCCATTCAATCGATCTACTGTCTCCTTAAGTTGGGCCATTAGTCGTTATTCCTTATTGTAAACATAAAGTCGCAAAACAGTTTGCCATAACGTCCCATTTGTGATCATGGCCTGCAAGATAGAATTCATTCGGCGATACCTCTACCCTTTGAAGATTTCTCCCATAATATCACTTTTTTTATTAATCTTATTACATAGGCAATTAAGAGATTGTTTTTATGAAAAATCCTTATCATTAAAAGAACCACGTCGCCGCAATACGTCACGTCGCCACAAAGACAAGCAAAACCCAATAATTTGAATTATACCTTATGGTTTCGTATTTTCAGAAAAAAAGTATTGATAAATTGTTTGATAATAAAATCTTGATCGAAAATCTATTTAATTATCTTTTATGTTATTTGTGCATAATATATCGCATCTCTCACTTAATAATAATTCTAAGGAACCAACAATATAATTACATTACAAGCCAACCTCAAGAGGTGATTCTTGCATTTCGGGACGACCAAAGATGTTTATTGTAGACAGACTAATTATTAAGCGCTCTGACCCTAGTTACTTCGGAATGGCCCCAAGATATTTCAACCCGAGACTAATAATAAAGGACTCGACCTAAAAATTATTTCAGGCCCATCTGCCAATGTTTGGCGGGAATGGTAAACCCGGTAACCCCAATTATGGATGGCATTATACAGGCATGTTTAGATGATTCTTCCTGCTTCAAAGAAGAACTACTGGGGTGTAATATTCTAATACCAACGAAGTATAAAATTATTCACAAAAAATCAACATCTGTGTCAACTTCCACATCCGTCTCTCGGCGACTCTCCAATTTCTACTGTCACTACCGTCCAGCAACCGAAGTCTACCGAAATCCCCCCGACGTCCATCTCGGGGTTGTCATCGACAGAGAACTCTCAACCCAAAGTCCCGAAGAGCTGACTCTTTAAAGACAGAGTCTTACCTTGTATGCTCAACTTCCCGTAGTGACCTAAATATTTCACACTTTTGGAGAGGCAAACATAATGTCCGAAACTGATCATTCCAGAAGTGATCACGGCGACTCCCCAATCTTGGGTTGGACAGTTCTTGACGATCTGTATGAAAGTGGCCACTACCCGATTTTTATGCATATGAACGTTTTTTGCCCGTCGGTTTCTCTCCCCTCTCAGTGGATATTGAAAAAAGCATACTGGAATGTTTTTAAACGCAACATCAATATTTGTGATGAACCTCTCGCTTATGTGGATGCTATGGCATTAACGCGAATTTCAAAGCCGATGATGTTGCCATTCGTAAATCATCATGTAAACCAAGGCATTGCCCAATTCCATGGTGGAATTCGGATGCGCAAAGGCGGTCCACGCTAGAAAGAAAGCTTTAGCGCGGCATAACAAGTTACTAACCGATGAAAATTTCATTAAGTTCATTGAGTTTACGAGATGCAGAGCCTGAAAACCACGAACTCTTCGAGAAAACAAGTCGTCCGCCTGGAAGGCTTACATTTCATCTCTTAGAAGCCGTACTCCATCATCAGTCGTAGGCAGAAAGTTCGCAATATTCGAGGTTCTCTGTCCTCTTTCCATATCCGGTCTTAATGTAAAAGGACGGTTTCAAACTTCACCCGAAATCATCGCTGAGACACAATGAAAGTGTCTCTAACTTCTTCGGTTTTTCTACAACGTTTCTCCAACAGAAACCTCGCCCAGAAAAGTGTTGCTAGTGTAACAGTTGCGTCCTGTCACAATACGCACATAATACACGCCTCCCCATAACGGTCACGCCTCTCAGCTTTGCCCTCGAGCTTAACGAAAGCTGATGGATTTTCATACGCTCACTTCTACGATAAACATACACCATCGCGTATTTATTTACCAGCCACAGCCCTCTGTACACGAGAGTTCCAAGGCATAACGTCAGAGTCATGGCCAACACATTGCAAGGCCTATACAAAGAATAACAAACGAACGCATGGTTCGACGTAAATTCTATGCAAGGCGCCACCCATGAAATACGTGAGCACCAACAAATAAATATAAATATTAATCTATAACAGCATCCACTGAACCTACCTCTTCAGATCCAATAGTGTCTGATGTCAGTTAGATGCTCAGCTATCTTTATTCAAGAGAGCGAACCTAGCAACCCAAACAGTCATTCCAATATATTCTGCCTTCACCGCTGGTCTCGATAACGTCGTCTCGACACGTTCTCCGCTCCGAGCCATTCGACGAGCAAACTTCGCTAACCGAATTCAAGCCACATACTGGCAATTACATTCGACACGAATTAATTCCAAGAAGGCACAAAACGCTGAACGCAAGCCAAGCTCCAGCAAAACCATCCAAGACGTCAACCGAATCCGGATCCTTGAAGAATCCAACTCCGAGTACGTCCTGGAACGCGACGCAAGATCACTAAGACGCCACCGCTGGACTCCTCGCGAGAAGTACTTCCAAACGCTCAACCCAGCGAATCGCCGCCGTTGACGCTGCACTTCCCGAGGGTCCGACAGCGCGGACCCATCGCCACGGACACTGTCTTCTAAAACGCAAGTCCAGGCGACATTCCATGTTCATTGTATGATCGTCTGTCATACGGTGTCTTAGATTTCTTTATTATTTTCAATTGTTCAACCAAGACAGGTCTGCATAAATAAATTGTTCAAAGACCAAGTTGGAAGCCAAGTGTTATTTATTTATCGAACGAAAGAGGAGATCTCGTTGCAAATCAACCAGGTTTCCACACTGCGTAACACTAGGATTTGTCCAGTTGCAGAGCAGAGGAATAAAGTGTTGAAGCGCCGACTTCGCACCAGGATTCTCGGGCCTCCCCGGAAACCGCTCACGCTAGTGACGCCTCGACACAACCGACCCTCAGGAATCACAAAGAATGATGAAATCAAGCTTCTATATCATATCACTCGAAAGAAAGTTCAACATACAGCAAGGTTTTCTCTTAACAGACCGAGAACCAGAACTTCTCAACCCGCGTTCTTCTAGAAAATTCCTTTATCTCGTACTTGACTGACTGAGTGAGTATAAGCGAGTTGAATGAGAGTTTTTCCACTTTTTTGTTTCGTGAGGTAAGCTTTATGAAGAGTGGGGGGTAGGGTTCACATCCCGCAGCCATACGCTCTGACCACTAGAGCGGAATAAATTACTGTTGACTGGCGACGTCACTCGCGCGTATTTGAAGCCAAATATCTGAGATGACTCAATATATACCTTAATATTACATTTAGATGCTATTCAGAGTGCAATTTAAAGTAATTCGACAACTATATACAACGAGAGTGAAGAAAGATGAGGTGATGCGAAAATGTCATAAAACTCTTTTTTCGCATATATGCCTCTACAGAACCCTAAAATTGAGCAAATTTGGAGTTTTTTGAATTTAATATTTAAAGATCTACAAGACTTTTTTGTCAAAGCTTTTTAGTGGAGCGCTCATTGCGAAGTTTGAAAGGTTTGAAAATGACTATAACAACTTTCTCCGCTTAAGTTGCTAAAATTTGGTGTTTTTTGATTGGCCATTGCGAGCAAACCGCAGATCCAAATTTAATGTTTGACGAATTTATTTGACGCAAAATTCTATGGTCGTTAATGTTAAATAGACTATGCTTTTCTGTGTGATGCTTTGTTTCCGATATATAGGCAAAAAACTAAAAAAACGTGCAAAAATTTCGTTGTTTTTTCGCTGGCAAAAGCTATGCACACTTCCTGAGGTGGTGTAAACTAAATATTCTTCTATTCTAAACGAGTGTAAATAAAAATATTTCCGGTCTCTATTTCCTATTGCGTTGTATGTTTTTCCCGCTACCACCGCCACCCAGTGTGTAGAGGGCGAAATGGGGAGTCGTTAATTGATTTGACGCTAACAACTAGACTGCAAATGGTAGTGTTTTGTACTGGAGAGTTGTGAATGGAGTCCACAGTGATCACAGAGGAATAATAATGCGATTACGGTTAAAAACTAAAAAATTAGAGACAGGGCATGGGTGTGATAAAATAGATTGGGAGAAATTTAAGGAGAACAAGGTCATGTTGAAAAGATTAGAACAGGAG
Source organism: Laupala kohalensis (assembly GCA_002313205.1). NCBI lineage: Eukaryota > Metazoa > Arthropoda > Insecta > Orthoptera > Trigonidiidae > Laupala > Laupala kohalensis. The sequence continues at coordinate 1,139,363 of NNCF01129955.1, forward strand.
GTAAGAGACAGAGGACATAGACGAATTGGTTGATGAGATACAAATTTAAGGTATGAAGGTAGCGGAAGCAAGAATATTGAATGAGAATCAGTATGGGTTCAGGAAGAAACGATCCACAATTGATGCAATAAAACAACTATTAATGTGGGTAGAAGGGAGACTGTGGGAGTGCACTCTCAGGCTCGCGCCAGGAGACCACTCTAACCTGAGTGACTCCTTAGCGCTGTCTGGAAGTGACACTCCAGCAATTATCTCATCACCGCCAACTAACAACGCAGTGCCACTAAATTATATAGAAATAGAACATAACCATCAGTTAGCGCGGCTTGAAGAACCGAAATGTTACCGAGCAGCATTAATATTAGTTATTAAGGACCATGTGCAGGGGGCTGAAGCAATCCTTTTTCCTGAAACGGATTCCCAGCTTTGGCTCACTCTTGCTTCCAATGGTGTTACAACATCTATAATACATCTCATGGGATTACTGGAAGAAGTAAATAAGCGACGCTGCCAAAAAATGGACTTCATTAGCGAAGCAAAACAGTTCTGTAGAGCGCATGGTAGAACTGTTTATGACTGGACAAAACCGTTCCCTTCATGCTATTCTACATCGCATGAAGGGCACTTCACTTTAAAGAACTTGAAACCCGAGTGTACACAGCTTCATTAACGACGTACACGGTAAAAAGCTCCGGTGTCGTAAGAAAGAAAGTGTTTTGTGGACTGTGTATTACAATAACTCTAACAATTGTACTCTCTATCATTGTCTGGGTTGTCCTAGGAATGATTGAAATAGTGGTGGACGCTGTAAGTGCGCGAGTTCTCTAGGACACAAACCAGTGACATGTAATTATAGTGTTAATATAACTTAAGGCAATAATCAGTCCTGGAACAATTATATTGAAAAAGGAACTGTGTAAAACGCTAAGCTAGATTAAGTAACACTAGGTTAACAATTAGAATAATAACTGCTACATTTGTAGCCCTAGTTGGATCAGTCCATGATGCCCCCACTAGGAATGAATTAATACATGAATTACTGCATGGACAGGAGTAACGGAGGGTTTTTTTTAGTGTAGCTGAAATGCTTACACTCCCCAAGTTTATGAGGGCCTACCTGGGGCACGTTAGTGCTGGGGACCACTCCTAGGCAAGGTGGGAACCCCCTTGGTAACAAGCCAGCAAGGGTTTTTTTCCTCTCCACAATAAAGTCTTTTGGATATTTGCCATAATCTAAAATTTTCTTTCAATTTTCCGACCAAATAGCCGAATTGGCAGAGCAAAAAATCTATCAACTGAACCACATTTCTCAATAGTTTATACTCAAAATTACTAATATTTTTAATAACATGAAATTAATATTTTATAAAAACCTCTGACAACCCCAAAATTTAGTAGGCAGAGGATTATTAGAAAATAAAATTGAGCCATAAAAAATTGCTAGAAGGGAGAACAGACAAGCTAGTAATGGCATTGTTTCTGGATATCAAAGGGGCATTGATCAATGTGACATGGAAAGGAGTAAAAGATACTAAAGAACAATAACATAAATGGTTACATTTACATTTTAGCAAATTATTTTGAAAACAAAACGTCCTACTTACAGATTGGGGATGAAAGAATACTTTAAGAGATGGATATAGGCTGCCCGCAGGAGGACCAATATTTTGGAACATTATTATTGGTGGTATGATGAGAACAGTACGAGAAGCAGGATACAATGTATTAACCTATGCGGATGATGTGGTGGTATTCGTACAGGGAACAGGGAGACGAGCATTAGAATAACATGGGAATACAGTGCTGGAGATGTGTAATCAATAGTGTGTGCTACATGAACTAGAAATAGAGACAGAAAAAACACGTGCAATGGCATTTGGAAAATTGAATACGATCAAGGGAACCGACATTAACGCTGAAGGGAAAGGAAATACGGGTAGTCCAGGACGACATTTATTTGGGACTAAAATGGGTTAAAGATTTGAATTTCAGGAAACATATTGAATGTATACAATATAAAGTAAAGAAAACCTATGCTTTGTTAAGGGTGGGGTTAAACAAATTTAATGTACCAAGAAAGGGATTACTAACGTTATATAAAGGAGCAATGGTGTCTATGTTTACTTATGGATGTGAAATATGGCAAAAAGTATTACGGAATGCACATAAGAGGCAAAAACTAGAGCAGATACAGCGTATGTGTCTGTTGAGGTTAAGTGGAGCGTATTGCACGATATCTACAGGTGCGCTGAACGTACTAGTTGGAGTGTTGCCCGTAGTGAAATTGATTCAGAAACTTGTATGGAGAAGAGTTGTGCGACAAAAAGAACAGATAGTGTTAAATGGGAAAGTAGTTAAATGTGAGGAAGGGATGGATACGGCAGATAACACGGATATAAATACAAACATGGCAAATAGAATGAAATAGATAACCAAAAGGAAGACAACTATGTGTTTATGCTTGACGTGACTTTCACAGAGAAGAAAATGGTTCAGCCCGAATCCAGGTGTTTTGGAAATATTGAGTATACCGTGTATTTGCATAGATTCAAATTGGTGGTTTACGACAGTTTGATTGTGGACAAGGAAAAGAGACGAGAGATCATGTCTTTTGGGTTTGTGTCTTCTATGGACCAGAACGAGGAAAGTACCTTAAGGATGCTGTCGGAATAACTGAGATGGGACCAGAAATGATAACGACGGAGAAGCAATATGGACTATTTACATGATACATTGACGAAATAAAGGAAATAAAATGAGGTCTGAAAGGCTAGTATATTTAGTTAGTATGATAGATAACCCACGTATCCAAGATAGAGGACAAGCAGCATCAAGAAGGATAAACAGAATTAGGATGGAAACAGGAAATGTCGGAAGACGGGGACGTGACAAAAAAGAATCTAAAGTAAAAAAGGTTACTATTTATCATCAATACTTAGTGTATAATCTATAGCTTCATAATACGTACATGTGAAATTTCTTTCTTCTGCGTTAATTAATACAAATGTGTTGGTATTATGTTAATATACTGAACTGTTTTTGTAGGTTATAAGACATACTGAACTATTTTTATTGTTAAGAATCTGTTAAAATGTTAAATCTGCCTCTGCCTTAGGGTCCATGTTCGGAAGTGATGTATCTAGGAATAATTGTAAAATACAGAAAAAAAGAAACTAGGTATAATTGATTTAACGATCATTACAACATTTCACACATGCATATACTGAGAATAAAAGTAGAAAAAGATCATCTTATGGAAGGAATACCTTACCTGAGTTTAATAGTACTATATGTTCCAAAGTAGAAGAAACTACATTCTCATTTGTTCACTCATATTTAAGTCTTTCAGAGTTTTTCGTACAGTTGTTTATCTGAAATCATTGCAAACAGTAATGCAATTTCTTAATATGTCTGCTATTTATAATCACGATTTGAACATTCCCATCTCCATTTTCTTTCACTTCACAATTGACAAAAATACCTGAAACGGTGAACTGATCCGTAAGTTTTGCGGGGCAATTTATATTTGGAGGACCATCCTGTAAAAGTAGTATCAACGAAAAGTAACATTCTGGACGAATCTCTTCGTACGACAGTTCAAACACGTAACACATGTTCACAATTTAAACAGTTCAAAATTTTAACACAATTTTTAATAAAAATAATTATTTATTTTTGAAAAGCTTTTCGAACTCGTGGTTTTTTATTCCTTGGCATTATTTCCACGTCCCGTGAACTTGATGAGTTGGAAAGATATGATGGACATCTTGATATTGTATTATTCTTTACAATGGAAGTGCTAGATAATTCCACTGTAGCTTTCTCTCTAGCTTATTCGACATATGTACTAGTTTCTTTTTTTGCTATCAGAATCCATAAAATTCAGTTTACATACTTAAAACAATGATTGAAATGTTGTTCGTGCCTAATGTTTGGAAAATAAAACCTAACAATAGTATTATAATACTAAGTATCCTCACACCATTGAATAGAGACAAAGAAGTAACACGTGGTGGAAGAAGCCGGCAACAGCGAACGTCGCGATCTGGGCTTTCGAGCCTCGCATCAATATAGCCAACCTATCGTGGCGTAGTGCCGCCGCTGTCGGCCGCCCCCGCCTACTTTGGCCGTCGCCACCACCACAGCCACCGACCGACCGAGACGAGCAGCTGATAAGAATTTCAGAGAAGCAGAAGTTGCATGGTAGAGAGGAGTGGTAGAGTCACATAACAGGAGTCAAATAGCAGCAGTGGCATAGCATAGTAGTCGCAGTAGTAGAAGCGAGGGTCATATGATCGATCGGCAACGAGACATTTGTCTAGTACTTGACGCGCGGTGCCAGTACAGAGGCCATGCTCCTTCCTTTCTCTTTTCTGACCTCCCTTGGTCACCTCTTGTTCTTTTCGATCCCGACGCTATTAGGGCTAGGGTATCTTTCATTTTCCTCTTTCC
>NNCF01129955.1:1143843-1172428 GCA_002313205.1 Laupala kohalensis
TTCAGGAGGGTTTTTAGTGGGTATGGCTGAGTCATTCGGCGAGTCCCACACGCGGGGAGAGTCATGTTGGCTCTCCCTAGTGCGTAACTGCATTTTCCCTACCTGTACAAGTTTTAAGGGCTCTAATGACCTTTGATGTTGACGAGCCCTAAAGCCCCAAAAAAAAAAAAAAAAAAAGAAAACAGTACAGAGGAATCGTTATGTCGTCCGTCGATACCAGTGATCTTCAGTGAAAGTAACTAGAGAAGATGTTTGTGCTCGAACATTTTGTAATTTCGTGAAGATTCTATTAATAATTTCTACTGAATTGTGAGTACGTTAAATTGTAGGACTCATGGAATAATGCGATTTGAGTAGAATCAATGTATTATCGATTTTGTAAATTTTATGTAATGAATATTTTATGAATATAAATGGAATTTATTTAAATGAGGGGCATCCACTACTGTGTAACCTAAAGCATGTAAATCTGTAGGTATATTATGTTAATATCAGAAGACAGTAACTAAATATTAAAGATTAATTAATTGAACTTCTTCTGACCATAGTTTTCTCAATAGTTTTCCAAATCTTTCCTTACCTGCGTGTTTACTTCTGGGACAGCACGATTGTCTATTGTACTATAGAATTTCTTCTGGTTTCTTTGATATGCTTGATATTGAGTTTTAGGCAGAAACCTTTTTGGTATTTGGCGAGACGAGAACATTTTGCCTTTAGTTTTTGTTGGAGAGTGTTTAAATAATTTGTGAGCTTCGAATTCTGTTTTTTGCCTGATATTTCCCATTTGATGTATGGTTTCTTAAATTTTTGCATGATATTCTGGATCAACGTGTTCCCTCATTTACCATTAATGTATGATGTCATTTGTTCGATTTCTCGGCGCAGGATTTTTATGGTAACTAATAATCTGGTATACCAAGCTGGCTTTTTACTGGGACGGGGTTTTCTTCTTTTTTGAGGTTTCACAAACTATTTTCTGGGAAATGGGAATCTTCATAATTTCCGGTAGTGTGAACCTGCACAATATACTGCAAGATGAAGTGATAGTAAATCATTTCTTTCTGAAAAGAATTGGGGTATTATATGTTTTAAATGTGTTATAACTAGATTTTGTTTGTTTGCATTAAACCTTACAAGTGACGGTCTGTGTTCAGGGAAAGTTTGGTCGTATGAAATGATATTACACCTCAAGTATTGTTCTACTTTGTAGTGCAGGTCATCTTCGACCAGTTTTTGTCCATCTTTATTTTCATGTTGTTCAAAATTTGGCTTGTTCTTTTCAATTTCTGGATGTAAGAGTAGGAAATGTTTATAGTTAAATAAATTGTAGCTCACGTCTTTCTTAATTTGCTTTTTTCTTACGGTGATACACAATTTTTTTCCAAGGTTAATCTCCTTCTATCGACTAAATTTTGTTCTGTAAAGTGTAGTTCTTGTGACGTTCGGTGATAGCTAGAAAAAGTTTCGTCTTCCATAAAGGTCTTTCTAAGTCTTGACGTTCATTTACTTCATAATACAGACGTGTTACTTCTACATTTGCTTCTTTAGTCTATTTAACACGTCCTTCTGTTTTCTCTTTTGATGTTCTGTGCGTTTGAGAGGCCTCTTCTTGAGGATTAGTCAAGCTCTTTGGAGAAATACTGAAAAAATCTCTCGGTCAACGTCGTCATTTTCCAGATTGTTAGCACAGGTGCTATGCAGCGTCGTTGATCTCCAGTCTGCTTTTTGATCATCTATGGATTTACATTTAAGGGTATAGCTGGAATCTGACAAATGTAAAGGTGTTGCATTTATATCAGCTATACAGATGACTCGAAACATAGCATGAAATTTTTGTTTATCATAGAAAATACAACCTGAATCTATTAATTTGTTTGTTGTGGAGACGTGGTATATCAATTATCCCTAATCCTCCATACGATGTAGGGAGGGTGATTAGTTTTATTGCTGCTTTGGGATGTCTCACGCGATCTGTCAGATGTGTTCTGATTAACTGTGACATTTCTTCTAAATCTGTGTTTGACAATTTTATTACACCGAAGGAATTTGTTATTAATGGTTGTGCAATTGTATTGATGGTTTTCACTTTGTTTCTCCTGTACAAGTGAGTTCGGAGAATGCTTTTGATTCTGTGGCATATGTTCTATTTCAATATATTTTTGACGGCAGTGTGATCAATTCCTTTTAGCTGTAGTATTCCAAGGTATTTGTATCAGTTAGATGCATCCAGACCTTCAATGATGTCTCAGGAGGTTACACCATATTCTTCAGAATAGGTTATTTTACCTTTATTGAGATGAATGGATTTGCACTTATCAAAACCTAACTCCATACATATTTCATTGCTGAATCGAGAGATAATATCAAGGATTTAGTGAAGTTGGTCGCTTGACTTGGTATATATTTTTAAGTCATCCATGTATAATAAATTGGTGATCATATAGTTATCCTTCGTATTTGTGGGGATTTTGTATCCATGTTGCATGTTGTGGACTGCCTTACTCAGAGGATTCAGTGTCATGCAGAACCATAATGCACTCAATGAGTCCCCTTGAAAGGTGCCTCGTTTAATTTAGATGGATCTTGCAATAACAGTTCTATTATTATCAGAAAGATGTAGAGCAGTCCTCCATATCTTGATAATATGGGAAAGGAAATTTAATACATTTGGATCTATTTCATAAATATCCTGCAGGTATGAGTGTAGTATTGTTTCGAAAATTAGGTTTTGGCGTCATGGTTGATGGCTGCGCTGTGTGCGAGCCATTCGCTATTCAGACGCGCGAATGGATTAATTTCGTGCGCATGGAGCATAAAAGGGACGAGTTTGATGCGCTAAGGGGTTTTTGATTTCGGTTCGTGACTGGAGTGCGTGGTGAAGAGAATTCGGTTGACGCCTCGTAAAATACAGACGTATGCTCGCGAGATTTGCGGTTGCCCGGACCAATACCGGACGTGAAATGTTTGATCGTCCACTTGTCGGGGAGTTATTTATCTTTATAAGTGTTTGGTTGACATTAATACTTAAATGTACTAAGTGTGTTCTGGAATGAATTCCCACAAATATAAAAGATAAAAGAAGGTAAAATTATATGTACTATAAGAAATTATGCAAACATGAATTCAATTTAAAGGCACAGGTTGTTTCATGTGCGCTGACTAAGACGAGAAACATACTCAGTGAGTTACATGAAATAGTACACGGTCGAAATGTCGATCGTCTTGTAGTAGAAATTGAATAGTTAAATCAGTTCCTGGTCAAGTATAGATCAGCATAGATTACTCACATGTAGAAATACTCAAAGTTCATCCAATATGAGAAAATTACTGAATTTAATGCGGGAGCGATTTGCTGCAATGAGAATTAGGCGAGTAAAGAGTCTTAACACTGAATTGAACTTAGCACTGAATAAAACGCTAGCATGTACGATGGTACTGATACCCATACGAGTACGCGGAGCGTAATGTCACTCTGAGGAGAGCGTGCCGTAGAATATGTCACTCGGAGTGAAGCGCGCAGCAGAATGAATTCTGGTTCTCCAGTCAATAACTTCAGTTGCTAGGTTCTATAATCAACCAAGTCACCTGTATGTATGAGTTCGTGGGACTGGCTTTGACAATTGTAAGTTAAATGTTATGTAGCCACCGCTACACATGCGTCCTTGCTGATCTCTGGCGCGACTGCTCTGATCCTGTGCACATGTTAGCACCTACTGAAACATGGACGTTTGATGTTCCTGTTTGCCAGAGAACATGGTGATTCCCTGGATCTTGATGTTGTAATCCAATCAATCTCTATCATTCAAGAGCTCACGTTAGCACTTATCTGTTTGCCTGTTTCTCATCTGAAAAGATAAAAGGAAAAATGTTTGGATTTTTCGGTACTTGTGAGCGATATTTTTTTGTAATCATTTTTAGTCGATAATTTGAAAAACAATGTTACTATTGCTGTTACTTTGAAATTTATTATGAACCAGTAATTTATTATGAATCAAATAAGCTAATATTGTTTTTGATCTCCAAGTGAAATAACATTTCACAACAATTACAAGACAGGAAAATTAAATATTATTCCCTCAACAAAAGACTCATCAAATGCGATTTTATCTGCCTACTACGAACTAGTGCTGTATCATTCAAGTTTTGTGAGTGAGTTTGGAAACCTCTAACAGCAAGGTTTTTCAGAGGAACTAATATTACAAAATCTTTGAATTTGTTTATTTTTCAATCTATTGTCGTTACGTATATTTTGTATGTTATTTATTCATGTGGATGGTGAAACCTCATTTTCCTGGCGCCCAACATTTATTATCTGTGCACGAGACTAGTACCGGGGAAATTCCGGTTACAGTATAGAGTCAAACGTTTTTTTTAAATCTATGTAAGACATGCTGATGTTCCGCTTCTTTCTCATTACTTGTGACTCTATGATTGTATCTATTATAAGTGTATTCTTGAATCCCTTTGATGACCTGTAGCATCCTTTTTGTTCTTCAGTCATAATGTTGTTTTTCTCTAGATGTGGTTAGATCTTGTCATGTATGATAGACGACAAGTACTTATACACTGTGAATAAACATGTGACTGGGCGATATTTGGCCACATCATCCGTAAGGTGAACTTTAGGTTTTAAAAATGTTTTGCCTTTAGCAATAAATACAGATGCATTTTCCGGGTTCATTAAAATGTTGTTATACTATTCTGCAAAGCTTTGATAAGTACACGTGAGTATTAAACCAAACATTTTGGATGTGATCAGGGCCTGGTGTCTTGCAGTTAGAAGTTCATTTTATAACTTGATGTACATTATCTGCATTTAGGCATAGATGTGTCATCCTTTTAAGAGTTTCCATTCTTTGTCTTTCATGAAAAACTCTGCCATCGGTGGGCACTGGGGGGATTGGGTACCTCAGCAGCCGCCGTTGCCGATACCAAGCCTGGAGAAAAGAGGAGGGTTGGATGTTGGGCCAGCTCCCCATCATCCACAAAAATCAGAACATTGCTAAACGCTCCATAAACCATAAAAATCAGAACACTGCTAAACGCCTCGGAACATAGTTAACAAACTAAGAAGACAAAGGTAAAGGAAACGAAAAATAATACTTGGTACATGACATATAAGAACATTATTGAAGCCTGGCAAATTTTAAGAATTAACAGACCAAATAAACAAAACGCAAATTGAAATAGTCGCTCTCCAAGAATTAAGATGGCCCGACATGGGGCATATAGTGAAAGGTGATTGTGTATTATATTATTCTGGTACGAAGACAAAGTCAGGACAGGTGGGTACAGGTTTTCTTCTTAGACGTAAATTGTTAAACAATGCAATAAACTTTACTCCAATTTCAGAACAAATTTGTAAATTAAGATTGAAATGAAAATTTAATAACTTAACGTTCGTAAACGTTTATGTTCCAACTAACTATCAAGAGGAAGAGAAGAAGGAAATATTCTATGATGACCTGCAAGATATAATTGAGCATGTACCAAGAAGCGATATGTTAATAATTGTGGGGGATTTCAACTCACAATTGGGAAGAGAAGGAGCTTATAGTAGAGTAACAGGCAAGTACACCCTGCACAGAACAACAAATGAGATCGGGGAATTGTTATGTCGCAAGTACCCAATTTCAACATAAAGATATACATAAGGATACATGGGTCTCGCCTGACAAAAAGGTTATAAACCAAATAGATCATGTTGTCATTAATAAAATAAAGAAGGGTCTCTTACGAGGTCCAAATATGGACTCCGATCACTTTCTTATTAAAGTAATTGTGCAGCTGAGACTCCCAAATAGTGACATATATGGGAATTTCAGCCGCACAATTACTTTGATAAGAAAGAAGCAATATTCGCTTAAAGTGCTTGAGATGCTAAGCACTAGATCAATATCATAAGATGTAGAAGAGAATTGGAAAACTCTAGCGAACTTGCTCACCAATGCAGCGGAATGTCATAGAGAAGAAAGAAAGAAGAAAGCAGAGAAATTGGTGGGATGATGAATGTAAGGAAGCGATTGAGCGGTAAAGCGCAGAGCATGCGAGAGCTCTACAATTAAGTACCAGAAGCAGTTATGAAAGATACATATTGGAAAGGAGAAGGGCGAACCTAGTCTGTAAAAGAAAGAAAAAGAGTTGGATTAATGCAAAAATCACAGTAATTGAAGAGGCTTATAGAAGAATGAATCACGCAAGCTTTTTGGGGAACTGAAGGCCAATCAAAAGTTAAACGTCGGAGGTTTAAGTTCATGTAAGGACGAATTAGGAAACGCGTTGACACAAGAAAAGGAGGTATTGGAAAGATGGCGTGTCTTCTTTGCTGACGTCTTTAACCCACAAACCCACATAACAGGAGGGGAAACTGAACAAGAGGGGAACGGAAGAGAACCGAAATGGATACAGCTGATATCGCTGAACCCTCTTTCAATGAAATATGCTATATTATTAATAACTTAAAGCGAAACAAGGCAGCAGGATCAGACAACATACCGGCCGAATTAATAAAAGAGGGGGGAAGAACGCTCAAGAAGGCTATACATGATCTGATACTACAAATTCGGAGACGCGAAAAACTACCTTCACAATGGAACGAAAGCGTGATCTTTCATGTTTACAAGTTAGGTGATAGGTTAAAGTGTAGGAACTATAGACCTATAGCATTATTAAACGTAATTTATAAGATTTTTTCAATGCTTGTAAACAAAAGATTGATAGCAATTTTTGAAATCATGTTAAGCGAGAACCAGACAGGTTTCCGCCAAAATAGGTCAACGACAGATAATATTTTTGGCATGAGACAAGTGTACGACAAGTTCTATGAATAAGGTATTCAGCACTATAATAATAATAATAATAAATTTATTGTCAAAAAACAGTACAAACTGCGTATGACCACGTGGAGGGAAAAAAAACTAATTTACTCTCCGGAAGCAAGCAAGGGACCATCCCATCAATTCCGATCAAGGGCCCTAAGGCAGAGGCGGATTCAAAAAATTCAGCAAAAATTCCTAGATAAGATAAAAAGTTAGCTGCGAGTTATAATACTAATAGAATGTCAATATGTTTGTAATTTTAAGCAAAAAATTACATGTAAGTTATTATCGAACTATAGATTATTCTGAGTATAGTGCTTAAAAATTGAAATAACACTAAATTCACGATTTATTGTTACAATAGACCCGCCCCTAGACAAAGCCTAGAGAACCTGTATGATAAATCCGCCTCTACCCGAAGGAAAACCGGAGAAAAACCCGGGCCAGGATGGGGCTACAGAATTTATGTACACAAACGTGCCAATGTTGAGTACACATAAAACTAAATTAATATGAGCCATAAGACAACACAATCATGCAAGAAAATAGTTTTTGAAATTGTTATAAGTTGTTTAAAAAGTACTACAGCAATGGCGTGATAAAGCACAAGACGAATTTAACTTTTGTTAAAATCAATAAATTCTTTTACAGTGTAGAAGCACTGGTGCAGGAGGTAGTTTTTAACCGCGGATTTGAAGATATTCAATTTCATAATATCTTTTATATTCTTGGGCAGGGAATTATATAGAACGATTCCCGAATGGTATGGTCCCTTTTGGCAAAGAGTGGTTGACACTCTAGGGCGATGAATATTACTACTATTGCGTGTATAGTGTTCGTGAACGAGACTGTTTCGTATAAAGCAAGGGTGGTGCTTCAGTAATTCGGTCTTAACAAACACGACCGTTTCATAAATATAAATGCAGGGAAGTGTTAAGATATTTAATTCCTTGAATAAAGGTTTACAAGAGTTTCGGGGGTGAGATTTACAAATTATCCGAACTATCCTCTTCTGAATTCTGAAAGTTTGAATACTCTGACCGGAATTACCCCAGAAGGTAATGCCGTAACGTAAATGGGAGTAAACGTTTGCAAAATATACGCAACGGGAAATACGTGGACTAACTGCGTTAACTAAGATTCGGAATGCGTAACACAATTTGCTTAATTGGGAATTAAGATTGTCAATGTGACAATTCCATTTGAGGTTGTCTTGAATATGGAGACCTAAGAATTTTGTATTTGTAACAGTTTTTAATTGTGTTCCGTTTAAAGAAAGAGAAACCTGGGGTAAAGATTTTGTGATACTATTGTGAAATGACATGTAGACTATTCAAATGCTTGTAGACTATTCAAATGCTTGTATGTAATATGTTTGTAGACTATTCAAATGCTTTTGATACGGTCATAAGGGAGGTGATAGATGCCCTGGTGGTTTACGGTGTGCTAGTAAAGCTACGAAAACTCATCGAAATAACGCTAGCGAACACAAAGGCCAGAATAAAAATCAACGACAGATTGAGTGAAGACTTTGAGGTGGGGAATGGAGTAAAACAAGGAGATCCGTTGTCAGCATCCCTTTTCAATATAACATTGGATGTAGTATTGAAAGCAATAGATGTTATAGGGAACATAACACGCCTTAAGCAGTGTATAGCATATGCGAATGACATTTTACTAACTACTTGAACCAGGAAGGCACTACAAGAAGTCTTCAAATAACTCAAAACACATTCGTTATCGTCAGGAATGAAAAGAAACGAGGAGAAAAAAATATATGTCAAGCAGACTAAATGAGCTATGTACCCAAGAGGAGATCCTAGACGATGAGAAGTATCAAGTCGTAAATTCTTTTAAGTATCTTGGTTTGATATTGAACCCACCTAACTCAATAGAAGAAGAAATCTCTGGAAGATTGGCATCCGGAAATAGGGCGTATTTTGCCAATCTGGCATTATTCCAGAACAAGCTATTATCAAAAGCAACTAAATTTAGGATCTACCAAACGGTTATATGTCCTGTCATAACATACGCAACAGAAACATGGACACTGAAAGAAAAATACATTAGGAAATTATGTATTTTTGAGAGGAAAATATTAAGGAAGATTTATGGCCCTATCAAAGAATAAGATGGCATGTTGAGAAAGAGATTTAATTACGAGTTAGACTATCTTATAAAGTCTAAAAACACAGTAAGTCATATAAGAGCGTCAAGACTTGGATGGTTTGGCCACTTACAAAGACTTCCGGAGGACAGAATGGTAAAGAAAATCTACAACTGGTGCCCGGCAGTTGCAAAGAAAAAGGGAAGACCGAAAATCAGGTGGTGGGACGACGTACTAAAAGATATAAAAGACCTGGGAGTCAAGAATGGGACAAGTATAGCACAGGACCGAAAAAAATGGAAAGCTGTAGTGGGGCAGGCCAAAACATCGTGGAAGATGTAGAGCCTAATAAGAAGTCTTTCATAAAAAAGAAGAGTGCTATCTTTATGTTGTACTGGTTTCTCCCAGATAGCAGACGATAAGTCAGTGACAGCTTGTTCAGATGATGCAGATATACTATCATTTCTCTTTACGTTCTTTCTGATATTATTATTATTGTCCTCTAATTTAACGTCTGGAGGCTGTGGTAGTCGGATAAATCTAAGAAACCTCCAGGTCACAATCAGCTTCTTAAGGAGATAATTCACCGTGTGCGTACTCTTACAGCACTTCGCGAAGAATATTAGCGGTTCCACGCCTTGCTCTCTCCTGGGTGTCCCATTCATTTTGATATCCTGGGAATTTCTTTAAATTATTCCATTCAGTTGCATTTTCAGAGAGTCTTTTTATTATTATTATTATTTTCTTTTTCACATTCTAACAATGGCTGATTGTAATGTACAGGCTATCTGCCAGGTACCTTACAGTACTATTGTTATGACTGAGATAGAAACCTTCTAACTACATGACGTGTTAAACAAAATAGACTTCTGTCACCTAGGCACCAAGAACCTCACGTCCAAATTGAGCAAACCTCTCTTTAGGACCTTAGGCATTATCCTAGTTGCAGATATCACAAGGGGTACAATTTTGACGGTCTCCTGATGAAACAACTCCTTCAGTTCTTCAACCAATGCTGCATACTCATTGATTTTCCTACTTGAGTTGTCCTTAGGTTTTGATTTAGCTGGATGGCAACATCAATTAAAAACGCGCATCTCTTTTGCTTGTCCATATTTATTATGCCTGGTCTTTTAGCTAAAATTGTCAAATTCGTTCTAATAGACCGATCTCAGTTTTTTGAGCGCAGTCGTTCTCAAGTACTTGAGTGGGTTGGTACATGTAATACGGGCACTGCTCTGATATAAACCCATTTGAGAAAGCGATATTTTGATGAATGATCTTGGCGACATCGTAATGTCTCTTGAGATATTCTGTTCCAGCTAGTGATGAACAGCCTTTTAGAATATGGTCGATCGATTCCAGGGTCAGGCCACACCTTACATCGCTCTTCTACTCCTTCTTTGAGGATACGTTTTCTATAGCATCTAGTGGCGATAACACGATCCTGTATTGCTACAGCAAAATCTTCCATCTCCGGGATCAAACAAACATACTTTAGCCACAAGTTCGATTAATTGCAATTATACTCTCGGCTAAGCATCTGAATGTGTGCACGATGTAATTCTTTTTTATTCCATGTTTGTATCTTCTGATCACAAGACGTTACCGGACTCATGGGACAAAACACAGTGTATGCCAGCCTCTAATGAGTGCCATTACATCTGTCAATTCTGGTGATTACATGATAAAGTTGGACATTTACGATAATTGAATCAATCACTACTTTGTCTTTGCAACCCTGGCTGTCTTGCTCGCACCCATTCTGTTCTTCTGGAAGTACCTCGTTTCTTTCACATGGGCTACAAATACGCTCTTTAATAACTGATATAAATATTTTATATAAAGTCGACAAACAAGTAACAGGTCTGTACTTCGATGGATCTGCGGTGTTATCTTTACGGAGCGGAAATGCATCACCCCTAAGTAACCACCCTGGAGTTTCTGATGGTTGGTGCAGTAATCTTGAAAGTGCTTTTGCAATTGCTGCATGTGTTGCTGTGAGCCTCTTGTACTAGAAATTTTTGACTGTATCGGGACCAGGAATTTCCAGTTTTGTGTGGATTCTAAAATCGCTGCAACTTCTTAACTAGTAACGTCTCCATATCCACCAGTTTTTCATCTAATTTCTTTTCATCCTCTATCCAACTCGCCTGTGCATATGTTCTATTGGGTTTTCTTACAGACTAGCCCAAAACTCTGTTGTTGCTGCTATTGTTTGTCCCGCGTCTAGATCATTTATAGCAGGGCCTTCTAGTCCAGGGTAGAACTTCTTCTGATTATGAGTGAATATTTGATTTTGTGTTTTCCTTTTCTCGCTCTCTTTGTATCGACGCAACCTTTTGGCACACTTTTGAACCTGTAGGTCAATAATTTCAGTCGTTGTCTTTTCATCATCCAAGTCAGTTACCTGGTCTGCTTGAGTAATCCTTCGTACGTGTCGTACCAGTCAGTTTGAACGGTATCCTCTCCTTTACTGTGTAAACCGACCTATCTCTTATCGTAAACTTTTGATATTATTTTGTAGGCACTGCTCCCAAGGAGGACGTGGTCATTTACACAGTTGATTATTGCTTCCATACGGTACAATTTTCCTTCCAACAGCTTTCACAACCGCAACTGCTGCACAGTATGTAATGAATTGGACTGCTTTAAGTCTAGTTTCTTTTGTCAGTGCTTCTGGTATGCGTTTGGAATTACGATGATACTTAGTTTAACAGAGGTGTTCACCATAGGAAGTCTTGGGCGAAGACATGGGTCTGTCAACATACCACTCTTCCATTGCTTGATGAAAGTAATTTTCTTCTTTTCCACACAGGTCAGCGTACTTTTCAGGTCTTCCTTGACTTTCCAGCTCTAGATGTTGTGGTAACTCTGAGTTCTGATCGTAGTTCTGTCTATTGGCATCTGTCTTANTACTAAAGAGATGTGACCAACTACCGCAGTTCACCTCATATTTAACTCTTTCAAGTTCTTGTTGATAGAAGGTTTCTCGTCAGAATTGCTCCTGTTCTGTCAATTAAGTTCTGTTCCGTTAATCTTGGCGCAAGTTCCGGAAACTTATCCACAAACTCACGTAACAGTGTTTGTCCTTATATAGTCATATAAGTTTCCATTTTCGTAATAAAATAATGTCTGTCTTATTCCTGTCTCTTATACACATCTAGATGTGTATANGTGTTTGTCCTTATATAGTCATATAAGTTTCCATTTTCGTAATAAAATAATGTCTGTCTTATTCGTTCCACTTGACCATTTGATACGCCTTCTCGGTAGACCAGCGGCAGTGGTTGCAGGTAGTGTATCCTGCAAAACAGCTCTTGCTGGTGCAGCATGGGGATCTTGGATGCTGGCGTTGCTAACTTGGGAAATATATTCGAGTATTCGCTCGTCTGGTTGCCTCTGCGCTGATCCTCGGCTGCCATCGCATCGGAGTGGGACTGTCGTCTAGTCGCAACGACTGCAGTTCCTTTGACCGATGAGTCCGAGGCTTGGCTTCGCGTATTTGGAACCAGATAGCACTAGTATAGGAAGTTATCCATTCACCAGGTTACCAGGGTCTCATTATGTACACAGGTGTTCTTACACTCTGTCCGGGAGACATGAGACTTGAAGCAAATTTGTAACCTCGGATGTGGGGTTGGATTTCTGGCACCCATTTTATTATTATTATTATTATTATTATTATTGTTTCTCTCTCAGTAGAAATGGGAAACATTCACCAACCCCATAGATAGTATTAGGATTGGGTTTTATCAATACAGAAAGGTAATTCATCCTGGCCTGTATGATGCTATTGATTAATTCAAAAATTTTCGGACGGTGTGACATGTTTGCAGGGGATAGGTTTATATACAACCTTCATAATATTCTTCTCGAGTTCTAGCTTTTCCAAATTATTCTGAAACCTCTTCGATAAAATACCTTCGACAGATGTCACTAAGGGGATAATTTCAACCTTGCCTAACTTCTACATATTCTTGGTCTCGATTGCTAGGCTCTCGTATTTCCTAATTTTTTCTGACTCAGTTGAAGTAATGTTGTGAGTCAGCGGAACAGCAATATCGATTATGGTGGCTGTATTGATGGATTAGCTTGGCCACTTGGTTTTGCCTGCTTAAGTAAGCATTTTCTGCGAGAGATGAGCAACCAGCCATTACGTGTTTATGGATTCACCAGGTCTTCCGCACTTCCTACATGAATCAGAAACATCGAGTTTGAGGATATATTTCTCATAATTTCTTGCACTCATTACACTATCTTAAATGGTCATCATAAACTCTTCTGTTTCAGGGTAAAGGTGTCCATCCTTGATCCATTGCAGGGACGCAGTCCTATCTACATCAACAGCTTTCAACAACTTTGCAAACTTTCCATGTAGTGCCATTTCTTCCTTTGTACTCATTGGTTCACATTGCTGATTAGTATTTATTATTATTATTATTGCAAATCTGGGGCTCAGCAATATCTAGATCATTAGAGTCCTACCACATGTATTAGAATATTTGCAAATCCAAGAATATTTTTTAAAAAGAACTATCTTTTCCTCTGAGGGCTTTCGAAGTAATCACACGTGTGTCTGACTCCTTGTGATCCGTTTTCAATTTTCCGTTCGACTCAACACTTACATTAGTAAACATTAGATCCAAATTGTACTGTTGAGTTGCGCGAGGGACTTCATGGCCACTCCTATCTACTTATTTGTTATTGAGTCTACTGCGGTGAGAAGTTGTTACATGTCCGTAAGTGATGAACACCCAACAGGGCAAGTTATACTCAATGCCCTCCTCTTCATTAATGAAACAGAACACATCTGTGAGTTCTCTTCATCCAGTCTCGCATCCATGACGAAGGATTTGATTCTCACCGCGGCCACCAGATCCAAGAGGAAACGCAAGGTCAGTTCAAATGTATAAGCAGACAAGAATCGGTTGAAGAAACTCCCCGAGGATTCACTTCAAAGGCAGTATCAAGTAAAAGGGTCCTACAGATTCAGAGTGAACCTCCAGTCAGTTTGGTCGACACTATAAAAGTACTCCCTATTTACTTATATGACGTTAATAACCATGGTCAAGTCGTCATCAAAGATCTCAAGTCAAACATCAAAGGCGAGTTTAAATCTTAACTAAAATAAATAAAATCAAAATATAGGTATCTTCCGTAGAAGACATTCGCACAGACAAACGAAAATTCTCTAACTTTAACATGAAATTCCATACACATGAAGATCCATCAATCCGAACACTTCCTGTTGCTGCAAAAAATCTTCACACTTTTATTTCGTGTGTTGAAATTTTTCAACAACAAAAAGATAAACTTCCTTCGGTCCAAATAGGTACGAGACAACATGAAAATAGCTGCCCCATCTCAGTAGTAGCAGTTGAACTTTCGGATACTAACTGAGTTGACAAAATATTGCAATTGAAAACACTTTCTCTTGAAAGTTGAGAAAAGGAAAAAGCATCCTGTACCGATTCAATGATCCCTGTGTCTTCATTTCGGGCACACAAAGAAAAAATGCAATACAGACATAAATTGTGCATATCGTGGAGGTGTCTTCTCACAGCAAACTATGCCATGAGTGAGTCAATTCCAATTTTTATTGTAAGGGAAACCATGGAGCATACACAAGAACTTCAGCTTGCCCTAATTATCAAAAATGCTTGACTCGAAAGGAGAAATCATAATGTTAGGATCTAAGAACTCTAAAAATGTTTTACCTCAACCAACTATACTGAACCAATCAAATTACCCTCAATTATACAAAACATATCTCATTTCTAATTTCGAGATGGCTACATGGCCCCTACAATCACAGTTCTCATTAGAATTCAAATGTCGCTGAACGCTCTCTACCGAAATCTAACTTCAGTTCCCTTACTAACAACTCTTTCGCGAATAGCATTTTAAACTCTGTTTCATACTACGTCACAAAATTTCTTCATTCGCTTATCCTTTTGATCGTAGTCAGAATCCTGGCATAAATATCATCTTTTTTTCTTATCAACCTTCTATCACCTTATCCAGGTCTGATATTATTGTATTTTTCCTGACAAAATATAAGTTTACCACCTGAAATATTGATCTTTACTGAACTGGAACTCAAAAGAATATCATTATAATCAAAAGGAATTAGCTCTTTTTCTGACAAACATTCAATTGTCATTACACGCATTACCGGAATATATGTTACTTCTAGTTATCTTTTAACATTTACGACTATTAATGCTTTCTTCGTGACCACCCCGAGGACGTAGCAGTAGTATCTGTATTGATTCTACCCTCCACTCACGGCATCGAAATAAAAGCAATTGGAATTTCTCTGTTGATACACCTAGTTCTTACGATCTTTGGCGGTTACAGACCCCGTAATATATGTCGTACATTTCTTTCACGCCACATTCTTCCCAGCATAGAATTACTATTATTAGGTAACCTAAACGCTAAATATTGCTCTTGGGAATACACGTAATCAATCTTCTCTGTTTCAAAATTATGCGATCCCCTAAATATTAAAAAGTCAATGAAAATTGCTCCCAACTCCGAGTCGATATCCATATGATGTATCAAATACTCCCGACATGCGAAATTACACTTTTCTAATTTATCCTTTTCTCTGTTTACCAACTATTCATGAACCAGGTTCCCGTCATTGTATCATTTCAATGTTATTCATCCCCAATCTTCAACAGAAACTATCTATTTCAAAATCTTCGAAAGCTCGTAGATGATGACCTTCAACCTATTCAATGTCTAACAATTCTTGCAGACATAAATGGCTCATTTTCCTCATCGATTTTCAGACCTGTCATAAATGCTGCCCTTTCCTTTCCAACCATCCTCAGATAGAACATAGACTTCCCCCTACAGTTACCTCAAAGAACCACTCGAGAAACAGAAGATAGCAAGTGGGCTATTGAATAAATTGCGTCTTCCTAATCTTAAGTCTGCTTCAAATTACCTTTCACGAGCGTTCAGTACTGCACTTCACTCATACATTTTGAATTATACAAGAACCACATTTCAAATCCACAGAATCAAGAGGAAGGTGCAGGGAAAGTTCGTCCCCACTCCCACACTGATTCTAACATTCGATCGGCCCTCTTTTCCAGAAATCATATCCTGAGGGTTAAATACCCTGCGTGTCCGCCAAGATATAATTTTTCATTTTTATGTTATACATCTCCCATTTTGTCGACAGTTCAGTCATTACCAGGGATTGTCACCGCTTTTTCTTTCTCTATTGATCAAATCTCTGTTCTAGAATTATTATAATTGTTTTCCTCTGACTTCTGTCCCCGTTTATTTTCCTTCTCATTATATACGTGTCCATAATCCTTATGTTTGTCATCATCGTTCTTTCTCACGTACCCATCTTGTTGTGCATTCGGCTGTTATTGATCTACCTATGGTGGTACCAGCGTAGCCGCCGTCCCTACCACAGTGTGGCATGGAGCTCATTCGCTATCTAGTCTTGCATGCCTTTCGTATTGTCGTAATAGTCATCACGTATTCGTCGAATTCCTCAAACACGTCCTCGGTCGCTATGTACTTGGTCATGACTTTATCACTGAAGAGTCCACGTCGCTTGAGTTGTTGGAGCCATCGTCCTCTCTCTTCCCCCGTCAGTACGCAGTCGTAAAGTACATGTTCCATTGTATCATCTTTCATCCCGCATATGCAGGATTCGGTCAGGATTCAGTCAGGATGTTAAATAAGCATATTTTTCAGCCAACGTTTCGATTTTAATCCAAAATCTTCATCAGGGCATTCAACTATTAATTAATAACGATTACAAATTTTATCGTTTAGATCTAAATGTCATACATTTGGAAATGATGTACTTACATACTTTTTTATATTACTTGGACATCACTCCATTAACCTCCATTTCCCTTGTTTACATCATGGCTTGGTTCAGCGCACAACTTTCGTTCCTACTGAACCAACCGTCACTCAGTACTCTCATTACCAACTTTACAGATGTTAATATTGCCAACATATTTTCATTTTCTATGGACATAGATATTCATTAATTTCAAAGATGTGACATAAATTTCAACGATAGACATATATATTCTATACATTTTATTTTTTGATAGACATAGATAAAACATAAATACATTAAATTTCATAACATAGACTATGGTACACAATTGGTCAAGCAGGAATAAATTATGGTTTGTTAGCTGTTAAGTTATTATAAAAATCCAAGCATCCATCTATATCAGTTCTATTGTTAATGAAATGTGGTGTATTTTTTATTGTTAGCATTTCTAGCCATTTAAATTTTCTCTGGGTATTTGTACTGTGGCATATTTTGGTGTTACTGAAATCAAAGTCATGGTTTTCTTCTATGGCATGTTTAGAAAGATTAGAGCATTTCTGTCTTTTGTAGTGATGGAATATTTATGTTGGTAGATTCTGGATTTGAAGTATTGGATAGTGCTAGGATGGTATTTTGTTACAATCTGTGCAAGGAATATGGCACACTACATTATATTTTAAAACTTGGAGAATAGGGTCCTTTTGTTTGCTGAAAATGTTGTAAATATTCTTTTTTTTGATAAAATCCACAGTTTTTTTTCCACCTTTATTTAAGATTTTTTTGAGTTTTTCACTAATTCCTTCAACGTATGGGAATTTTATATAAGAATTTGTTTGAGTTTCTGTAGGTTTTTTACCATCTTTAATTTCACGTTTATTGCTTTTTGTTTTGTACCATAATGAATTAATCAAGTAATTTGGAAATTTGTTTTGTTTCAAAATTTAGAAAACCTTTGATTTATTTTGTTAGAAAAATATCATGGGACAATTCTTTAACTCTTTTAATGAGGTTAGCTGCAATATTAATTTTTGCGAAAGTGGATGTTTTGATAAGATGTTTACCATTCTACCAGATGCATGTTTTTTCTTATACCAATTGGTGATCAAAGTACCATCAGGTTTTATATGCATTGCCATGTCAAGGAAAGGTAAAATATTGGTAATAGCAATTTCCTTTATCCTGGAGTGATAATTGTTGAATATCTCCATTATCGAATCAATATGTTTAGCATCAACAATTAAGAACGTATCATCTACAAAAAAATTTATGAAATGTATGTGTTTTGTTTTCAACAGGGACTTAAGTATTACATCATTCATAAGTATCCTTGCTAGCACTGGGGAAATGGGACTTCCCATAGAAGAACCAAAGACGTGTTTATAAATGGATCCATTATATTGGAAATAATCAGTAGTTAGAAGAAATTCTAGAATCCCTAAAAAAAAGTCCACAAGGAATCGTAGTGTATGGTTTTAACTCAGCCAATCTATCTTTTATTATGCTTAGTATTGTTTCAGTAAGGATGTTAGTGAATAGTGCCTTTACATCAAGTGAGATTAAGGTTTGTCCTTGAGAAATTGTTTTATTATTTAGCGATTCCTTGAAACTTATTGAGTTTTCTATGTCAAATGGATGATTATTTGTTAGTACGTTCAAAATGTTGCCGATGAATTTTGCTAAATTATAAGTTGGGCTGTTAACACACGATACAATGGGTCTCAATGGATCACCATCCTCCAAACTACAGCCTTTATGAATTTTAGGCAACCCATACATACGAGGAGCAGTGGAATATAATATTTTCAGATTATGTCCTACTTCATCATTAATGTATAGTCCATTAGCCAGAATGTCGATATATGTGTGTGTGTGTGAAGCTTCATCGGGAATGTTAACTAGTTTCTGCGTTCCCGAAAAGTATGGTCTAAGCACTAACGGCGGTCATTTTCGATCATTTTTATATTTTTTTCCACTAACTCCCTACATGAAGGGTGTATATTCGCTCATAGTAGGGTGTACGTAGTCTTAAGCGACATGAGGAGTGTTACTCTTCATTTTAGCATCTTCAAAAATGTACTTATCGGTCGTTTCAGATTATTTTTACAAATCATCCCTTTCTCATCCCTCCCTAGGGGTGCAAATATTGTCGTATCCCCACAATGCTTGTTGCAATACAGTCAGTAAGATCAAAATACTTTTACTTACTGGTTTATAAAAAACCAATGTACAGGATTCTAATATTACAATTTCATAATAACAAAAATTTAATACAAAACTTTATAGGATACATCATTTTGACTTTCATCTCCAGCAGCAATAATTAATAAATTCTTGATTGAAATCACCTTTGAGCAAGAAAGATAAGGTTGTCCGTGAGAAAATCATAAATCAAAACGTCACCAATTAGCCTAGCTCACCCCTTCACCCTTAGATAGGCGTATTTATATGTGCTGGCCTTGTACTTATACGATATCATGTCACTGTGTATTTGAAAGATCCCCAAAATAATGGATTAAACCCGTCTTTTTGGATTAAACATTTTTACATGAACCTCTCTCCCCACTCCACTCATAGGGCTTCTAGTGTTGTTTCTTCCACCCCCACTAACCCAACTGTCATAACGTTGTAAGAGTCTTTCATTCATATCAACATCTCAGATGGAACGAACCCTCGCGTCGGGAGCCGCGGCGGTCGAATTTTAGCTTCCGAGGCATGATCCAACGGTCGCAGCGCGTCTGCACCATTTCATTAAAACGCTTTTAAAATCTTAACTATTCCTCCATATTATACGATTTAAATACATTGTTTAAATTCTTTGTTAAATACACAAAAAAATTAAATATGATATATTTTTTCATTCTTCAGTTACTCTCCTAAATTGTAGTGTTTAACTCTTAGTAATGTTTTAATTTTAATAACGTTTCTGCGATAATTTGGATTAACCTTAGTAGATAGACACATGCCTGTCGGGGACGTTTTTGTAGAATTTTTTAGGTAAATACTGTCGCCATACATAGATGTGACCTATCTCTAACCATTTAGCGATTTTTAGGTCTGAATTATAATTTAGAAATGTCTCTGATTAATGTGTGTATTTCAGAGGGGAAAAGTTTACATAATATTCGGGTGTAGTAGAACCAACACTTTTAAGTATTTAGTTGAAGAAAACGGTTCAACAGTAAGAAAATATGTTTCCAAAGACCTACTTCTGGAAAATACTGAATATAACTTCCGTAACATTAGTTTTTTGTTATATTTTCAAATACACTTCAGGGCAAATTTTGAAAAGAAATTACTCTTCTTCGATAATACTTTCTTTTTTACGCAGGGAAAACCTCGGAGTTTAACGCCTTGTCGGAGGGTACTACCCAATGCAATATGGGCGCACTCGGACAATATGAGTGAAATATTTTAATGCTGAAAAAGGTCCAGAACGATCTTGTAATACAGGGATTGAGCGATTTGTGCATTAGGTAAACAACGCACCACCGGTTGCTCATGTTCGAAATATTTCCGTAACTTCTCTGTCTGGGGGTTGACTAAACACCCTCCAGACAAGCTAGTTTTGCTAATTTACTGAATGATTTCCACGTTTAGTCAAGAGTGCTAAAGTTACTTTAGATTTTATTCATCATCTAATCTTGTTTGAACATTGCAACTTCCATCTTCACTTATATTTGCGAAAAGTATTCTAGGTTCTGGGTTCCTACCTATATGGAAGTAGAACGTCGAAAAAATAGCGATATGTTGATACCACTGTTGACATGTTCAAACACACGAAAGATAATTATGACCACGGAAACTATCATAAAAAATTATTCGTACGCTTCATCCAAAATACTATACATATACTTTCAAACTACTGCGGAACCGAAAGTAATGTTCAAAAGACAAATGAGTGCAATTGAGTGACATTTCTTAATAGTGTGACTTCCATAGATTATCTCTAATCTCATAGGTCAATTTAAACATTACGCGTTTGAGTTAAAAAAGGAGAGGGGATCAAAGGGCTAAAAGAGATAAATGTTTAATTTCAACAAGTTTTACCACAATTGTAATAAGAGGCTTATACTCACACGTTCCTGTTACGTTCATCCTCGTAAAACAGTGAACAGCGTGCAGACTTGGAGAGGGGATCGAATTGCCGCCACTTCCATTTTTCGCCAAACAAATTTTCTTCACGAAAGGAATCCTCTCACCCCTTACAACGATATAAAAATACTCTCATAGTGAGTGTGATCCTCTAGATGCCATACAGTAGATGATAATTTGCATCAAAATGAGAGGACTCCTCTTGTACGAAGAACTGTTTTTTTTGTTCTTTACATGAGTAGATTTTGCATTTTCCCTCATTAGGTCAAAAATCAAATGCTCTGTATTGCAGAGAAACTCCATTCAAATATTAAAGATACAAATTTTGTGTTGAGCGCACTGTCTTCAAAATCTGTTATCTTAAAGTATTTCTAAATTTTATTATAATTAGAAATAAATCATTCCAACCTGTGTTCAAACTAACATGAGAAAAATTGCTGGATTGATATCTAAAAACTCTATCTCAATATAAGCAATATGATACAAACAGTGTAAATTTCCATTCGTAAAATATAACGAAATGATCACAGATGAAATCTAAAGAATCTAAACAATGGTTAATTACAGTAAATATGCTTGGCAGTTCCTTACTTTTCACAATAATCTGACAATCGACGTGCCTTTTATATACCTTCTTTTCGTTCAAGATATTATGATTATATTTACGTGTAATGTTTATGACAACAAAATATTGTTATTTAATATTGTAATTATCACTAATATCTTTTAATGATGCAAGCTTTAACGGCTACCCTTGTCAATAATTAAAACATAGGTCGGGTATTTAAACCGGGTCATCGTATTTAAAATACTCGACTTTTCGTCGCCGACATCCTCAGGAGCTAAACAGACCTCTCAGGCCAAGGAACGGGTATTTAAAAGAACGGAGGTTCTCGGTAGGAGAGGAAACGAATATGATAATACTGACGTGGCAAAAAGGGGAATGATGGTGGAGAAAGGGAAACAGTTTTTTCTATTCTTTATTAATGGAAACCAAATTTTATATAGAGCATGAGTTTCCTCCTTTCGGTTATGGGAAAGAATTTTGAATCAAATGTAATGCACATATTGAACTTTATGCTTTAGATTTGTGAATGAACAATCAAGTACAGTACTGAACCAGAAGTACGATATGCGGTTTTAACAACAATTTCATGTTCTTCCTTATTTTGCGTTTTGCCAAAGGAGACAAATATTGGATTCATTTTGTATTTTTCTTCGATTTTGATGGTCACAAAAGTCGAATTATTGTTTTTATGTTTGACTTCTCAGTTTCTTTCTAGTCAACATATTTTTTTACCATTTCTAAACTATGTCAGATACTGCTTATTTTTGAGATATTAGTTATGATTGTGCAAAGTTGATTTTTCTTTAAGTATTTTGATGATTACATTTTCTCTTAAATGAATCTTGTGTGAACAAATTAAGGAAATATGGTGCAATAAATGTGTATTTATAGCAATAAGTAAATATCAGTCAATTTTTATGAGAATTCGCGCTCTTCTTGTGGTGGTGTTTTCGTTTCGAAAGTTTAGTAGTAGTTTTGGAATAGTTGTGTTCCTTGTTCACATGTTCCTTGTAAAATTGTAAACGTTAGTCATTTTTACCTTAATAGTCCTTTATCATGTTCTTTATCATTATTAAATGTTGTTATAAAATGAAATCGTTGATTGTAAACCTATTTTCACCGGAAACCTCATTATATAGAGGTCGGGTCAGATCCGACCCAAACGTACCTTCTACTTCATCTCACTCCTCTGTACCGATTCAGGGATAAAACTAGCCATTGTTTAAAAAGAACTGTACAAAAGATTAAGAAGTACAAAAAAAGTACTGTGTACGTGCACGGTTAAGCATTCTGCATTGATGCAGACATCTGTGCAACCATCTCCTTACGAAGTAAAAGGACAACAGTTACTGGAAGTTGGTTGTTGTTTGGTATCATGTTTCTTAAAATTTCGAGCAGAATCCAAAATTAAACTATTTTTTTTGTTTGTTACTTGCTCGGCAGAATAATTTCCATTAAGAATTATCCAAAAGGTGAACTATTCCGGTCGCCCAGAGTGTGTGGATGTCAGTATGAGAGAAAGATGTATCAGTAAGCATCTCTAGGTCAAGGCGTTATAACAACAACCCCTAAGTTGATGACCTTCACCAAAGACCATGACTGTTATGATACCTCAGAGGAGTGGGAAGGGCTCCTAATTACACCAGCTAAGTAACGCAATGTCCCACAGACGCTAGGTTACAGGTAGATCCCTTGCTACCCCAGTCCGATTGAACAAGCAAACAAAACACAAACAGAATTAGAACATGAAATAATATATGGAATTTATTAACAGAATAATAATAAAACTATTAACGAAATTGAAATAACTTAATAAAGACTGAGTGGAAATGAGTTATAATTCCAACCTGCAGTTAAAGAAGTCATTACAAAAATACTGAATTGAAGTACTATCTTGAAACTAAAATTCAGATATCAAAATAAACATTCAGATCATAAAATCACCAATTAGACAAAATGACATTATTTCCTATTACAAGGACATTGATGCCCCGGTTTCAGTTCAAAACTCTCAAAAGATGACAAAACTTCCTTTAACATTGGCTCTTAGAAAACTACAATGCGGACTTTAAACGTAATGAAACAACAGTTCTTTCAAAACTCCAAAATTCCGCTACTGGTTACATAAAAAGAATTTACCATTGTAAATTAATCCAAGACATTATCTACTCTCGATATGTCTCATACACACCTTGATGTGTTGATTTCACCTAGACTACCGCGACAGTCTACTACGTAGCAAGTCTATACAAGACTTTCTCAGCACCGTACTACGACGAGTGCCCAGTACAAATTTTCCTGCGAGAATTACCAACGAGCCTACCTCAGCAGCTCTCAGCACCAACAGCGCTGATCGATCCCCTTGAACCGGCTGTCGTCATCACCTTTCTCACTCTTAGACTTTCAAAATCAGTGAGACTTTCGTTGTGTCGGTTTTATGGTCAGGTCAAGGTCATATGGTTCCCCCTCCCCCGAGACACCTATACGGAGCCTTCAACCTGCAGCGACGCGCGGAACATGTCACCCCTAAGCGCCCTTCACTTTAGTCCAAATATAGTCGGCTGGTGTCCAGCCGATGCCATTATCTATTGTTATGTTCGCCTATCCGATGTCCTTTCATTTTGAGCCCCTCACCAACACACAAAGTAGCTTGTTTGGTGCTCATTTTCAGACCAGGAAAATTTTACCAGTTAACTAAGTTATACGTTGCAATACAAAATAATTTAATTTTACATCATGAAAATGGTCTGTGAGCCGCTTCGTTACTGACGTCTTGGAACGAAGAAAAAGTAACAGAGTGAAGGAGGTATAACTAGCACAAAATAACTTCCGAGTTTAAAACGATGAGGCGGGGAAGAAAGAGGAGGAAAATAAACACTGATCTCAAAACAGTAGTTTTCCTTTATTTACTCCAAAGGGTATACTAATCCGAGACGCGCCTTCCAGGTTTCTCCATCAACGTACGACGAGTGGCAAAGTACATTGGAGGGGCGGTGAAACCCTTTTTGGGATAAGAACAAATATTCCACCCCATTTGCAAACCCAGACGTAGTTTGCAGACTTGCTGGTAACTGCTGGGCGAGAGCGTGATGTATGGTTATTGCCAGCCGTCTTTCAGTTCCAAATGAAACTGATAAAACGATATCGCTGCGAGATTATATGTAATCCTCTGTATTATTTCTATTGTCGTGCCTACATCATATGTTGTTCTTCATAAGGAAATTGTTTCCCAAAAATATTTAAGGTGTCAATGTTAAATGAAAAAGTATTAGTATTACTAAACGTTTGGTTTTTGTGTGAAGAAATTTAAGTTTCGATTCTTCGGCTTAGGCTATATAGTTTATGACGATGAAGTATGAAATACGCTTATCTCCAGAAACCAGTTAAAAGGTATCTTTACCAACAAAATAGTTACAACCGATCAATTAAAGTAAATTCTATTTTAATTAAGAGTGTGAAAGTAAATGATTTGTTCCGTGCGCAGATCGTGTAGTATGATTAGTGATGTATGGAGAATACAGAATGAAATTGACAAGTCATTACTTTGTTAGAGGTCAACCCACGTCAAATGGTCCAGAGATACTTGCTCCACCACTTTCAATCTAAAACAAATTACTACACTTTTACCATGTATTAAGTACCCAAAAGGGTTATTTTGAATTTTTTCTTTCACTGATAAGGTCAGCAGATGAGTTGTTTTTCAATGATTTTAAAACTCAACGGACAGGTACATAGAACCCCCTCGCATTTGTTAAATAAATGCGGAAAATATGTAGCCCAAGAATAGTTCATAAAATCTGAAAATTGTTTGAGAATAGTAATAAGAGATGAGGAATGTGTGTGCGTAAAATAAAAAGTTTATTTACATTCAAATACACATTTCACTCAGTAAAATCAGTTGCAATGAAAAATGTTGCACTCCACTACCCTTTCCAACCTTTAAGAGAAACATTTTGGGTGACCAATCTGTAGATGGTGATGAAATTTAAAAAAATGCGTTTGATTCACGTAAGCTTGTACAATTAATTACAGCTTTGCATGCTGGTTCGCTGATCATAAAGGAATGTCATTTCGCTTAACAATGGATTAGAGGCGACAAATTTTTAGGATTGTAAGGAATTAAATTTGTGTAATATTTTGGTTTCGGTTCAATACTTCTACTGTGATTCGTCGACGTCAATGAAGTTCGTTCACTAAAGTTACTGTAATATAAAAAAATGCGGGATCACCGAAACGTTTGAAAATACATAGTGATATGTAGTTGTAGATTATGTGCAAGTGTCACAAATGAAAAAAAAACAAAGAAAGAACTGAAAGTTGGTCAAAAAGAGGCATCCTGTGTCCCAACACCTCGCAATAAAGTTCGTTCAGTAGAAAGAACGAGAATATTCCAGCCGTTTCACACTCAATTCTGAGTCAGTGACGTCAAAAGAAGCAAACAGCATATATTCGTGATCGTTATCAGTGCTAAGCGGAAGCATGGCAAGGAGACGAGCACTTCATCTTGCGACACGCAATCAAACCATACAACAGTACCAAAATGGAATTTCGCAGCACCAAATTGGCTGCACGTTCCACTTGCCACAATCTACAGTGAGTAGTATTATAAAGCGTTTCACTATAGTTGGAAATTGCTGATCAGGAAAGGTTCCCGGTCGGAAGCTAAAGTTGACGGATCGGGATAGACGCCTATTTCATCGACATATTCGTAAAAATAGGTACTTGGCAGTCGCAGACTTAGTCACAAGGGCAAGACAAAGTTTTTGAAAGATTATTTCCGAAAGACTAACACCTACGCGTCGATATATCAAAAGGTGTGACTATGTTTTCTGCAAAGCGAGACGTAAGCCATTTCTCATTTCATCGGATAAACGTCGGCGAGTTGCGTAGACCAAATCTCACCTCAGCTGGACTCAATCTCAGTGAAAAAAGGTACTGTGGAAGATGAATCCATTTTTCAGATTTCATATGGAAATATTGGCCGAAAGGTTATTAGGAAGAACGATGAAGCAAACGATTCTTCCTGTTACAAGCGCGTGGTTCTTAAACCAAGCTCTATGATGATGTGGGATTGCATGGCAGCGAATGGGGTTGACAATTGCATTTTTGTACGGGTACGATAAAGGCTCCAGACTATATACGCGGTCTTGACGTGAATCTACGCCAATAATTGAAGCGATTGTTTCTTAGAAAACGATATCTTTTCCAAGAAGGTAACGCTTGTCCACATATTGCGAAGATAACACAAATATGGCTATGTACGAAACGTGTCCCTGTTGTACAGTGGCCAGCAGCAAGTCCGGATCTCTCTCCTATAGAGAATTCTTACGAGGAAGATGACCCAGCGTCATCCCCAAAATATATAACAATTACAGGATTATCTGCGTCGAGAATGGGGAAAAATTCCTACAGACACATTGAATCGTTTAGTTTCGTCCAGGCCTAAACGTCTTGCTGCGGTTATCCGCCTTAAAGGTGACGTCACCTCTTGGTAATCGAACCTAACGAACATTTTTTTTACTTTCGTTGTGCAAGGGAATACACTTGTATCCTTTATCATAACTATCTGTTTTGCTTCAAACTAACACAAATGCTGTTTCATTGTTGTATTCAACATATCACATGTTAATAAAATATTTCTTTTGCATATATGTTTCGTCGTGTTTCTCAATTTCCTCATTTCAAACTATTTCTTAGGTGAACGAACTTCATTGACTTTGACGTTGCAGAATTGTTTACCAAATGCAAAGCTGTTGGGAGTGGATATCTATCTTCGATTCCAATTTAGGAGTCTTTCGATTCACGTACGTACATTGTTATCGGCTAACCGGTCTCATCGAAATTGCCAAAAATCCGAAAAATAGTCATCACGTTATAGTCTACTCAAAAATAACTGATTCAACTTAAACCTAGAATATTTTATTTCGGAGACAATGAAACAGATTTGAGTGCTGTACAACATTGTCAGGTCAAATTTTAAATACAGAAATGTAAGGTCAGTGTAGATAATATAGGTGCAGGTGTGATGTCCACAGGGGTCTAGTTGTTGACCATTATATTAGAAATTAGTTGTGAACAGCATCGTATGGGAAGGGATTGAAAACCTAGTGTATGAGGATGATCTGGTGGTTGGTGGCGAGCGTTAAAGTCGCAACAGGATAGAGAGGAGGACACAGGAAATGGAGACAAGTGCAACCATATAAAAATAGTTAAATATGCCATTATGTGTGTAAAAGTAAAAATATGAAGGAAATAGTGCTCCATAGATTTTCGATCCGTAACATCAACAGCTATAGGCAATCATTTCAAGTATTTAAGCCATTGAGGTATTGCATTCGAACGATTTCGTATTCCCCCCCAGGGGGCTTACATCTAGTAAGTACGTGTTTGGCAAACACGGGGCCCCGAGCTGTGTCTGGCATTGCTTCCACTTATTTCTGCCATGCTCCTTCCTTTATCTATACTGACCTCCCTTGGTCACCTCTTGTTCTTTTCGATCCCGACGCTATTAGAGCTAGGGTATCTTTCATTTTCCTTTTCTTCTCTTTCCTCTATTTTCTTCTTCCTCTCCCCCCAGGGGGCTTACATCTAGTAAATACGGGTTTGGCGAACACGGGGTCCCGAGCTGTGTCTGGCATTGCATCCACTTACTTGTGTCAAGCTCCTCCCTTTATCTATACTAACCTCCCTTGGTCACCTCTTGTTCTTTTCGATCCCGACGCTATTAAAGCTAGGGTATCTTACACATTCCCCTTCTTTTTCTTCTTCTCTTCTATTTTCTTTCCCCCGCAGGAAGCTCAGTTTCGAGTGAGTATGGGCTTGGCAAACCCACGGATCCGAGCTGGGGACTGGTATTGCGCCACCAGTCCTCGGACACCGTAGGCTTTGGACATGCTTCAGCGACCACGATTGGCGCGATGGAGGAACGTTGCATGTTTTGAGAGCGGAGATCTTGCCTTCGTTGGCCGGGTCGCGAGGAAGGATTAAACCTCTATAAAAAAACCCTCAACCTCAAGGTGTGTTTCGCGCCGATGAGGTGAATGGGTGTTGAGGACAAACACTCACTAGCGGACAACCTCTGGGGCAACTGCCGCACCTCAGTTGAATAAGGCTTAGTGGCGTGATGCGGGGGCTCCACGTCACCGGACATTTATTTCCCCCGAACTCGTGGG
>NNCF01129955.1:1172465-1214627 GCA_002313205.1 Laupala kohalensis
GGCGAGCCGCAAGGTAAGTACCACGCCTCAGGGTCTTCGAAGCGGCCGAGGGTTGACAGCCCTCCCACTTCAGAAATCACAAAGTCAAAGTTACAGAGCATTCCTTATGAGAATGTTTTTCTACTTATGTCACGTATCAACGAAACCTTCGAAAAGGTATCACCTTTTTATATATTTAAAGGCCTAGAAGGTCTCGCTAGTACGGTAAAAAATATAAAAAGATTAGGAAACGGAACAATGCTGCTTGAGACAAAAACAAGCAAGCAAGCGTTAAAACTTCTTGATTATACTAAGCTTGGCGAGTTCCCTGTAAAGTGCGAACTCCATGCTGCACTTAATCGCAGCAAGGGGGTCGTACGTTGCAGGGACATAATGGAAATGGCAACAGACGAACTTGTTGCAGAATGGAAGGCTGACCATGTAGTTGAGGTCAGTCAGATCATGAGGAAGGTAAATGGTGTTCTGGAGAAGACCAGTTCCTTCATCGTGACTTTTGACTGTCCTAAACTACCAAAGGATCTAAAGGGTGGATGGCTGAACCTGCCAATCCGTCCCTTTATTCCGAATCCTCTGCGCTGTTTCAAGTGTCAGAGGNGGTTTCAAGTGTCACAGGTCTGGACATACGACAACATCGTGTAAGGGACGTGATACTTGTGGAAAGTGCGGAAAGGAGGCACACGAACCCGGCGTCTCATGCCCAGGGCCTGCAAAGTGCATTAATTGCACAGGCAGTCACCCGGTATGGAGCAGGGAGTGTGTCGACTTTCTCGAAGAAAAACAAGTGCATGAAATTAAAACTACGGAGAAGATCCCGTACGGTGAAGCGCGGAAGAAATACAGGGCATTAAACCCTGTATTTTCTACTAGTTACTCCACCGCAGCCAAGACTCCAAAACAGATGAAAACCGTATCTGTTCAGGCCGATTTCACTGACGTGTCTACGACAACGTCGTGCACATGTCAGTGCAAATGCGGAAAGAAAGATTCTTCAGTCGTTCCTGTTAAGTCACAACCACCAACAACAGCGCCTACAAAGAAACCATCTAATCCAAGAAAAACATCAAGTAGTATTAAACTTACCACCGTAACTACAAAGCCACAGACAAAGACAAAACATGGTTCTACGGCTAAACCCGTGAACCTTGTTGAATCTTTAAAAACATCGAAAACACCTTCCAAGAAATCGCAGAGACGTAAAAAGAACGTCTCTGTACTTTCTTCCTCCGAGTCAGAATGTGTAATTTCCGACGGTGACCCGGAAATGCACATTCACGAACCTGACCCCGGAGGCTCCAAACAGTAATGGCTTCCATACTTCAGTGGAACCTTAATGGCTATAGAACTCAACGTGAAGAGTTACAACTCTTAGCGCGTCGTAATCCGATATGTATCTGCCTACAAGAGACACACCTTACACCAGAACACTCACCCTCTCTGCGAGGTTACAGCAGTTTCAGATATGACGACACCACGGGAGATCGAGCAAGAGGTTGAGTTGCCGTGGTTGTTAGAAACATTATCCTCTGCTCGCCAGTTCTCCTACAAACACTCATCCAGGCTATAGCAGTCAAAATTCATAGTGTACCATCTATGACCGTGTGTTCTACATATCTTCCTCCGACACGACATTTCTCGGAGACCTCCCTCAGAGATTTAATTCACCAGCTCCTTCGACCATCTCTCGAAATTTCAATACCCACAGTGTACTGTGGGGCTCGTCGATCGATTGCCCCTGTGGCCGACTGCTGAATTGTCTCTTTCTGCGAGACGATTTATGTCTACTAAACACCAGGGAGATAACCAACTTCGCATCGGGGTCTCCTTCGCCACGTGGTCATGAACTGCTATAAACCTGTCAGTTTGCTCTCCTGAAGTTGCTCTTTTGTGGAGCTTTAGGGCTCGTCAACATCAAGGCCATAAGAGCCCTGAAGTTGCTGATACCTTTCAATGGAGGGTAGATGATCTTCTTGATAGCGACCATCATCCTATCTGAATGTCCTTGCAGGAACGTGCGACTGTTCCCAAATGCAAGCAACAGAAATCGATTCTCAGAAAGGCTAACTGGACAGTGTACCGTTCTGTCAGTCTTCAGAGAAGCGGGTAGTGTCCTAGAGAAGGTAGACCATCTGACCCAGGTGATTCATCACGCCGCTGAAGAATCCATTCCGAAAACATCTATGTTTCCGCGAAGACCTCATGTCCCCTGGTGAAACGACGCATGTCGCTCCGCCATTCGGGCAAATTGAAGACCATTGCCGAAATTTAAGGCTAATCCATCTCCAGAAAACCTCGCCGCATATCGGATTGCTAGAGCAAAAGCGCGCAGAACTATCAAAGAATCCAGATCCACCTCCTGGAAAGAGTTTCTAAGCACCATTAAGAGAACAACATCGTCCACTAAAGTATGGGAGTCCATCCGAAAGATATCCGGAAGGTATTCTCGANAATTATCAGGGTCGGGTTGTCACCAACAACAGAGAAATGGCTGAATACATTGCTGACCTAACAACTGCAGCAATTTGCGATCCTGATTTTGTGAGACAATGGCAAATAGCAGAGAGCACATCTTTTCACATTCGTTCCTCCAACTGGGAACCCTTCAACTCTTCCTTTTCTATGTGGGAACTTGAGTCAGCTCTAGCGACAGTCCACGACACTGGGACTGGCCCTGATTGAATTCATTATGAAATGCTGAGACAACTCACTCCCGAGTCGAAAGAATACCTTCCGGATATCTTTAATCTTTCATGGTCCGAGGGAGTATTCCCTATTTCTTGGAAGGAAGAAACGCTTATCCTTTTACTAAAACCAGATAAGGACAAATCAAACATCAGTAGTTATCGAAGCATTGCCTTGACGAGTTGTGTTAGTAAGACTGGAGAGAATTATCAACCGACGTCTCGCCTGGTTTCTTGAACAGCATGACTTCCGCCCTGGACAACTTACTTCTCCTGGAAACAACAATTCAAGATGCTTTTGTCCGAAGACAAAACACCATCGGAATATTCTTTGACATCGAGAAGGCTTCCGATACTACTTGGCGTCATGGCATTTTACAACAACTCTATGCCTGGGGATTTAGAGGACGTCTTCCTCTGATGCTCATGTCCTTTTTGGATCAACGTTCCTTCCCCTACAGAATTGGGTAAGACACCTCGGATCTCCTTCTTCAAGAGAACAGTGTTCCTCAGGGCTCAGTCTTGAGTGTGACCTTATTTGCAGTTGCCATAAACAGCATAACGTCTGCAGTAAAGAATCCTGTTTTTCACTCTCTTTTTGTCGATGACTTTGCGATCTTTTGTTCATCACAAAGTGTCACATGTGCGGAGCGACAAATCCAACTCGTTCTCAATAGATTATACCAATGGTCGAAAACGACAGGTTTTCGTTTCTCTGCTGAGAAAACACGCTGTGTTCTTTTCAGTAGGAGACCAAGCCTTCTGGCAGAACCTCACCTCGCCCTGGGGAGTTCTAAAATTCTATCCTTCTGTTAAATTCATATGTTTAATCTTTTATCAGAGATTAAATTGGATTTAACATCTGACAGATCTAAGAGCGAGAACTTTAAAATCTCTGAATTTATTGAAGTGTTTGAGTAGAAAGAAATGGGGCTTTGATCGCTCCTCCTTGCACCAGTTTTATGGAGCATTCATAAGATCTCGGCTCGATTATGGCTGCGTTGTATATAGCTCTGCTCGTGGAAGCTATTTAAAGAAGTTGGATAGTGTCCACCATGNGCACTAGTCCCATTCCGAGTTTGTATGTCGAGAGTGGCGAACCATCTCTTTCCCTCCGGCGGCAAATCCTCATGTAACGACACTTTTGCCACTTGCAAACTTTACCTGACAATCTGGTGCACATCGCGGTTTTTCATCCATCCTCTTCTTCGATCCATATCTACAACAACAGACTGAGAGCAACTAAACCTTTTGGATATCGCTCCAAACAAATTTTGGAAACCTTAAATATACGGACACCTAATGTCTTACATCAAGGTTTTAGTAAGTCTCCTCCTTCGAAGATTATTTTCGATCTTCTGCATCATGACAAGAAGAACACTTCTGCTCCGATGTTGAGGGTATACTTTCAGCTAATCCTCTACAAACACCGGGTCCGTATCCCTGTGTTTACCGACGGGTCGAAGCAGGCTGATGGTGTCGGCTGGTCCGTGGTATTTCCCCTTGAGACCAGTGGCTACCGTCTATGCGACTTGTGCAGTGTTTACACTGCTGAGTGCTACGTCTTATTGCGAGCATTGCGAACTACAAAGTGCTCCCGCGGATCACATTTCCTGATTTGTTCTGATTCGCTGAGTGCCCTCCAAGCAATCCAGAACATGTATCCATCTGATAAGCTGATCCAGAACATCCAGGATGTACTTTTCTCACTGCAAAGTGATGGAAAAAACATAATGTTTTGCTGGGTTCCCGGACACGTGGGTATCAAAGGAAATGAGGAAGCAGACGTTTCCGCAAAGTCGGCATGCCTTAAGACTCGCGTGGATTTCTCCACGATTCCAAAACGAGATCTCATAAATTCCATCAAGTTGAGGATTCTGAGTGAATGAAACAATGAGTGGTTAGCTGTTGAAAGGAATAAGCTCCGACTTATCAAATCATGTGTTAAGTCATGGAGCAGTTCCTGTAGGNGGTAGGACATTGTCCTCTCACTCATAGATATCTCTTACTACTTGATGATGAACCCTTTTTTGAGGAATGTAGCTGTTTTCTGACAGTGCGTCACCTGCTAACTGATTGCAACAGATACTCAAGTATACGGAGACGAATTGGTTTGGCTGCAGATTTACCAACAATTCGCGGAAATGAAACGGTTAATGTTAATAAACTATTGAATTTTATGAGTGGATCGGGGCTCGTCCCACAAGTTCTCGGGAGGGTTTAAATTTTTCATTTCCTTTTCATCTTTACTGTCTTCTTTGTTTTCATATTTCGTTTCTGTATTTCGAAAATATAATATTTAAGAATTGTTTTCCTTTTTTGTGAAATAATGTATTGGTACTGTGGCAGAACGGGGTTGAAAACCATTAATAATGATGAAATAAAGAATTTAAAAGGTAAATGCCTCGGCTAGCTTCTCTCAGGGCTCCACAATATTTAAAGGGTTCGATTTCTATCAGAAGGAAAAGGACCATACAATGGTTCCACTTAAGGAAAACGCAAGGCAAATAAATCCATTAATAAAAGCTATTTTAATTGCTAGAAACATCCCTTAATTAAATAAATCTCCCCCAAAAGACACAAATACGAATCGTCGTCACTTAACGATCCCTTTAATGCAAAAGTGGTATTACCTCTGCTAATACACAAACAGAAATTCCCCCAAAAGACACACAAACAAATGGTTCTCATTTAATCATCACCTTAATGACGAAGTGACATTATCGCTACCAAAACCCAAACAGAAATTCCCCCAAAAGACACAAATACAAATTGATATCATTTAACAATCACTGAATTTAAAATTGATCTTCTTTAGTTTAATTCACAATAAATCTCTTTGTCTCTTAGCAAAAACAAAACACTTTACTCAATGGCAGGATTCATTTAAGACTACAATCTGTCTGGGCACTAAGTAATTCAAGAGTTTGCACAATTTTTACGTAATCCATGCCATTACGCGCAAGCGCAAATACGGTGTTGGTTTATACAATCACCAACAGACGTACCATACCTCTCAGGATGACAATTACCACCGCTAAGTAGGGTCCTCCCGGAGATCAGCCCCTCAACAGTCTGTGAGCCGTCAGCTTCTCGCTAAAAGTCTCCAATGGACACGTCAGCAGCGTTAACTTCTATGCGAAAACTTTGATGTTAGGAAGCTACCACCTGAGCTCCTCTCAAAAAAAAACTTGTACGATCTGCGATACGTGAGCTGTGAGCTACGAGACGCATGAGCATCTGAGCAACCGCGAAAAACGATGTGATAGAGCTACCACCTGAGCTCCTCCTAAACACTCGTACGGTCTGCGAGATGTGAACTGTCTATGCGAGCTGCATGAGCTACGATGTGAGGAGGCTACCACCTGAGCTCCTCCAAACAAAAAACTTGTACGATCTGCGATATGTGAGATGTGAGTGTGAGCTCAACACATCTAACGCTGCAGAAGAAATCTATGTGAGATGTGAGCGTAAGCTCAACACATCTAACGCCGCCGAAGAAATCTATGTGAGATGTGAGCGTGAGCTCAACACATCTGAGCGCTGCTAAAAACTTCTATGTGACTCGCGTCAGCATCTAAGCGCTGCGACTGAGAAACATGTGAGCTGCGAAAAATCTACGCGTGTGAGAGCTGTGAGCGTGAACTGCGATGTGAGTGAGGACGAAATTTGGATTGTTCTGCCTTAAATGGGCTCCATCCCTTCTTTCTCCCGAAAATCTTCAAAATTTTGAATGTCACGTGGCCGAAAACTCCCAATACCGAAATGATTTCCCCTTCTTACGCCTTGATTCTCATTGGAACGTTTAAAGGGCTTTCTAGAATATTCTCAACGACGTTTTAATTTTCAACGCTTTTTCCAGCAGGTTCCTACATGTTTTTACCCCGCGCCCATCTGGTGTTCTGAAGTTGGGTGGGACCTCCTCCCCCATCCTCTTGCTAGCTTCCGATTTCTAAACCCTCATAAATTTTTTTTCGACGAGAAAGGAGCCGCCGACCCTGGTGCCGCGCTCCGGGTGTGGCCGAAAACCCTCAGATTCGCCTCCCAACCGTCATCCGTTTAAATTTCTACTCTTTAAACGTTAAAATTCTGCAACATGGATGATTAAATTTGTAATTAATTAGTAAATTATTCAAATCTCACAGTACTCTGTTTTCCTTTCTTTTCTTTCATCTTTCTATTTAGATATTTGTTGATTTCAGGAGTGTTTTTTAGTGGGTATGGTCGAGATATTCGGCGAGTCCCACACACGGGGAAGAGTCATTACGGCTCTTTTCTATGGTGCGAAACTGCATTTTTCCCTACTTGCATGGGCTCTAATGACCTCGATGTTGACGAGCCCTAAAGCTCCAACAAAAAAAAACAAACGATTTATTATTTTCATCTTAAGATAATTTCATATTTCACATTTTCATCTTCCAATTTTCTTTAATTGTATTTCCAGGATTCGTACTACGGAAGTTTAAAATATTCCTCTCAATTAGCAGCATTTAGCAACTTCCTGCGCATTCAAAATTGTCTACTATATGCACTTAAACTATGATTTGCGTAGAAATTCTTCCCTCCGAAATATGTACGTCTATAAACTTGTGGAAGCTCCCCGATGCCTTATAATATGGAATGCAATTCTTTATCTGTTTATTTTCTTGATCAATTGTTCAAGACATTTACTTTCTTATCTCTTCATGACTACTGCCTACGCAGTGTTATTGGTTGGTATTACTGCATCAAAATTTGTGAGAACTGTGACACTTTGATCGATCAACACTCGTGTATCGAAGCAGGAGATATCTCGTTAGATTACGGCTCGTCGCCATTTTTATTCTGTCGTAGTTACCACTTATCTTCTCCACATGTAGGTACACGAAAGAATTTGCACTATTGAATTCTTCGCCAAAGGTATTTGATCAACTTTAGTACTTTTTATGT
Source organism: Laupala kohalensis (assembly GCA_002313205.1). Taxonomy (NCBI): domain Eukaryota; kingdom Metazoa; phylum Arthropoda; class Insecta; order Orthoptera; family Trigonidiidae; genus Laupala; species Laupala kohalensis. The sequence continues at coordinate 1,180,073 of NNCF01129955.1, forward strand.
CAAAGCGTTATACCATCAAGAGGACTAATATGGGGCCATAGTCTCCACAACATCCACATTGAGAGAAATTAAGTATTACAAAGAATTTGTACTATTCATTGGAGTAAGTTTTATAAAAACGTTTCGTAGGATACCTTACGAGTACTTTTGGGAGTTCTTCCTGTATATTGAAAATATGGTAAAGATACGTTTGAGAAGTCATTTAAAAAATAAAGATAGGTGATGAAAAATTATATAGTAGGCCTAAACACAGGGAATTAGGGAAGGTAATCAGAAAATTAAATTATTGTTCGAAAAGAGGTATGAAAAAACACTGTCCCACGGCAGGTCCAGACGGGTGCCCAAGGGGTTCGCGGAGTGTAAAGCTCCGCAATTTCTTGGGCTTGCCACTAAGAGGGAGATGTGGCTAGCATTTCACTCCGGCCGGTTTGACCCCAGGATAGACCGGTACTCATTCTACAGTAGGTTGAGTAGGCCTGGGAGTCAGTCTAGATGTTAGGGTGTGAATAAAAAACCCCACCCCACCGGGGATCGAACCTCGACCATCCATCCAGCAACTCAGCTCATCCAGTTAACCACGTTTACTCCTTTGACAAATACGATGGGAAAAATCAGGAAAAGGAAGACATGTGCAAATTTATAATTAATGTAACACTACGCACTAAAATAAATTATAGTTCGATCTACCCCAAGAAATTATTGGAATGTTAACTGGGATTGACACAAGAACTGAAATTCTTTCCTGTAGAAAATAACAAATATAGACAGTTGTGAAGATAAAGATGTTAATAATATATTATCTTCTTAATTAGGCTCCACAACATTATATTTGTAACGTTTTGGACCTTACAGCTATAGCCTTCCATTCTTTTCTGTTATTTACTTTGTGTGTCCAGTTCTTAATTTTTGTGCGTTTTAGGTCTTTTAGGACATCCTTCCACCTTATATTTTGGTCTAACTTTTGCTCTTGTGGTTAATGGATTCCATCGATAAACCTTTTGTAATGTATGTCCTCTGACATGCCCAAACCAGCTTAATCTTGGGACTTTAATAAAATTCGTTATATTTCTGAATTTTATTAGATTGTTGAGCTCTTTATTCTCCGAGCATTAACAGGTTGTTTTATGGGTGTGTAAATGTTTCTCAGTATGTTCGTATTGAATATCACCATTTTTTATTTCTGATTTTTTTTGTAACCTGGTTTCAGCTGTCTAAGTTACCACAGGCCTTATTATTGTTTAATATAGCTTGAGGTTTGCATTCTTTGAAACAGTGTTTTATTAGTGTAATAAACACTATTGGCAAGTGAGATTCTTTCTCTTAAATCCAAGATATTTGTTTGAATTAACATCTTGAATCCGCATATTGCCAATTTTTATATCTGTTAATTTCTGTTCGCCAGATTTGCAACGTAAGTATTTGTTGTTGTTTTTTACTTTTTACTGTTAATCCGTACTGTATATTTAAGTTTCTGAAATACTTCAAGAAGACTGTTTATTTCTTGGAGTTAGTACAATATTGTCAGCATATGCTATACAGTTTTAGTTGTGTGGATATGTTACCTTCAGTTTCGAGTTGTTACATAATTATATCAATAATTATGCTTTAAAGGGTAGCTGATGGAGGATCTTCCTGGTTGACTCCAAACTCGACATTAAATTTACTGCTGAATTCGATGTTTATTTTACCTCTGACTGCGGTGTTTGTGAGTATAAGTGGAATCAATCAAATTAATTTGTTTGATACATTATATAAGCGCAGGCAGTCAATGATTTTGTTTCGAGGGTCAAATCAAATGCTTGCATATAATCAACTAATATATTTTATAGTTCTATCTTATATTCATGACATTTTTCGAAAATCTGTCTTACAATGTAGATGTTAACAATTGTTAACCTATTTGGACGGAAACCCATTTGGCAGTCACTTGGTTTCGGCTCAACCATTTCTGACAACTTATTTAATAAGATTACAAAAATCGTACACACCAGTTTTAGCAATGTTATAGGTCTATAATTAAGACTATTCTATCTATATAATTTCTTCTATTCTGCGCATATAATTCCTTCCTTACACCCTTGTTAGTTGTTACTTATTCCAAATATTGTGGATTAACTTTTGTAGTCCATTCTTTAGGGTTTTCCCACCATCTTTTATTAGTTCTGGGATGATGTTATCTGGACTTGCTGCTTTATTTGGTTTCTTTGTTTGTAAATTAGAAATTATGTAGCCTACTTAATTGAACATTGGTGGGGTGGCTTCTCGTTGGTCATTTATAGCGTCACTCAAATTGATGTGCGCTTTTGATTTGCCTTTTGGGTTCAATGCCTCACAAAAGAATTCTATCCACCTTTGTAATATTTGATCTGTTTCCACTAACACATTTACGTCTGGACCTTTGCATAATGTTAGGGTATATATCTTCTGTTGTATATTTCTTTTGATATCACCAAACAACTTCCTTGATTCATTCTTGTTAAAATTTTCTTTTATTTGTTCTATCTTGTCATTAAGCTACTTTGTCATTTGCATATTTTATTTTATTTACTTCACTCCTTTGACTTTTGTAAGTTTTGTAGTTTGCACTAGTTCTATTTTGTAAGGCATTTTTCATAGTTTAATTTTTTTATGATCAACTTCATTCTTCATCCCACTATTCACTTCCTTTAAACCGATTTTGTTTACTTAATGTTATGTTTGCTTGATTTCCTCCCACTCTTCATTGATTTTCATATCTTCTGAACTATGTCAGTTTTCTAAAGAGGACAGATCTACATTCCTTAAGTTTAGTAGGATCTTGCAAGTTTGTTTGATCTCATTTGTAGATTTGTGGTGTTTTTTTTAAAATGATCTTGGGAGCTTTTGTTTGTCTATAATTTTGACTAAAATGTGATCGAAATCAACATTAAGACCTATTAGAGATATCTTATCTTCTATAATTTCTTTCTTATTGTAATTTATTAATACGTGGTCAATTTGATTGACTGCACTTTTGTCCGGTGATACCCATCCTGCGTTTATCAGTTTATGTTGATATAGTGTACTCATAATTATCATGTCGTTGGATGCAGCAAAGTCAACCAGCAATTCGTCGTATTCATTTTTTATTTCACATATGGTATTGTTTCCAGTTATGTGCTTGTAAATTTCTTCCTTTCCTAGCTTCGCATTGAAGTCGGCCATGAATCATTATTACAGGACTGAAAACCATATGGACAAAAAAGAGAAGAATATTTCTAGAAGTTATCTTATACATATCTTTAAAATACAAGACGTTTTGAAGAAGTAGTAAATTTAAGAAAAGTTTAGGAATAAAACCATGCTAAAACCATTCAAGCGGTGAACTTAACATCAAAATATCTCAATCAAGAAGAAAGAAAAAGACAAGATGTGTGATAAAACTGGTAGAGTAAATGACCACGGTAATGACTATGATGGGTATGGATCGAGGAAAGAGAAATGTATCTAAATAAATGATTAAATGAATAAACTTCACTACAGTTTTTGTGTTAAAAATGTTTTATGATCAACATCTTATATATCCTACTACGTCAAATATTGTAAAAATTAGTATTTAAAAGTTAAACTTAAAATTGTATGTTTGTAATGGATGACGTATTACAACTAAGTATTGGTTGTTTTTTTTACTTGACGTCATCAACACTTTATTGTATCCGTTTTGTTCCAAACTTGGAACGAGCTTCTTTGAGCATACCACGTCACTTCTTCTGTTTTTATAATCGCTGTTAAGAACAATGTGGAGAAGATCGAAGCGTTCATAATAAAAAATAAATGCTTCCTTGCAGTCACTATTAAGGGAAGCAAGAATGTATAAGTTGTATCAAATATTGGATTCGTAGCTAATTAAAATCCAAGATATTTTATCCAAGAAATTTTTGATCAAAGTTGGCGTATTACACTGTACAAAAACTGATCCAAGTTATTTGACAAAGAACTTTGATAGAGTATTTCAATAGACACCATCACATTATGAGCAAATTCTTCATGTGTTCGCTGACGTATCTGTTGCGACTCCGCCTCGCCGATGCATCTGCACCGACACGCAGCCGCGGAAGAAGCCTCTCCTCGTCCGCCGTCCACACTGCGCCGCCTCTGCGCTGCCGCTGCTGCTCAAGGAGGAGGCAAAAGCAGCAAAGGCTGCACTCTTGGTGGCTGTAGTCGGGCGTTTTCTCTTGTTTTGAGTGCGTCGTTTGCTCTTGTTGGACTGCGGGGTCCATGCTTTCTTCTTGCTATGTAGGGTAGTGACGCCGACGGCTGCGTATCCGTAAGCGGTAGCCCCCTTCGCCGTCTGCGGCCCCAATAGGGCATGCGTCGCTTGACCACAGACGGACGAACGAACGGGTGTCGACGAGTGAGCGAGCGAACGACGAAGCATGCTCTGCGCTCGAGATCCCCTTCAGAGTGTTGGCATGTAATTGATATATTTCATCTCATCTTTCTCTATTACACATCTTATGAGTATACTGTTAGTGATTCTACTCCAAATATAGGGTTTCAAAAGTTTTCCAACATTCATTTAAATAATTCTATAATATAATATTTTATGTCGAGATTTGTGTTTGAAATGTCTTATTTGATATTTCTACAGTTATTTGCCGAAATGTAATTGTATTTTTTATATAAATGTATGGATATGAGTAGTGAAGCCGGAAATCGGGCGCTATGGTTGGAGCAACTTAGCTATGTAAGTGAAATGAAGTTGTTCGTGTCCAGTATTTAAAAAAATTTTCGCTCGTACTCGAATACATTTTGTTCATCTTAACTTTTGATACGAATCCAAGTAAAGATGCGTCTATATTCTATGTGTGTTCATAACATAATCTATTATTTAAGATTCCAGAAATAATATGATAGGAATTGTTTACATGGACAGTATTGCCACATAATATTATTGTTTCGTAACTGTATTTTATTTAAATTTCTTTCTTAATTTTTAGCTACTGTTGACAGTTACATAGTATTTATGTTATTATGTAAATAGTATGTAGTTACACATAGTATTTATGTATTTTTAACAGTGCATTTAAAAACAACTTAACGACTGAGATAAAAAGAACTAATGATAGACTGAGATGAAGTAATTGAAGTCTTGTAATCTCCAGATGCAAAAACGATCCCGCACAAAACTTCCATCCTTAAGGAAAGGAAGGAGGGGAATTTTTGGAGACACGATTTATTTCGGATGTGAGTTATGTTGAGGTTTTTATTCTTAACAAAAAGAAATATTTTGTAGAGAAAGCGCAGTTTTTAATTAAACAAGTTTAGTGATGAACAAACATCAATAACAATGATAAACAAAACACTCTCTCAATTCAACTCAAATTTATCTCCCAACATTCCCCCTTAAATTTGAATCCTTTTTGAATCTTTGTTTTTACATAAAAATTTTAACATCATTTACTTAGTGGAATGCATGTATCTATCTCTTAATTTTTCAAAATCAATAGGAGTCAATGACTTTGTAAAAACATCTGCTAATTGATCTTCTGATAGACAATAGTTTACAACAAAATTGTTTTCCTTTAACTTTTCAACAGTAAATTTATACATGATATCAATGTGTTTGGATCTTTTTCCATTACATCCATTTTCAATCATCTTAATGGTGCTCTGATTATCGATATGCAAATTTACATTCAAATTTTCACTTGTGAGCTCATGAAAAAACTACTTCAGAAAAAAACACTTCTTTTGCACATTCACTTGCACTTATGAGTTCAGTTTCTGCAGTATTAGTGGCAATATTCGACTGACGTTTAGTAGACCAAGAGATGGCACCACCGCAGGAAAAGATGATGTAACCTCCGGTGCATGTAATTCAGAATCGCAGTAGGCATTAATTTTAGTGTAGTCTTCGCCTTTTGAATATTTTATGGTAACGTTTTTTGTACCTTGAAGGTATCTGAAGATACGTTTGACCTTCAAAATGTCTCCTTCGGTAGGATTTTCCACCTTTCTTCAGGCTTGATTAACCAAGAATGTTAAGTCTGATCTGGTTCGGTTTGACAGGTACAGTAGACTGCCAACAACTTCACGATAGGGATATTTCATGTTAGGAGTCAGGTTTTCGATGGATCCTGGAGTTGAAGGTGTTCTCACGCTTTTGACAGTTTCCATGTTAAATTCCTTCAGAATTTTCTCTATGTATTTGGGTTGATGAAGCAATATGAATTTTTCCTCATTTTTCAGTTCCATTCCGAGGTAGACTTTGGGATCTTTTTCAACCGTAATGTCAAATTTTTCTTTCAGATCTTTCAAAAATTTCATGATATCGGGTTTTTTACCTATGACAAGTCCATCGTCAACATGAATTGCTAAAATGAGTGAATTGTCATGATTTTTAAAAACTGATTTTTCTGAGATGAGCTGATTGAGCCCTTTCTTTTTTAAGAAATCAACTAAAGTTTTGTTCCAGTTGATAGGAACTTGTTTTAGTCCATATAATGATTTTTGTAAAAGGCATATCTTTCCTTTTTCTTCTTCAAAACCTTCTGGAAGCTTCATGTAAAGTTCTTCCGAAAGATTGCAAAAAGGCACTAGCAACATCAAATGTCATTAGGGTTTTATCAGTAGCCTTTGCATAAGCAAGTAAGAATCGAAGAATACTTGTGTTCACAACTGGTCTGAAGGTTTCATAATAGTCCCCTTTGCGTTGTTCACACCCTCTCACAACTAGTCTAGCCTTGAATTTTCCATTGTCCTTTTGTCTAAATACCCGTCTGCTACTATGGAGTTTCTTGTCTTTCGCGTCTTTTGCAGGTATAAATTTAAAAACATCATTTTTCCTAAGAGAAGTCTTCTCACTGTTGATTGCCTTCTTCCAATTGCTTGAATTCGGACCATTTATTGCTTCCTGGTATGTTAGCAGTACATAATCTTGTAGATACTTGGGAGGTAGTTTGGTACGATGTCCTCGACCAAGTACTTCTCCATTTTCGTCTGCAGATTCGGCGTCTTCAAAAATGGTCTCATTCAACTCGTCTATTTCAGGTTGATGGTTTGGGTCATCTTCACTGTCGGTGTTAGATCCTGTTTTGTTCTGGACATTCGATTCTTGAGTTGCAGGACGAGTCTGAAGTTTCTTCTGGATTCTCTTCAATTTCCAGTACAATGGTGACGTCATCGCAGTTGTTATCAGTTTTAGTTTCAGGAATCTGGTCATCAAAAATAAAGTCTCGAGCATAAATTATTTTTCGAGCATTTTCATCCCACAAGCGGTATCCATTCAGTGAATAACCAACATGGCGATACTTTTTACTTCGACTATCCAGTTTCTTAAGTTTGGTGAGTATTTTAGCATGAGCAGTGCATCCAAAAAGGTGCATTTTACTGTAGTCGGGTTTCTTTTCGAACCACATCTCGTACGGTGTTTTTGACGCTGGGAGGCTTTGTGTTACGCTTCTATTCAATATATAGCATGCAACTCTTGAACATTCACCCCACATATCAGCAGGTAAACGTGAGTCATGGAGAAGTGCTCTGGTCTTATCCAACAAAGAGCGGTTCAACCGTTCGGCTTTAGCGTTCAACTGAGGAGTATGCGGAATGGTAAAATCAAAGATGGTTCCTCTAGATTTTGCCCAATTCTTCAGGTTTTCATTCGCGAATTCTCCCCCATTATCTGCGCGAATTTTATAAACAGGCAAAGTCCATTTTGATTCGACTTCTGCTACATATTCTTTTAAAGTTTCAGTTGTATCTGATCTTTTCTTAAGTAAATAAATTTGCTTAAAGCATGTAAAATCGTCTTGGAACGTTAATATGTAGGAGTATCCATCCCACTTAGGTTTTTCAATTTGGCAAATATCGGTATGTATAATTTCTACAGGTCTGGTGGCTCTGGTTCGCTCTGTATTAAATGGAAAACGGGTCTGTTTGTCTTTTAGGCAAATTTCGCAAGTATTTCCTGCAATTTTTACATCATTATCAGAAATTCCCAAATCATTTTCTTTGTGTAGTTTTTCAAAAATTTTATAGCTAAGATATCCGAGATTTCTGTGCCAGTAAGTCGCATTTTTCTTCTTGACTTGAAAACATGATAATTTTTCAGGGGTTTCAGAAGTAAGCTTTACAGCATACAAACCATTTGCTTGTTTTTCCCCCTCAAGTACATGACCGTTTTTGGAAATCACGACTTCTTCGTTGGTAAAAAGTACTTTCCCACCATTTCTTGTTATTGCGCCAACTGATATTAGGTTGCTGTCTAGTTAAGGAGCAAGTATTACGTCTTGTAGAATGAATTCTGTTGGCATCAAAAGTTCCAATACCAGTAGTACGTAGATACTTATTTTTCTTGGCAATTTTAGCTTCATCTTTTTCAATTTTAGAATTTGTCAAAATACAGGGTTGATTCGTCATGTGAGACGAGGATCTATTGTTGACGTAAAATTTCAATTCACAGGTGTCAAAATTTTCAGGTTTTTTGAGTCAAATAGGCAACTTTGTTGCTGGTAGTGTTTTTCTCTCTTTTTTCATGTTCAGCACGAAAGAAGCATCTTTCAGATTTGTGATTGGTTTTTTTGCAATATTTACACTTTTCTTTGTCATCATTGGAGTCTTCATTGGATTTATTCATTGGACACGAATTTTTAAAATGTCCAGGCTGTTTACACTTAAAGCATTTTGGGGAATTTTCAGTCTTCTTGTGAGTATTTTTCTTCTCAGAGATTTGAAAAGCAACATTTTCGATGATTTTAGGTTTTCCGATAATCTTTTCTTCGGCAAAAAGTCTTGTCATGAGATTATCCATCGTACGTTCAGTCTTATAAACAGATCCCCAAGCTGTACGAAAATTAGCATATTCAGGTGGCAACATGGACAAAATTTTTGATATGACCATCTCATCTGTGACATTCTGCTGAAGAGCATTCAGGTGGAAAGCTAGGTTCTGAACTGTACTGATATTTTCCGCCATATCACGCGATTTGTCGTACTTGTGCGAGTAAAACGTCTGTAGAAGTTCATTGACTTGGTCATCATTTTTACGATCGCACACCGTGGTTATTTTGTCGATCATTTCCTTTGAGGTTTTACAATGTATTATGTAACACAAAAAAGTCTTATTAACCGAGGCCAAAATCACTTTTTTAGCACGAGCATCCTTTCGAATGAACTCTTTTTTGTCCTTACCAACAGTCAAGTCTTCAAGTTTGATAACTCCCGTCACAAACTCGTCAAGACCGGCGGATTGAAATACGACGTCTATTTGTAGTTTCCATACGTGAAAATTATATACGCCATTCAATTTTTCAATGTGAGAAACGTCATCATCTTGTTTTGAAGTCATGTTGAAGGAAGAAGTTATGTTACTTACGATCTGGTAGCGACAAAACTTCACGCACTGTTTAGGGTTTTATTTCACTTTTTCGTCTCGAATTTCACCTCAAAACGAAGCTTTATATGGGCAGCATAACCTATTGAGGTTTTTATTCTTAACAAAAAGAAATATTTTGTAGAGAAAGCGCAGTTTTTAATTATACAAGTTTTAGTGATGAACAAACATCAACAACAATGATAAATAAAACACTCTCAATACAACTCAAATTTATCTCCCAACAAGTTATGTCTAGAACGATGATTCGTATATTCGTTGTGAGTTCTTAATAATTTACATCTTACAATTCACAAATGAGTGTTGCTTTTAAAAATAATAGATATTTAGTTATTTGAGATAAATCGGCAAATATTTTAATATTTTATTCGTTGGCTCATTTTTTGTTAACTTCGCCAATAAGATCAAATATTACAGATCCTTATGGAGTATAGTGTTTTTGCCTGAAGATAGAATAATACTGAAGAGCAATAATGTCATCGGTTTATCTGATTCGTATAGCAAATGCCATATGTTTCTGAGAGATATGACAAAAAAATGTGAACTGTTATAATAGATTGCAATCTGTTTTAATTAGTTCAATATCAACTTTGATTTCTTCCTTGTAACGGCATGTGTTATTTCAGTGAATGCTGTTTTCTCCGAGAACGAGTAGATAAATATTCTGAAATTGCGGGAATACTTCAGAGCAAAAATGCGCCGATTGCTGAACCAGTGTGGATTCTCCAAATATGCCGCGTGGTCTGGTCACTCTTCGTGCCCTGACTTCCAATCAGCTCTTTCCGAACCGCATTCCACGTATCGAATGTCAGAGGCCCACAACTAACCAACATTGAACACAAGCACTGAAACAAGCCCCATAATTTACATTGACAATTTTATTAACTAAATTTTCTTTCATGATATTTCCCACGGACACGTGTTTATTGCATTGCGGTGCTTCTACTACAATTATAGATATATTTTCAAACAGGTAATTCTGGAGGATAAAAAGCTATGAACATTTTATATTATTGTTTCAAAGAGAGCAACCACACATTGCTGTCATAAATTGTAGTTTTCGAAATCGTTTTCGTAATGAATTAAATAAAACGGTTATAAATATCATATATGAAATGTGTATAATAGAAACATTCGCGTGAATAGATTTCTAGTGAATATTATGCCTGACTGAGCAAAGAAATCGTAGTTGTATTGATATCTTCATGCGTCGAAATTACAAAATTAATGTTAAGTGTACTGTTTCTACTGAAAAAGTGATTCTTTTCAAATATTCTTTTTAAAAAAATAACTGAATATCGATAGTTTCAGAAATGGAGAAAACACGATAAAGGGTAACAAAGCTATTAAATATATAATTTTAGTACGATCTCTTCCTCGTGGACTTTCGTTTGTTTCGTCGTAATTTGCCATTTTCTTCACGTGAATTTAACATCATAGTAAACCTACGAATGTTAGGATTTACAGATTTTAAATAAAGGAAATGCGGGAAGCAGTGTCTTACATTCATCACTTCATGCTATCACATCATTAAAAATCACTTTATCACATCATTAAAAATATCAAATATAACAACTTTATTTTGTTCACGATGGCCAGCTTTTGGTGATCTTGGAGCACTGTGCGTCGCTTAGAGGTAAATTGATCTAACTTGTAGTGAAGCACTTCAGTCCGACTTTCGAGAGGAATCTTATAACTAAAATCTTTTGCCAAAAAGAAAGTTTGAGGTGTCTCAAAACGTGTACCACGTTTTTGCGACGTCTGGACGCTCTATGTTGTACGAGTATACACAATGAAGTATAACAATAGTTAAGTTGACCGATATCCTAGATTACCATTGTGATTAGTTTTATTAGTTCAATAATGCTTTTATAGGATGTAAAATTAATATATGTAACAAATTTCATAATGATTCCAATGAGTTAAGATACAAAATCCCTCGGACTATTATTAAAACTCACTTAAAGTAGTATAGAGAACTTTGGTAGAAATGACAGCTGTGCAGGTGACACCTTACACCCTTTAAAATCTAGAGCCCTATACCACTTTCGCCTATGAAACGACACACACCACTTTATGTATGACCCTTCATTCAACTATCGTTGAATATTTCCCATCTAAAAAGAGGCGGAGTTCTTTCTAAAAATTTTAATAAATCACCCGCCTGCATTTCATCAATGTTTTGAAAGAAGGAGATCCAAGATAATTTTCATGAATACTTGTAAAACTACCTGGAAGTATTTTCTTTTTCAAATAAATAATCCTGTGCCTTATTGAACCACGGTGCAACTATTGAATAATTAAATTTTCGTTATATTTGAAATTATATTTTGTGTTGTTGGGAAGTAATCGGAGAATAAATTTTCAATATGAATACATTTCTGTGAACATTTTATTTAAATTTTCGATTTCAAAGTATTTATTAAACATATCCAACTAATCAATGAAACTTTTAGAGCTAAGAAGAATCCATAGTTAATTTACTCTTTTTCTTCACTTAATATAAGGTTTAACATATGTTATATTTAAAATGAGAGTTTATTAAAAGTATAATTAACTTACTACAATAATTTTATGACTTATAAGCTTGTTTGTCCCACACAAACAAGCTTATATTGACTCCGGCCGCGAAAGCCTACGTTTATAAATTTTACGACTTAATCATATTCATCGAGAATTTATTTAATTTTTCTTTCTCAAATTAAATTTTCATAACGAGACTATTGAATCTTATATTTGAATCGCAATAAATATACAGCACTAACATACGTGGTAATTATAAAAGTATGTTTAACTCATAAATTTTATATAGATCTTTTTTATTTTTAGCTACTCGTAGCTCAAAGTATTTTATGGTCGAAGTCCATTTGCCAATTTGGATATAGACTCCATGATAATTTGCAATCACATCTTTGCTATCTCTATTTTTTAGTGACACCATCTTGGGTCTCATATGGCAAGTGTGAAACAAGGATCTCTCCTTTTACATTGTTTTCTCCTATCTTTGCATAATATCATTTACGTTCGTCGTCATATAGACGCATACCTCCGCCGTCATCTAGACGTTCCTCGTTTCTGTCCGCATGGAGGCGTGTGTTGTCTACTAACTGCTGTGGTATAGATGTCGTAACGTTCCTATTTTACTCACATATTCTTCGACAAGCTTATATTTCTTCTCAGTATTTATGTATGGCCGTTTATTTGCTACATTAACCAAGCCCAAATTTTGCTATTTTCGTATGTATTCCGCTCTCTTCACCACATACAATAGGCAGGCCCATAGTATGTGCTGTGGCGTTTCCTCTTGCAAAGCACACCCACATTCGGCTGCTGTGTGTTTCACTTTCATACGTTCTTGTATCCCATTAAACTGCCACACCTACACCAAGAAATCAGTCAATCGTTTCCGGTTGCGCTTGTCTCTGATGCTTATTATTTGTTGGTTTAACTTTATTTCCCCCGTACGCGCCAAAATATATCTGTATCGCACTTTATGAACATTTCAATTCAACGGCATTGTTCCCGCTACCACATGGAGGGCTTTCGGGGACTCTGTCACAAAACATTTCGTCACACTAAATAGACACAGTCATTCCGCAGCTCCTAGTTTTCCTCTAAAATGCACATTCACAACTATCTCACTCCATTCAACACATATGTGTAATTGCTTGTCGTAACGCGCCGTATACAATAATTACTTGTCTTTTCTATCAATGTCGTACTTTTATGTCCCTATTCACACCATACTATAGAGTACCAACTTGCTCTGTGCAACGTAGGCTACATGATCTTCAAAACGCAAATCATCATCTACCATTACCAGTTCTAACTTACGACCATTCAGATGAACAATACAATTTCATCTGTTTTTATTATGGGGCCTGAATCAGAGGATGCGGATTTTGGCCTCTGACAAAGTTAGTTCCTGACCCTTACACACTGCTGTTACTTGTGTCCAACAAACGTTGCAAGTTCTTCTCCAAAGAAGATCGGGAATTCCCTCCATTATTACTCCCAGGTCTTGAGCATAAGCTATTGTCTCTATTCCCATTCTCTTGAGCTCTCACAACACGTTATCTATAACTATATTCCAGTATACTGGTCTACTCGCTGGCCCTTGCGGACACCCTACGGTTGCGTCTTTCTGGTGTCTTTCTCCACCAAGTTCTAATACCAATGTCCGGTTCTCAAAATATGATTTTGTCATATTTAGAAGGTAATTCCACAGTATTTTCCTCCGTAATGTATTGACTATAATTGCCCATTTTACATTATCAAACGTGCCAGTAATATCAAGGAAAGCACACAAATAATATTTTTCTCTCTTTGCGTTATCGTTTCTACTAATCTCTTCCGCGTATCTTCCGTACTCAATCCTGGTCGAAATTCATACTGCCGATCATAAGTCTCCGTTTTCCTCCAAATATTTAAGTATTTGCTTTGTGAGTATTTTATTCAATAATTTTCCATTCGTGGGCATCAACGAAATAGGTCTAATAGAACCTTTGATTATTCGCCGACCGATCCTTTCCTTTTACAAATAGCCACACGTCACTGATATTCCAACCACGGATAATATGATGCAAGTAAACAATCATTGTACAGGTCGCGTAACGAAGTCAGTAGCGTGTCAAGTGTGAGCTGTATCATCTCATATCTGATCTTTTCTTAACCAGGCACTTTATTCTTACACATCTCCACTGCGCATTTCCATATCTCTTCCCGTGTTCTTGGTGTCACATCAGTTTCATTTAACAAAGCGTATTCCCATTTTCATTTTGAATATTTTAAATATGTTTAAGTCTAACAAAGAATCCCCTGTATCCTGCTTGCATATAGTCTTCTTTATTCTCTCCCGTATTAATGTTGTCCATATTTCCTTTCTTCTTAACTTATTCGTGCTCATATAGGGAATGTGCCATGTTGACTGGCAGAAGACCATTCAACACATTCTTGCCAACCCGAGCGTTTTGTATTGATTTATATTTTATAGTCCCTTCACTGCTTATATGTATGTAATACTTATCGCATGTAAGTCCCGGGTCACTTAACTCGCTGCAAGTTATGTCTCGCTTTGCTTACCCCGCGCTTTAACCTTCTCAATACTGACGTTCACCAATGCATCCGTGACCGCCCATGTTTGCGTTCTTTTATAAACTGTGCAGAGGCAAGTAGCAACCCTATCTGTAATTCATGCACCCTAGCGCCGAGTGATCTGTCTTGTGCAAGAGAAAAGAAGAGACTCGATTTTTAAAGTGTGAGATTGGCGTTTAAAAATATGTAGACAGTAAAATATTTAGGAATAATTATTGACCAAAAATTTACCTTTACAAAACATTTCGAATATATCCAAAGAAAAGTGAAGCTAACGATTTACCAACTAATACGGATCTTCTTCTTCTATGGCTCTACTGTTCATTGTGAACCTTGGCCTCTTCAACAATCTTCCGTCAACCATCTCGATCGGATGCTAAAACTTTCCAATTTCCATATCCCATCTTCCGAAGATCCTCAATGACTCCATCTATCTGGTTCTGGGTCGTCCACGTCCTCTCTGTCCCCCCGGATCTCCATCTAATACCCTTTTGGGTATCTCCGCATCACTCATCCGTGCCACATGCTCCGCACACCTTAACCGAGCTGATTTCACTATTCTTCTAATAGATGGATCTTTATAAATAGTGTACAATTCATGGTTGAACCTCCTCCTCCATATTCCTCTTTCACAGACTGGTCTGATAATTCTTCGGAGTACTTTTCTTTCGAATGCTTCAAGCAATTCGATGACTCTTGTTGTTAATGGCCAGGTTTCAGATGCGTAAGTGAGCAATGGTCTTATGAGTGTCTTATACATGGTTAACTTGCTAATGCGAGTCAAGAGCGTTGAGGAGAAGAGTCTTTTTAAGGCAAAATAAGCTCTATTGCCTATTATTACTCGCTGTTTAATTTCTTGAGAAATGTCATTGGAGTAGTTAACTGTCGATCCCAGATATTTAAATTGCTCAACGCTCTCAAAGGTGTAACTGATCACAATTATTGAGAGTAGCATGTTAATTCCATGCTCTTTCCCAGCAGCCATGTATTTCATCTTCTGATGGTTGATACTCAGCCCCATATTCCTGCTAGCCTGTTCTAAAGCAACAAATGTCTCCTCCATTGATTTTCGACTTCTTGCTACTATATCTATATCATCAGCATAGGCGAGTATCTGCACTGATTTATAGAAAATAGTCCCTCTGCTCAGAAGGTTTGCATCTCTCATCACCTTCTCTAGGACGACATTAAAGAGGAGAACCGCCAGCGCGTCTCCTTGTCGTACTCCATTTTGAACATTTAATGTTTCAGACATTATTCCTCCAGTTCTTATGCTGCTTCGTGTCTCACTCATTGCCATTCTCACCAGTCTTACCAATTTCCCAGGAATCCCCTGTTCTATCAGAGCATGATACAACTGTTCTCTGTCTATATTATCATATGCTGCCTTATAGTCAATAAAGAGGTGGTGCATGCAAATTCCGAATTCGATTGTCTTCTCCAAAATTTGCTTCAGGGTGTAGATCTGGTCTATAGTTGACTTTCCAGGTAGGAATCCACATTGGTATGACCCTATTTCTCTCTGAACGATTGGGAGGAGACGGTCAAACAGTATATTGGAAAATACTTTGTATCCCAAGTTTAGCAGTGTGATTCCTCTATAGTTCTCGCACTCCTTTCTTGTATATAGGACATATGTCTCCTTTCTTGTATATAGGACATATAATTCCCTCTTTCCATTGTTGTGGCATTTCTTCTTTCTCCCATATTGAGACACCTATTTTTAGGAAAGTCCGTTCCAATTCACCACCACCGTGCTTTAGGAATTCCGCTGGTATATAATCTGTTCCTGTGGCTCTATTATTCTTCAATTTCTTCATGGCACTTTTCACTTCTTTTATGGTTGGTGTATCTGTATTTTCACCAGAGTAATCTCCTTGTTGCACCTCTACTGAGTCTCTTGATGTCCTTCTGAAATTGAGAAGTTAATCAGAATGTCGGCGCCATCTTTCGCATATCTTATTCCCTTCACTTACAATTTCCCCTCCTTCATCTTTTATTCGACTAGTTTTTCCATAAAAGGGTTTACGTGCCGCATTTACCTCTCTATAGAATTTCCCTGCCTCATTCTCACTCCTCATAGACTCCATTTCCTCAATATTGGTTTTCATCCACTCTCTCTTCTTTGATGGGTCTCCTTTTCAATTCTTCGTTTTTCTTTATAGATTTCTATCATTCCTCTTGTGCACCTTGATTGTAACGTCCTTCTATATGCCCTGTTCTTTTCTTCTGTTGCCATCTCACAGTCAGTATCAAACCATGGCGATCTTACATGTCTTGTTCCAGTACCCAACGTTTCAATTGCTGGTTCAATTTCAATTGCTGTACCAAACGTTTCACTGCATTTTTTACCATTTCCCACTGATGGTAAATATTGTTGGTCTCTTCAGTATTCTGGAGGATCTGTGTTATTCTCTCCCGATACTGCTCTTTTATTTCAGATGATTCTAAGGTTGATATGTTATATTTAGGTATTTTGATTTGGTTTTCTTTTGATGCATTGGAGATCCTAGCTCTCACACGGGCCCATACCAAAAAGTGATCTGTATCCATATTCAGTTTTCTAAGAGTCCTCACGTCCAAGAGGTCTGACTTGTGTCGTGCATCTATCAACACATGATCAATTTTATTTCCTGTGTTTCTATCTGGCGATATCCATGTTCCTTTGTGTATGTCTTTATGTGGAAACATTGATGAGCCTACAATCATGTTTCTAGATGCTGCAGAAAGTATGTCTCAATCCATTATCATTACTTATGGTATGTTTGCTGTGGATTCCTCTTGTTGGTCTGAATATCTGCTCCATTCCCACTTGAGCATTTAGATTACCGGCAATTATTTTAATGTCATGGCCAGGGCATCCATCATATGCCCTTTCCAGAAGTTCATAGAATGAGTCTTTCTCTTCCTCAGATTCCTCCGTTGGTGCATGGGCATTTATTATAGAGTAGTTGAAAAACTTCCCCCTTATTCTAAGCGTCGATAGTCTTGGGTTAATAGGTGTGATACCAATTACCAGATGTTTTTAGCTGCTGATGTACCACAATATCCTGTAACAAATTCGTGTTTCTTCTCACTACAGCTATAGATTACACTAGTTTCTCGCGTTTCTATAGTTCCACTTCCACCCATCTTATTTCTTGCAGTGCAATAATACTTCGCTTCAATTTTGTTGTTTGGTCCAGCAACATCTTCAAAGCTCCTGGGCGATACATAGACCTCACATTCCAGGTTCCAATATTCATATCTGACTTACGCTTTATTTCACTTTTCTTTCGTCCGCCATTTTCTTGTCCATTCTCTCTATCCTTTTCTTGCCAAATTTGTCTCCATTAATCAGTCCAGCTTTCTTTCGTTGAAGTTTCATAACCTAGGATTTTTAAAGGAGTGGGTAGTTAGCACTACGTCCAACCTCTTCCGGAGGAAGGGTAATTTGCAATCGGGTTTTTCCCCCTTAGCCTTTGGAGAGTCAACCCCACATGCTACAAGGCAGTAGCATCTTCACCAGAGCCCCGTTAGCCATCACCTTTCGGGGTTCCTGCTAGGTCTTCACAGCTACCGAAGCGGTCTCGGGGTACACGTAGTCCCCACTGTACATCACCCCAGCTTAGTACGCAGCGAGATATCTGAGAAATTTCAAGAAATAGTAACAAGGGTGGGCATGGTAAGAATTGTCATGAAGCAGATCGGAGATTTGTTATCACGTTCTATACAAGCAATCCCTAATAGTGCACCATGTCCCTTAATAGTAGTTACAAACATCCCCAATCAAATTTTAAAACGAGTAACGAATTCAAGAAGACGTTTGACAGCAATGATTAAAATATGTTGAATTGAGTGTTAGTGAGTATTTTGTGTTAGTGCAATTATAATGAAGTGTAGAGAATCAAGAAAAAGTCATTTAATAACTAAAGTTAATCCCAGGTATTGTCTAAGTTAGATACTGGGTAAGAGTTACTGTACAAATAAATAAATATCGGTCTTGTGCGTTGAAATTTCATTTTCCCGAGGTATGTCTACTTGTTTACGTTTCAACAGCTGCCAATAATTTTTCAAGTATTCAGTGACCCTGCTTCTTCCTCTTACGTTTCTTCTGTTTGTCCAAGACACACACAAATCCCAATATGATCACTCTTCTTCCCATGCTGCAATTGCCATGATATTACTCTCAAATTTTTCCCGTTGTTTGTCAGTGCGAGGTAATTTAGGGTTTCCCTCGACTCCCCACAAATCATACACCCTCAATCCTACTTCTAAGAGAAATTTTTGTTACATTCTTCCTCTACGAGTTTTACATCTATCACCTAGAAATTTTATGCGTGCATGTGTCTAAATATATAATTATTTCCGTGTGATTAACTTCTCTTAAGGTTTGAAGCAAGTTTAGCAAATCATCTCTAAAATGTTCAGCATTTTGGCAATAGTTGTTAATAAGAAGTTTTATTGTGTTTGAACTGTATAGCAATATTTGACGATGTGTTGTTTTGTATTGTTGAAATACCATCACGTCTTAATTACCCCGTAGTATTACGACACTACACGGATTTTCAACAGACATCTCCCTGAAAAACGGCAAATGTTGCAATGTTCCTTTTAAATGGTATTCCTCTTGATAACATTCTATGTCAATGTCATTTTGTCTCATATACTCTCCAGGCCCCATCGAAGATATTTAGATGTCTGTAGATTTTGTTGGAAGAGTTGAATCATAATTTATATTTTCTTTTTTACTTTTTGGACTGCTAAACACTCTGTTCATTCTCTACTAAACACAATATGTGTTTGAGGATCTTTCAGTCTACGGATACAATTCACGCACGTTGCCACCTCATTCTATACCTCACAAACTTCATACCGGTGACCAGCCTTGCCGCAGATTCCACAAATATCCTGCTTTTAGCGACACGCTACTGCAATATGTCCATATCTGTGGTAATTGTAACACCATGTTAGATCTTCCGTTAATCATTAATTTTTCATTCCTGTATAAACTCTCCCTTCACGCGATAACCTATCCAATATATGTCGATTTACTTCTAAGATCCACCTTACGCTATTGTATTTCCCTATATAGCACTCTTATGCTTTGTACTATATCTCTCGTGTTATCCTCCTGAATGTTTCTCAGCACCAAGTCCTCAAGAAACTCCATTTCCTTTATACCTACTTCCACCTCATATATACGTACCTGAGGTCTCCTCTTTTCTAATATGCTATGTCCTATATCTGACCTCTTTAGTATTTTCTCAAACTTACATTTTTCTCCTGCATTTGGGAGAACCACAACGTTTCCCCTGTCGTTTCTCTAGTCGTCTCTATACACGCTTTTGCTCCTGTCTCAAGTAACGCCGCTCTCAATGATGGCCGTACTGTACCGTCTCCTTCCCCAATAATTTACTATCACCATCTCTTTACTCTTAACCTTCCCTCCTGCTAGCAGCATGGACGCATATATCTTCTCTCCAGTCGCTTGTTTTGCCAATTCCAATAGTCTCTTACCCACTTTCTCCAGCAGCACATTGACATTCTCCTATACTGCAGTTACCAGTACCACCTACCGTCCCTCCATTCTCGGTCTTCGTCCTGCCTCCTACATGGCGCAAATCTTCGCTTGGCTTTATTCAGTTTTCGTTAACCGCTCTTGCAAACCATTCATGCGCTCATCTAGAACATTTACTGCATTCTCCACTCACGTGTCTCTCATCCTCTGTATAGCTGTCAATAACCTGCCTTCTCATTCGTCTAATGTATTGTTCAAGTCGTTTTCCAATTTACTCGAAAGCATCGCTGTTAGGTCTTTTTCTTCTAGATTTACGTCACTCAACGATTTCTCCACTGGTTCAATCTATCTCTTCAATTCTGCCTCCTTCCATAGTTCCTCACTAAGGACTCCTACACGCATTGCTGCTTGCCATAATTCTTTAACCCCTTCCCCAAATTTACTTGAATTTGGTCTTCGAAATTTCTCACCCTTGATTATTTCTTCCATCCGAACCTTTTTATACCCACTTTATCCAGGTTAAATCTCCTCCGTTCTGCTTCTTCTTACTGGTGACTTATGGCACCTGATTTCGATTTACCGCTCTTACTTCTCCACACTGGTGTGTGTTCACCCACCTCATAGGAACTGCAACTTGTTAGAGACAGTTCCGAAACATCCACAACATCATCCATGATTCGTAGCCGTTATGCGCAATGTGTTTTATGTAACCCCTATTCTGCTGCTCTCCATGTGTCCGATTCCTTTTCGACGCACGAGGGACAGTCAGGTAATGCTCCTGCTTACATCTACTGAAATTGGTTCACGTGTACCTTCCTATACAATGCCAAGGGAAATTTTCTCAAATATCACTTGTATCTACACGTGTTTCTATCCTCCTAGTAGTCAACGATGTATTAGTCGTTGTATTATGTATTATGTCAACGAAGTAATATTAACGTTTGGTCAAAGATGTATTAGAGTGCCCCGTCTTTTTATGAACTACTATTTAACATGTGTCCTGTAAAAACCGGTTAGGCTGTTAAGTAATTATAGGTTATTTCGTAAAAATGTAAGTTTCTCTTTTTCTCATGTACATGTTACTATTTAGGCCCTATGGTTCCTACGCATTCGCGTTTCACTTGGACCAATCAGCCTAGCCCCTGCTCCCGCGCACCATGTTTGGTTCACGTGTCGAGCACCAGTCCGGAGCAAAGACTGAAATCATTTTTCCACGTATATAGTACAGTCAAGTAGCATAGGCAGCGCTGAATTTCGCTTATATAGTTGAGTGTAGAAAGACTTGACTTTACACTGCTCATATGATTTTTTTTAATTCAGCAATGTTAATAATAATAATAATTTATTTTACAACAATCTGAATACAAATAAATTCATAGAGGATGTCACGTTGTATGTCTAGTATACGTCTTAACACTGATATAGAACGTCTGTGGCCTCTTGTTCATAAGATATATCATATGGCCGTTTTTGAGAAACCAAGATACGATGCTTTTTTAACTATTCGGAAGCCACTGCAGCTGAATCAATGCGTTCTTTTTACTAAAAGGGCTACTAAACACTATTAGTTACTCTCCATTTCAATTTCTGTGCTGTCTTTTTCGTGGCTACCTTGTAATAGACGCTGATAATTGAGTATGCAATTGTTAACGTAACATTTATGAATATATGTCACAGAAACCAGAAGATCAATTTGCACCGAATTTTCTTGGGATGAACTTTTCACCATTCTTTTGATTTTGGCACTGTCAATATTCCACTCTCATATCCTACCTGAAAAGCGGTGGAAATGTATGATACTCTGTTCTGAATGACTGACACGTTAATAATTATATCTGCTTTGAATAAAGAAAGACACTTGAAATTTTGATAGGACGTTGAATTTGTATTGTAGGGTTGTATCACAATAAGGATTTTTGAAAACTGAGTATTTTAATGGGGACATGTAAAGTAAAATGCGATTCTTCGAAGTTTTTGCTTTCTTCAGTACAACTGATGAACTAATTCAATTGTAAGTTTTTATAGGTAAACATTCTTGTAAGTAAATTGGTCTTGTTAGCCCAGTCACAAAAGAACACTCGACATCGGAAAAATTCCATTAGAGTTGAAAATTTGTGTACACCTTAAGATCATTTCAAATTAAGCAAAAATTCCTCATCGATCCTATTTTCGTTGAATACTTGGTGCAAGCACTCTAAGTCTGTAGTGTAGATGTAAAAACACAGTGAATACCCAGGTACCAGGACTCTTATGTCTGTACTGTGACACGCGCAAAGATTAAGACACCGAAAACTTCATACTCATTTGTTCTCGAATCTAGTTTCATATTTAGAGTATTTGTATTGTAAATAACAAGCAGACTTTCAGATAGACTATCTTCATATTTTTGGGTTAAATTTGAAATCGAATGCTTATTAGAATAAATTCAAAAATGGTACAAAGTTGATGATAGCGATTCAAATACGTTTGGAAACGAAGAATTTGGAGAGCAACATAATAATAATGAACAAATAAAAGTAAACTAAACATTACACAAATACTGCAAATCATATTAAGAACTCTTTTAACATCATTCTAATAGACTTTGCTTTCTTCTTGCACTGTACCGATCTCCAAAAAAGGTATCTCCTGATATTTATGTTTTGAAAAGAGTACATGAGTCAAATAACTAGTGCAATTATCCTGACATTCTGTAACAACTGGTGCTGCTTTTCAACAAGTATATGGAGGATACAACTAAGTCAATTATAGTTAGATATGATTAGACCTTGTAAATTAGAGACTGAAATTGAACAACGACAATTGGGAAGCAATTCACATAGTTGCTTCCACTCTCTCAGGAAATATCACAGAATACTAGTTTTATTAATTTCACAAAGAGTTGAAATTATTATTTTTGATGAACAAAGTTATGTTTGGTTGCAATTGCAAAGATATGAGATCAATATTGTTTCCCAATTGATACCCAGCGTCCTGAAGGAGATGAACAGAAGTGAAAAAATGATAAAAATATACCTTTTTCTAACGGAATTTGAAGTTGATTGATCGTTCAATATTAAATGTAAATCTACAGAAATAATTATTTTCAGTGGAACAGGTCCTGGATTATTCACTCACAGGATAGCATGATAAAAACGTAGAACATTAGTACAGTACCTCGAAGATAGTTTGATGGAGATCGTTTATTCAAAAAATAATTCAACTTTCGAAACAGAATCAAAACAACACAGACTCACGGTATATGATATTTCTATTATAGAAAGAATTATAGACTTTCCACATATCAACGCAAACCTTGTACTTAAAGCGTCTCAAGTATCTTGTGCTGAGTAATAAAATACACGATTTGCTTTAATTTTTATAAACATTGCTTTATTTTTATTGTTTTATATTATTCTTATTTTTTAAATAGATTTTTCACTTTCTAAATTTTTTGCCTCAAAATTGTGATGCCCAAAGCAATAAATGAAAACTTACATCGAAGTGAGATGTCTCTTTGGATGTAATCCATACTAATATATAAGTACGAAATTCGAAAGCGTGTCTGTCAGTTTGCTACCTAATCACTACTAAATAGCAGAAGTGATTGCGATGAAATTTTTCAAGGATTTAAGTAAGATGTTCAATATGAACATAAAATAATTTTAATTTTTAAAATGCGTGAAAAAAAAGGTTTTAACGATAAATACCGACGAAATCGGGAAAAAAGAACGGTATATTCGCACACACTGCCTAAACGGTTAGAGGTAGCTGGCAACTATACTTACCAATACTGTTCACCTCAAAAAATTCTACAAAAATGTCTCCGACTGCATATGTCTATCTACAACGGTTAACCTAAGCTATCGATAAAAACGTTATTACAATACTTCAATTTAAAAGAAGTGTTAAAATAACTCGTTTTAGGAGAGTAATTCAAGTATGACACAATCAACTATCAAATTTAAGATTTCTTTATTTTGTGCTTTTAAGAAAGATGAAAAGTCCTTAAACAGTTAAATTTTTGTTCTAATAGTTTAGATTTCACAAGCGTTTTAAAAAAATGATGCAGTCAAAGCCACCGTTCTTATCTCAGAAGCGAAAAATTCAAACAACACAGCTCCCAGCAAGTGGGATTGTTTTACATGAGATGAATAGAAACATTTTCTTTGTGGGGCATTAAGGGCTTGTCAACAACAAGGTCATTAGAGCCAATGCAGGTGGGGAAACATGTAGTTTCGCACCATAGAGAAGAGTCGTAGTGACTCATCCCCGTGAGTGGGACTCGCCGAATATCGCGACCATACCGACTAAAAAGCCCCCCTGAATTCAACAAATATCTAAATACAAAAATTACTAGTCGGATTTCCACATGGTGGACACTATCCAACTTCTTTAAATAGCTTCCACGAGCAGAGCTATATACAACGCAGCCATAATCGAGCCGAGATCTTATGAATGCTCGATAAAACTGGTGCAAGGAGGAGCGATCAAAGCCCCATTTCTTTCTACTCAAACACTTCAATAAATTCAGAGATTTTAAAGTTCTCGCTCTTAGATCTGTCAGATGTTAAATCCAATTTAATCTCTGATAAAAGATTAAACATATGAATTTAACAGAAGGATAGAATTTTAGAACTCCCCAGGGCGAGGTGAGGTTCTGCCAGAAGGCTTGGTCTCCTACTGAAAAGAACACAGCGTGTTTTCTCAGCAGAGAAACGAAAACCTGTCGTTTTCGACCAGTGGTATAATCTATTAAGAACGAGTTGGATTTGTCGCTCCGCACATGTGACACTTTGTGATGAACAAAAGATCGCAAAGTCATCGACAAAAAGAGAGTGAAAAACAGGATTCTTTACTGCAGACGTTATGCTGTTTATGGCAACTGCAAATAAGGTCACACTCAAGACTGAGCCCTGAGGAACACTGTTCTCTTGAAGAAGGAGATCCGAGGTGTCTTACCCAATTCTGTAGGGGAAGGAACGTTGATCCAAAAAGGACATGAGCATCAGAGGAAGACGTCCTCTAAATCCCCAGGCATAGAGTTGTTGTAAAATGCCATGACGCCAAGTAGTATCGTAAGCCTTNTGGTGTTTTGTCTTCGGACAAAAGCATCTTGAATTGTTGTTTCCAGGAGAAGTAAGTTGTCCAGGGCGGAAGTCATGCTGTTCAAGAAACCAGGCGAGACGTCGGTTGATAATTCTCTCCAGTCTTACTGACGCAACTCGTCAAGGCAATGCTTCGATAACTACTGATGTTTGATTTGTCCTTATCTGGTTTTAGTAAAAGGATAAGCGTTTCTTCCTTCCAAGAAATAGGGAATACTCCCTCGGACCATGAAAGATTAAAGATATCCGGAAGGTATTCTTTCGACTCGGGAGTGAGTTGTCTCAGCATTTCATAATGAATTCAATCAGGGCCAGTCCCAGTGTCGTGGACTGTCGCTAGAGCTGACTCAAGTTCCCACATAGAAAAGGAAGAGTTGAAGGGTTCCCAGTTGGAGGAACGAATGTGAAAAGATGTGCTCTCTGCTATTTGCCATTGTCTCACAAAATCAGGATCGCAAATTGCTGCAGTTGTTAGGTCAGCAATGTATTCAGCCATTTCTCTGTTGTTGGTGACAACCCGACCCTGATAATTGAGTCCAGATATTGGGACTCGAGAATACCTTCCAGATATATTTCGGATGGACTCCCATACTTTAGTGGACGATGTTGTTCTCTTAATGGTGCTTAGAAACTCTTTCCAGGAGGTGGATCTGGATTCTTTGATAGTTCTGCGCGCTTTTGCTCTAGCAATCCGATATGCGGCGAGGTTTTCTGGAGATGGATTAGCCTTAAATTTCGGCAATGGTCTTCAATTTGCCCGAATGGCGGAGCGACATGCGTCGTTTCACCAGGGGACATGAGGTCTTCGCGGAAACATAGATGTTTTCGGAATGGATTCTTCAGCGGCGTGATGAATCACCTGGGTCAGATGGTCTACCTTCTCTAGGACACTACCCGCTTCTCTGAAGACAGACAGAACGGTACACTGTCCAGTTAGCCTTTCTGAGAATCGATTTCTGTTGCTTGCATTTGGGAACAGTCGCACGTTCCTGCAAGGACATTCAGATAGGATGGTGGTCGCTATCAAGCAGATCATCTACCCTCCATTGACTATCTACCCATCATTGTAACTCTTCACGTTGAGTGCTATAGCCATTAAGGTTCCACTGAAGTATGGAAGCCATTACTGTTTCGAACCTCCGGGGTCAGGTTCGTGAATGTGCATTTCCGGGTCACCGTCGGAAATTACATATTCTGACTCGGAGGAAGAAAGTACAGAGACGTTCTTTTTACGTCTCTGCGATTTCTTGGAAGGTGGATTTGTTTTAAAGATTCAACAAGGTTCACGGGTTTAGCCGTAGAACCATGTTTTGTCTTTGTCTTTGGCTTTGTAGTTACGGTGGTAGGTTTAATACTACGTGATGTTTTACTTGGATTATATGGTTTCTTTGTGGGCAATGTTGATGGTGTTTGTGACTTTACAGGAACGACTGAAGAATCTTTCTTTCGGTATTTGCACTGACATGTGCACGACGTTGTCGTAGACACGTCAGTGAAATCGGCCTGAACAGATACGGTTTTCATCTGTTTTGGAGTCTTGGCTGCGGTGGAGTAACTAGTAGAAAATACAGGGTTTAATGCCCTGTATTTCTTTCGCGCTTCACCGTGCGGGATCTTCTCCTTTGAAGACGTTTAGGTGGAATACTTACCTTGCTTTACAGTTACTCCGCAAGGCAAGGAAATCGAAGAATCTGTCATTTTGTCTCACGAGTTCGGAGGATATAAATATCCGGTGACGTGGATCCCCCGCATCATGCCCCTAAGCTTTGCTCAACTGAGGTTCGACAGTTGTCCCAGAGGTTGTCCGTTAGCGAGTGTTTATCCTCTTCACCCATTCACATCATCGGCGCGTAACACACCTTGAGTTTGAGGGTTTTTTATAGAGATTAAATCCTTCGCGACCCGGCCAATGAAGGTAAGATCTATGTCCTTTAAAACACGCAACTTTCCACCATCTCGCCAATGGTGGTCGCTAATGCATGTCCAAAGCTTACGGTGTCCGAGGACTGGTGGCGCAGTACCAGTCCCCAGCTCGGGGCCTTGGGTTACCCAAGCCTATACTCAGTCGAAACTAAGCCCTCTGCGGGTATGAATAGAAACAATTCGAATGTTATGTCAGAGTTGGTCACCATTGGAATTGATAGGGGGAATCCTAGAAATTCCATGGCTGGAATGGGAAGGAAGAGTCATGTAAAACTTTTAATAATAGAATACGAATTTAACCCATAGATTTCGGGACATAAACAGTGATGTGATGACGTATAAGTATATACAAGGTCAGCGCATAAGTATGTACAGGGGATTTAATGCCCCTATTTAGGGTGAAGTGGTGAGGTAGGTTATTTGGTGACGTGTCCATTGATGTGTTTCTCTCCTGGACAACGTAACTCATGAGAGATTTTATCCAAGGGTTGATTTGTTCTTGCTACTGAAGGTGAAACTCTAAATTGTGTATACAAACAAGTTTTGTACTAAAATTGAATTATAAATATATACAATTATGATGTATATGTTTAAAAAAAACAGTAAGTAAAATTATTTTGATCTTACGGTATAGATATATTTTATTTTTTCCTCAGTAAAAGAAGATTGGTCCAACAAGTAAAAATATTACGTGCAACTCCGGATAATCAACTAGTTATTGAACTAAATATTCAATTTCATGTTATAACCATCAATATTTAATTGTGAAAGAATGTCTTCCTGTTATTTAGAATACAAATAAAAAAAAGTCTACGATGAATGAATTTTTCGGAGTCTTAGTTCGCGCTACAGTCGTATAATGCGGACTTATGAGTATTTACCGTTTTTCATACAGCACTAGCTCTTAAATGGTGCTTCAGAGGAAAAATTACTTTATTACCTTTTGTATAGTAACTTTTTAATCTTTAAAATAAATACTTTTTATATTCAGCGTATTTGCTAAAATTCGCTTTTCGGTACATTTGACCTCGAATACAATTTTTAACACAAAGGAGTTCGTTGGGAACTTCTGATATTTCACTTGAAATAAGTACCTTAAGGCGTGTACCAATTTTTATCTCTTTCAAAATTACAACCGAACTTTCACCTTTTTTGAGTCTATTTTGACTGGAATATATGACTTTTGGGATTTTCCAATATTTGTTTCTCATTGGTTGTTAAGGGGGAGAGAATTTTTCAGAAGTTTGTCGTCAGCGATAGATAACGAAATGGGATACTACTTACGGTGTAAGGGATATAATGACCTTGGCGTTTACGAACCCTAAAACCCCACAATAATAACGTTTGGAGTATTTAACGAACTAATTATGATGAATTTGATTATGAAGAATCGCATAATGCGTTTTTCGAATGATTACTAAATATCACAAAATATTTAAGATATCACCTCTGCTGTGAATGATTAAGTGCGACTTTAATCGACACTAACTTATACGAAATTTTTAGCTGCAACACAACAACAACGGCACCCGTGCAAAGAAGGGTAGGGGTGGCTAGTTGCAGATAATGTCGGATACCTTGCCCTTTCGCATTCTTATGCAATTTCAGTTTGGAAAAATGAAGCGATCTCTCCGTGAATATCTGCTTCAAGATATCTCCTTTTTAACAGACGTTTTATGAAAATAACAAGAATTGATTAATTTAGTTGATAATAATTTGGCATATGGTATTGTAGTATTTGTAAATGGGAATGTAGAATGCTATTGAAGATTATCTACATGGGGCGACAGGAGATAGGTGGGTGGTAGGGCAATTGTTAGTAAGTGGGTCAGTTAGCTAGATTTACTAACTATTTGGTCCACGTGGATGCGTAAGTTGGAGTAGATAGTAATATAAAGAGTTAGTGAGGAGAAAGGAATAGTAGGAGAGGGATTCCTCGTATTCGTTGAGCTCATCATGTCCTTGCGGACCTCGACTTGGCCCCTTCCTTCCGCCCAGTGAACTGGTTGGTGAGGTCGGTCCAGGGGTTACCCCCTCGGCGGGGCGTGAGAGAATGCTCACAAACACCTAGGTAGGATAAAATCCAGTCTCTCCCAGCATCCGCTCTGGTGGGCGAAGATGTGCCTAACCCACATCTCTACTGCTATCTACGCTAACAGAAGCCGACCAGCAATCCTACTCACCGATTGGAGACCAGAGTCTCCTTCCCGTACCCCACGGGTGGGGTAACCGTACTGCCCGGCAGTGTCCAACCCAAATAGGGGCGTCAGGTGCGAGCACCTGAGGGCTTGTGCTCCTCCCTGCCTACTCGGTTTAAAGTTCTGAATAACACTCGGAGGGTTGTCAGTCCTCCTACCACTTACAAGACCGCGTTGGAATTGATCCGTTACCCAGGTTGTCAGCCTAGGATTGGGTACAAACGCCGAGGATAGGAGAAGGCCAAGTAGTCCGCCTGTCGCATGTACATGTCGAGTTGGGATCTCAACGTGGTTACTTTGCCGCGTCGCGTCTGCGTCGAACCCTCGTGTAACGGAGTGGTCTACTCGTATTAAACGAGCTTCCTTGTTAACGGAGACGAGTCGCCGTTCGGAGATTCTTGCGAATCTCCCTACCGCTTATCTCTCCAGAGAGTCGAATTTCACCCAGGGATCTGGGGTGGGGTATGATGATCTCTTGTGTAAGGTCGAGTGCCAAGCTGTCCAAACCACAACACACCCCCACGATTACCGCCGTGGCTACTGTGAGTTCTTTTCGAAACTCTACTCGTGTTAGATGGGTGCCAACGTGAGACGTGACCCGTCGGAATCTTTCGCGAGGATAGAAAAAGGAGAGTTCACTTTTAAATTGTCACAGCTATATATACCGGGGCATTGAAGAAGTCAGCTACAATTTTTTCTGACCCTGCCGAGAATTGAACCCGGAATCACTCAGTAGTAAGCAAGCATGCTGGCCACTTCGCTACCGGAGGGGACAAGTTAATAACATAACACATTATCACAAAGGTTTATATCAATTTCTTATAAACAACTAAAATAGATGGACAATGCTGGTCTATGGCCGGTTTTCTTGGGTTACTCCAGTTCCCCCCTGCCATACATCATCCCCCATTCTGTCGTCCTTTCATTTATCCTTGAACATTCATTCGGTTTTGGAAAACCCCTACAAGCATGAGCACAATAGAAAAATCGGTTATTGAACTCTGTATAGTACAATCTTCTCACTATTTTATGTTTAAAAAATTAAATAAAGCGAAGGCCAATATCCGAAAAAAGAGCTCTAATGACCTTGACGAGCCATGAAGCCCCACAAAAAATATCCGAAAATTTTTTTTTCCTGTTATGAAGTTCATCTGTCCATATGACCCTGTTCCAAATTTTAATTTTTTTTAAAACGTAAGTGTTAACGACAGGTATTCTTCTATGCGCACATGTACTCACTAAACGCAAAACACAATCCGGTGATACAAAATATCTTCAATATATGGATATCCATCAATATGTCTAATTTACCCTGGTAAAGAAGAAGCGAACACTTTACTGTTCAGACAGTGTTTAAAGAATGTCGGGTACCGGAAAAAAGATGGTGCACGCTCTTTAGTTATTCTGACAAAGGTTTGAAAACTATTGGAGAAAGCACACTGTTTGCACGCTCCAATCACACAATATTTGGTCTTTCTGTAAATCTAAACAAATAATTACAATTATATTCAGTCATACAATATTCTACCGAAGAAACAACTGAAAGAAATTGAAATAAATGCTAATTAACACATTTGGAACTGTTTGAATTATAATAATAACGATAAAAAATCATTACTTCAAACTGTGTCAATACACGAATCATTCTCATTTCAGTCCTCTTAAAGGATGGTATCTTTTCGCCACACAATAAATGAATAATTGTGTTCCCGTCACTTCTGCGGGGAGGGGGTGCTGATCTACAAATCTCGCTCTTTATCTGTCTTCTTTTAGCAAATCTTTGATTTCTCGAATAGAACCACTGAATGTCTAAAATATTTCTTTGATGAATAATAAGTCTTAACAACTTGCTATTCTCCCAATTTTTTCTCGGTTTACTGTAAAATGTACTTACACCATTCTTAATCATAATGCTTGTAATTCTAGAACACATGGTCTGGGTCTTCTACCCCTTTACCACGTATAGGGAGGGGATCTGATGTATGTTACATATGGTATGAAATTATATAATTGCCAACTCACTTTTGTTTCCCAACGAATTAGCCAGCATAGTAATAACTTCTTAGTAATTTTACTTCTCCGTGTCTTATTATTATTACAAATCTCTCCATCAAATATTAATCTCTCTCTCTCTCTCTTACCGAGGCGAAACCGTAACACACTTTTGAATCGCTAAATTCACAGACAATGTTCCCAATACTACCTCTAAAACCTTGGCGGAGATACTTCGGTAACGTTTAGTCCAGAGGAAAATTCAGATACTTTGGAGGTGGCCATCAACATGTTAAAAATGTGCAGACCTCATTCTTTCAGTGTTAAGTACGCTACATGCATAGTACACGTCAGCTTATCATCTATCAGTAGACCCAAATATTCCTTTTCGTTTACGATCTCGATTGACTTACTGTGTGTTCGATCCCGTGTATTGCGACGTGGATTTCCGAAGAACATCATACTCATTTTTGTACGAGATATTTCCAAGCCTCTGTCGTTAAACTCCTCCACGCAACATTGAAGAACACAACTTCCCCGTTATTTTATTTCTCTTTGTCTTCCTCGGATCACTAATAAACAGATATTATCAGCATGTCCTACCGTAAACACATATTTCTAAGCTAGCTAATACATCATTTATTGCTATGTCAAGCTACACTTCCCAAGTCGAGCTATACAAGCAACCCAGGGACAACCTTTAGAATTGTTTTTATAAGCTGTTTGCCCCCTATTTTCAACAATGTATACCTTTCTGAAAAGTATGACGCTACAAGATTTACCAGGTAGTAATTTACATGCATGCATTTAAGCTCATTCAAAAGTAGAAACAACGATGCATTATCAAACGCCCCTTTTACATCTATGAATTGAACAAGAGCTTACTTCTCTCTCGTTCCTATTTTATCTAACAGTGCGTAAATAGCATCCTCCGTTCTCCGTGCTTACCGAAACCCATATTGATATTTTTTTCCCGAACTCGATTTTCCGCATACTATCTTTAATCTTCTTTTATTCACTTGTCATTAATATCAATACCTTCTTATTTCCATTTAATGCCTCCCATTCTGTTGTTCCGTTCCATCGGGCAACTATGTTAATAGTAGCTTCTCTCCTCAACTCTCCCAATCCATCAAACATCATCGACTGTGTCACAACTCCATACCATATATACAATACTATTACAATATTTATCCTTCTTCAATTAAAAACTGTATTTAATTGAAACTGTAATCCCCAACAACTTATATGCCAACATTCGCCCGAGGAATCTAACCAATTTGCTTCTTTGCCTCTATTTATATTCTCTCCGTAGTCTATTTTATATACTTTTCAAGACTTTTCTATGATTCCAACGCCTACTCCGCTCATCTTCCGTTTTGTTTCAAATTATATTTTGACCGTAGCTAAATGCAGCATTGTCTGACAACAATCTCCATGTTTTTCGCCGATAGTTTGTCAACCATCACTTCCCCGACACCTATTACATCGCATTTTAGGTGTTTATTCGTACTCTGCATTCAGTACTGTCAAGGTTCTAGTGACCTAGTTGTTGATGAGTCCTAAATCATCAGTATTGTCAGTTGTAAATTATCAACACATTCTCTCAAATTCTCTTTATATACTTTACTGCCATTAATTTGTTTGGTGATCGCTTGATGAAACTTTCCACAATCGGGAATTTTGATTACCTTTTTTTCTCACTCCTCATTTCCTCTTCTTCTAGCCCTTCTTTTATCATTACTTTGAACGATATTCCAACATGATCGCTCGATACCCGATCGCCCGTTGCCCAGGAACACAAGTGATTTCCGCGCAAATCTTTGGTTAAAGTGTAGTACCGAAACTGTTGTACCGGTAACGGTTCCAAAAATTCTATTACTATGGAAGATGGTGAGGCTAAATATAAACGTCCATTGGTCTTTGTTTTCCGATATAACTTCCCATCATTTTTCAGGACTTAATGTTCAATTTCGGTTACACGTTCAAGTACATGACGCACTACACGTAAATATCCCCCAGGGGACTTACATCTAGTAAGTACGTGTTTGGAAAACACGGGGCCCCGACCTAAGTCGGTCATTACTTCCACTTTCTTGTGCTAGGCTCCTTCCTTTTTCTTTCCTGACCTTCCTTGCTCACCTCTTGTTCTTTTCGATCCCGACGCTAGTAGGTTGCGAGGGCTAGGGTATCTTTCATTTTCCTCGTTGTAAAGTTTTGATGTAATGATATATGTTTTGATATGTTGTAATTCAGGAGGGTTTTTAGTGGGTATGGTTGAATCATTCGGCGAGTCCCACACTCGAGGAGAGTCATATTGGCTCTCCTTAGTGCGTAACTGCATTTTCCCTACCTATACTGAATTTTAGGGCTATAATGACTTCGATGTCGAGGAGTCGTATAGCCTCACAAAAAATACACGTAATAAATCATCCTCCTCCATTCAATTCTGTATTTTAATTTTCCTCATTATTTCTACAGCTATTCCCGATCTGTCTTCATTGGTATTGATTTTGGTCGTCGAGTCGTTACATCACATACCTGTTTTTCTCCTGCATCAGCCACAATCGCTTTCATCATCTTCAACTCTTCTGCATTCTCGACAATCAAAATCATGTCTTCTTCCTTCGAGCTTATGTGTAAACCCATCATTTGTCATCCATGTGCTCCGAAATGACGTTGATTAAGTCATCTGTTATTCCTATAATGACGCTTTCTAATCGCTGTACCTTTTTCTTTACCAGTTCAGATAAGCCAACCTTTAATCTTGTCTCAAATGCACTGAATAATCTTCTGCATAATCTTTCCTCTTTCTCTCATGTTGCTCCTCCTGAAATAAGGCATGAAGTAACATGTCGTCTAGGGTGTTTTTAAATCGTCTGTAGTACCTCTTGCTATATTTTTCAATTTCTCGTTATTCGTACACAGTAAAATTGTGTCGTAACATTCTTTAATCGATTTCCTTTTCTGCCCTGTTCTACTCCTCGGCGTTACATCCTTACCTGTGTCACTGTTTTGTTCACACACACCTACCGACTCTTGCACTTCTTCAATCAGAGGGCAAAATGTCATGGGTACCCACTATCACAGGACCCGAGTGTACCAGGAGACTCACCGAGTTCCAGTATTATTCAAAAGAGGTCGCTTATTTTACTATACTTATGGCTAATTCTCCCAAACGGTAAACCACGCCGTATTCTTTTCCTGAAAAATTACGCGTAGTAGGAAACAATACAGAGTCCTTTCTTTGGTTTTTGCCCCGGTATTTTCCAGGCTTTCACTATGAGACACAGGAGTTTGGTCTTTACTCCTTTCTCACATTTTGTGAAGATTGATTCATTCACTTTGACTGATCAACTTATCCTGCGCTAATACTGTAATCTCACCTTTATATATATATATATATATA